>CAJQZJ010033871.1:2409656-2487371 GCA_907164525.1 Lophiomys imhausi | reverse complement strand
CTTGTCCTTAAATAGGATCACTCCTTGTTCCACCTGCTTCAGCTTAAGTTGGGCTCTGCCCACTTAGCAGTTGAAAGCAATGCCAGGTCATAAAGTCTTTCCTTCTTTCACCTGGCTTCAACCTTGTTTTTCAGTCCAAAGAGACTCCCCTCATTTCACCTGACTTCATCCATAAGCTGATAAGCTAATTGCTCACAGCAGTTGATCTTCATGCCCCGAATTAATAGACTGTATCAGAAACTTAGGTATTCACTAAATCTAACTTATATTAACCTATCAGCCCCTTCATAGTATCTATATTTATTTGCATTGCTGCCACTGCCTATTCCTGTTTTGTACCCCAGCTCACCAGTGCCATTGATGTATGAAAGCATCTTTAAAGTTAGACGGTATCTATTCTAGTCCCTTATCTGGCATGGCTATTTGGTTCAGTCACTAGAAGTTGTTCAGTAGCTTGGAAAGACACCAGTGCCATTATGACACATTTATCACAAGATTAGCAGATGAGACTCCATGCTGTTGGGAGTATATGTGCCACTTCTACAGAGTCTGGAATTTTGACGTTTCCAGAAGGGGATTGTCCCGAAGACTTTCAATACATCTGTTTATGGTATATGCTTTGCTACTTCTGGAGTAGGTTCAGTGATGAAGTCTGCCTGCTGCAGGGTTTTATTTATAACTAGCAATTGCTGCTCCTGTGCCGCATATGGTTCCTCTTTCCAAGAACGGAACCCAACCCCTATCAGAACAATTTTTTCAGCTTTTTTCTGCCATTACCCCCAGCTATAGCCCTCCTGGCTCTGTAATCTTAAAACAAATGGGCACAGGGACCCTGAAACATATAACTACTTAGTCTCTGCCACAAGAATCTTATCTTACTCAAAAGACTCTTGAGCCTTTTTGGTCCAATCCCATGTGATCCCCTTATATCAAGTTATATAAAAGATAAGCAATTTGAGCAAATGATGTACAAAAATGTGCCTGTGCTGAGTAGTTTTTAATGTGAACTTGACACAAGCTAGAGTGGTTTGGGAAGCGGGAACCTCAGTGGAGAATATTGTGTTACATACAGTTTCTGCTGATCTTGAATCATTCTATTAGGAAGCTCCTTAACAGAAGGCAAACAACTCAAAATAGCTTAGGAAGTCCCCCAAACTGACCAGATTCATTCAGCCCCTCTTTTGCAAGAATAAACAAGCCAAGGTGCTGAGAGTCCCTCTCAGAGAAGGCAGCCGGCAAAGAAGACCCCATGACCTGACCAAGCTGCTTGGAAGAATCAGAAACCAGCTGAGCTGCATGGAAGAGGTTTAAACCAACCAAGAAGGCCCGTGGAAAGGACACTCACCAACCTGTTGAGCTGACTGTAAGCTGTGCACTGTATTCCAGGTTCTCAGCTTTTGTGAGCTGTCACCCATGCTGGAGTAGACTTTGGTGACGCAGCTGTCTTTGAGTCATTTCTGCTCCTGTAAATAACCTTTCATCCATATTCCTGTAAGTAACACCAGTAAAACTCATTGGATCACAAAGTTGGACTTTGGTGGTATCTGAACTGTAGTCTCTCATGGCTCCTTATCTGGGGTGAGAAAAATTTTGTCATATAACAATGTCCCCACCAGATTGCTCTGTGGGCAAGCCTGTATTGCATTTTATTAGTCAGTGATTAATACATGGACTAGTGGTCCTGAGTGGTGTAAGAAAGCAGGCTGAGCATGAATAGCAAGCCAGTAAGAAGCACTTTTTCATAGTTTCTGCATCTAGGTTTCTGTCCCCAGGTTCCTGCCCTGCCTAAGTTCCTGTCCTGACTTCCTTTGATGATGGGCTGTGACATGGAATTATAAGCTGAAATAAGCCCTTTTATCCCCAAGTTGCTTTGGTCATGATGTTTCATCACAGCAATAGAAATCTTAACTAAGACAATTTCCATATCCAGAACTTGTAGAAATACATTTATCCACTTCACGCTTATTGGTACATGCTGCTGGGGGTAAAGAACAGGCTGGAGAGATGGGTCAGCAGTTGAAAGCACTGGTTGTTCTTCCAGAAGACTTGATCTTGATTTCCAGTACCTATATGGTGCCTCACAACATATGTAATTCCAGTTCCAGGGAATCAAATATCTTCTTCTGGCCTCCATGAGTACCTGGCACATACATGATTCACAGACATATATGTAGGCTGTTTTAGTTACTTTTCTGTTGTTGTGACAAAACACATGAACAGGGCAACTTATAGAAGAAGGAATTTAATTTTGGCATTATGATTCCAGAGGGTTAGAGTCCATGGTCATCATGGTGGGAGGAAGCATGGGAGTAAGAAGGCAGGCATGGCACTGAAGTAGTAGCTGAGTGCTCACATTTCAATGCACAATCACAAGGAAGAGAGAGAGAGAGAGAGAGAGAGAGAGAGAGAGAGAGAGAGAGAGAGAGAGAGAGAGAGAGAGAGACTAGGAATGGCACTGGCTTTTGAAACTTCAAAACCCACTCCCAATGACACACATCTTCCAACAATGTTACACCACATAATCCTTCTCAAACAATTCTACTAACAGGGAACCAAATCTTCAAACATATGAGCCTATTGAGTGGGCATTATCATTCAAATCACTACACAGTGAAAACACCCATACACATAAAATAAAATAAAATAAAAAAGAAGGTAGTGACTTTCATAGGTATTAATGTATGTCTTGCCAAATCACAAGAGTCTCCCAGCTTTGCAGCTGTGCCAGGTCCTTGTATTTTATATAGATTAACATTCTGTCATTGTTCTTATAGATGTACTTCTACAAACTCCAGATGTTTTTCTATATCTGTAAAATATTCAGAGGTTTTAACAATGTGTATATATTGAAATATATTTTCCATGAGCGTGTAGGATGACAAAGTGAGGTCTTGTCCCACTATTACATTGTAGTAGGATTTGTGTACAACCATAGAGGGATGCTATGAAGTTCCACTGCTATCCATTGCAGGTGAATGTGCACTGGTCATGAGATTAGGGGATTAAAGGAATATTAAAGAAAACATTAGCAAGATATAAATGAGTACATAATCCCATCATTTGTATTAGCTGTCCCATCAGAAGAGTAGTGTTGGGTACAGTAGAGTAGACAGTGGGCACCACTGTATTTAGCTTCTTATAATCCATAGCCATTCTCCAGGAGCTGCATGTCTTCTTTGCTGGTTAGGGCCTTCTTTTGCTCTTAAAGAACTTTAGGCTAAACAAGTGCTTTTTGCCTTTTAAAATGATTTTCCTTTTCTTTTTCTTTATTCTTCTTTCATACAATACATCCTAACAACAGTCTTCCCCATTCCCTATTCCCAGTCCTCCCCTCTATCCCCCCCTTGTCAGATACACCTCTTCTCCATTTTCCCCTTCAGAAAAGAGTAGGTCTCCCAATGATATTAACCAAACATGGTATAACAAGTTTCAATAAGACTAGGCACAAATCCTTATATCAAGGTTGGATGAGGCAACCCAGCATGAGGAAAAGGGTCCCAAGAGCAGGCAAAAGAGTCAGAGCCTCCACTCCCACTGTTTTTTATTTTTAATGTTTTGATGATGGCCATGGTTTTCCTTATATCCCTCTGAAATGTGCACTGTTTGGTGGTAACTATCCTGACTGGGGTAGCAGTTTTACAAGCTTTCATTATGCTCAGGTTCAAGTTACTATTTTACCATTATTATCTTTACTGCTTGTGTGTTCAGGGTAAATTTACTGATTTTTGTGTGTATACTATCCTTAGTATCACTTCTACCCCTAGGAGTTTGCCAAGAGGGAAAATATAAGCAGTATACTTACAAATGAATATGGAGGGGGATACCTTTGCGTTGCTAGGATAAGCTTTGATTTCTTGGACTGTTTGGTCTCCATATCTGTTGACAGCTTCCTATTGCCCCCCATTTGAGAGGAAATACCCAAAAATTGGTATGCATTCTATCTCAAAGGCCACTAAATCCCATGTGGCCTTTACATTATTAGAAGGTCAATATGATTGCAGTTCAGTGTGGTACCTCCAGTTGTCCTGCATGGCTACCCTGTGAGGAGTGGCTGCAGTAATCCCACCGTATAAGGTCCTTTGATTCTGGCAAGTGAAGGACACCCTAGAAAAGATATGTATCTTCCCATTTTCTCCTGTCTTGGGGAAACTTACTAAGACAGCATTGAATTTCCTATCAATTTTATCTTATGGTACACCAGCATGGTGCAAGTCCCACTATGTTTGTTTCCTGGTTGCTAGAATGGGTAACTCTTGTTTGTTTTCCCTTTTTGTATCTCCTTTTGGCTGCCTTAACACTGAATCCTTGGTTTGTTCAGCAGTTCAAATCATTTGTGTTGGCCAGAGCTTTTCCAATCCCATAAATCTTGTGTTGCACTAGTGGGCTTAATAAAGCCAATAGAGATCAATACCTCTCCTGAGGCCCATTGCATTAAATATTGGGAAGGGTCTTAGTAAGCAGTTTTATCTGGCCTGGCAAATTGGCATCAGACGTTGCCTCTTAAATCCTCAACTTTCATAACATCACCTGATTCTCCTCAATGGTTTTCTAATCACTAACATTTATTGATACATTCATTGGCAGGCAGTATCCAAGTGTCCCTAATGGCATATATGAGCCAGTCCTTAAGGTGTTAATGATTTCCTTCATACAAGTGGGAGATTCTGCAGGCATTGTCAGAGAAAAGGATGGGTCATTATGCTGCTTAGTTCCTTTGCTAGCAAGATGCTTAAAGCTGATTCCATTCATATCCATATTCCAGAGCCTCACAAGCCAATCAATAAGAGGTTCCTTTCTATGGCCATTGAAAAGCTTTCATCAGTACAAGCAGCTCAGAAGCAGAATATTCCCTAATGATCATGGTGTTTTAAATAAAGCCATTATCAGCATCTTTTTCCCCATGGTTAATTGTGAATTTTTCTCTTTTTCTGTACTAAGAGTTGGATATGCTGTGTGGGGATATCATCCACAGCTTTTAACTCATTGTTTTCCTCCTTGCTATCCGGATCTTTCCATGGATTTTAGGGGTGGGCTACACAAACAAGGGTTTCATTTGCTTTGGTTTTTTTTTGCACTTATTTCCCTTTTGTTTCACAGTTGTGAGAGACATTCCAAAACCTCTATGGCATCTTCCTTTTTAAATCTAATTTTCTTGCCAAGTCAGAGGCTAACATGGAGGACTCTCTGTGCATGTTGCTTTCTAGCTAGAGAATCTCCTTCAAGCTAGTGACACCACTGAGGCTGAGCATGGGGCCATGGAACTACAGCCACAGATCTCCTGCAATTCCATCCTGTACATACTACTTGAAGGAATATCTGTGGATCCTCTCTTCCATTAAGTACTTTAGGGTGCCCTGTACTTACACAGCAGAGCACAATCATCAAGGAAGCACGCCACTCCATACCATATGGAGGATGATGTCTACTTTCTGGTATTTCCCCTGCAGTTGCTCCACTCTGATTCATTTTGTATTTCTCTCTCTCTCTCTCTCTCTCTCTCTCTCTCTCTCTCTCTCTCTCTCTCTCTCTCTCTCTCTCTCTCTGTGTGTGTGTGTGTGTGTGTGTGTGTGTGTGTGTGTGTGTGTGTGTGTTCCTGTTCAGGGGACAACTATTGTGTCACTTTCCCAAAGAATCAATAGCTCTAAGTTTAGGCAACACTGGGGAGAAGGTGGACACAAACCAGAGATACCATGGACCTATGACCTATGTGTTCAGCTGTAGTCTGTCCTTTTCTATAAAAAATGTTGAAAGTCTCAGTAAACAGTGTCTGACTGTGTGGGGGATGGTTTGGCTTTGCTACAGTCTGGAATGTAGCTTTAGAGCACAGAGCAATTAAATGGTGCTCTGTTGGAAAATGGGCTACTTTGGCTAACGTCTGGAAGATTATTCTCCCTTCACCAGGTCTTCAAAAGGTGCAAATATTCCAGTAAGGAGAGCATTTGAGGGTAATATTAGGTGATGAGGAAGGCCTGAATGTAGGCCAAAGTATACATGAGTCATGAAAGGGGATATAAAGGTTATTTTTCTAGTTTCAATCTGTGGTAGCTAGATTTATGTCAACTTGACACAAACTACAGTCATTTCAGAGGAGAAAACCTCAACTGAGAAAATGCCTCCATAAGGTCAGGGTATAGCTAAGTCTGTAAGGCATATTCTTAATTAGTGATTGATTGGTGATCTCCCAGTCCATTGTGGGTGATGTCATCCCTGGGTCTGTGGTCCTGGGTTCTATAAGAAAGCAGGCTGAGGAAGCCATGGGGAGCAAGCCAGTAAGCAGCAGCCCTCCATAGCCTATGTATCAGCTCCTGCCTCCAGGTTTCTGCCCTGTTTGAGTTCCTGCCCTCACTGCTTTTGATGATGAACTGTTACATGGAACTGTGAGTGAAATAAACATGGAACTGTGAGTGAAATAAACTCTTTCTTCCCCAAGTTGCTATTGGTCATGGTTTTTCATCACAGTAGTAACCACAACTAAGACAAACTCGGTCACAGTTTTCCCCCCTGGTAAACAAGTGAATAAATATGTAATTATTCACTATTATTAGTTAATAGTGAAAGTAAAAAACGCTAAGTGATGCTCCATTGATTCAGAGTGGCTATTCTAACTGTGTAGGTGCTCACTGAGATATATAGAGTTTAGGACTGGGCAAATATTAGAGTAGTTTCCTTATAACAGCTGTGTGGTGTTTTTCCTTTTAGTTAGTTAATTAGAATAAAGTGATTGAATTTTTTCTTATTGTACTAATATTAGGACAACAAGAGTGCCCTTAGAGTGATGTCTTTTAACTGCCAGTCAGAGATTCTACAATATCACTTAGCAAATAGTTGTGAAATTTGGAAATCTACACAAATACGTATGTACATAGGTACATACATATATATAGGGTAATATGTATATGCATATGTATATATGCATATATATATATATATATGGATTCACTGAACACATAGGCATTTTCTGAACAGAAAGTTACCATTGAGTCTAGACACTACAATAGTTATGCCATAGTTTGACCTAGTGGCACATGCCTGAAATCTCAGCACTTAGGAGGCTAAGGCATTAGAAGGTCAAGGTAGAAAGGTCACTTGAGTTTGAGGTGGACATAGGCTACCTAGTAAGTTTGAGACCAGCTCCGGCTAAATAATGAAACACTGTAAAAAACAAAACAAAACAAAACAAAACAAAAAACAACAACAAAAAACCAAATGCACACTTGCGCTTTTCTGACAAAACATTCACACATATAAAAATCATTTTTAAAAGGCTGAAGATTTATGCTGTAATGTATGGAGAGAAAATGGGAACTGTCCAGGCAGCCACTGGTATGTCATTTCCTAGTTTTGGAAGCTGCAGGCCCTGAACTGCCTGTATAATCAGATATATTTATCCCTCTCATGTCTCTGAGGTGGTTGAAGACTAGATAGCTAGAGTCTCATAGTTAAATTTTGAGTTGTTTAGGAATTAAGAGGGTGTTATGGGTCTAAGAAGATGTTTTTTAAGATGGTGATGCAAGTTAGAATGGAAGCTGAGTTGGATATAGAACTTTAAACTCATGGAGATGGTTAGATAGTAGAATGTTAAAGTCAGGTGCCAAATACGTATGTACTGGATAGTGGGAATGTATGCTAAGCCTTATAACTCTCATAATTGTGGCCTAATTATTTTTGTTGTTTTATATTATATTTGTTGTTATAAGAGATAGAGCTATTTGTTGGACTGAAAGGAGGAGCTGCTGGGGAGAAAAAGATATACCTTAACTTAAAAAAAAGGAAGCAGATGGGGGGGTGTGAGTGGGAAGAGGGTGGGAGGGTAGGACCAGAGCGGGAAGTAGGGAGGGGATTGTGATTGAGATGTAACTTGAAGAAATAAAAAATAAATTTTAAAAAAATGACAAAAAATTTGTTTATATATTTATTTATTGTTTTTAATACAGTCTTTTTTCTTTAAACATTTATTTATTAATTCAAGTTACGTCTCCATTACAGCCCCCTCCTTCCACTCCCTCCTGGTCCCACCCTCCTACCCTCTGCCCCTCTCCCACCCATCCCATCCCTCCAGTGTGGGGTGTCTCCTTGTATCAGCCCCCCTCAGTTCATTAGTCACATGAGGTCTAAGAGCTTCCTCTTGCACACAGGGCATACATGGAAGTTCCACTAGGGTGGAGTGTCCCACTGACAGGTAACCAAGTCCATGTTCCTATTATTTTGGGTCTATTGATTGTAGGAAGGTTATACTGTACTATATGGCTAAAATCCCTTTATAAGTGAATATATGCCAAGTATATCTTTCTGAGTCTGTGTAATAGCTAGAAACTGGAAGAAACCCAGATGTCCCTCGACTGAGGAATGGATTAAAAAAAAACTGTGGTACATCTACACAATGGAATATTACTCGGCTATCAGAAACAAGGAAATCATGCAATTTGCAACCAAATGGATGGAACTAGACAAAAATCATTTTTTAAAAAGTTTTAAAATTGAAGCTTTCAACTTGATTGTGCCTGGTTCCAGAGAGATAATTATCCACCATGGCAGGTAATTGTGATACCAGAGGCAAACAATGGTGGTAGGAACAGTTGAGAGCTCATATCTCAAATCAAAAGTAGGAAGCAGAGAGAGGAAACTTGAAATATCTCCAGTCTTTTAAGCCTCCAAGTTTGCCCTTAATGACATGCTTCCTTCAACAAAGCCGTACCTCCTAAGCCTTCCCAAAGAGCATTACCAAACAGAGCCCAAGGTCTTAAATGCCCAAGAATTTTAGCCTGGATAGATGGCTTAGTGGTTAAGAGCACTGGCTGCTCTTCAAGAGGACCAGGGTTCAATTCCCAGCTTCCACATGGTGGCTCTCAAATGTCTCTAACACCAGTTCCAGGGAATCTGATGCCCTCGTCTGGCCTTCTCAGGCACACCGAACATCGATTTTTGGATGATACAAAAGTTTAAGCATTGTTTTCACCAAGAACACAGTTGTTTTGCTTAATTTTTCTTTTAGTGCTACCAAAAGAAAACTCATTTCATTTCTGTATATAAAAAAAGTCTCACCACAGCAGTATTCATAATCAGGTTTGATTGGATAACCAGAAGACTAGTAGCATGGAAGGACACAACCAAAATATTGTCTACCACACAGGCCCAAACTATAGTTTCAAGTGAGCCAGCCCTGAAGGCAGCAGTGAAGGCAGACCCTCTGGGCAGAACAAGCTTCTGGAAGTCCTCCAGGCTGTCCATTTTGCCAGAAGGAGAGGTGGACATGCTGTGTCCAAGTCATTGGTTGACTAGCCAGCAATGTTCAAAATACACAATTAAAAGTTTCTAATAAGGAATCTAGAGAAAAGGTGTGCTATGGTGTGGATGTGAAGGCTCTCATGTTAAAGGCCTGGTCTGCTTGTGGCAGTGTGTAGAGGTGACTGACACAAACTCCATCATTGGCTTAATTCATGGGTGAGGTCACAGCTTAGTGGAATCCCATGATACTATATGCTCTTCTGCATTAGAGATTGTTTCAATTCAAGAAATTACTTGGCCAGGGAAAAAAAACAAAGTCTCACCACAGCAGTATTCATAATTAGGTTTTATTGGATAACCAGAAGACTAGTAGCATGGAAGGACACAACCAAAATATTGACTACCACACAGGCCCAAACTGTAGTTTCAACTGAGCCAGCCCTGAAGGCAGTGGTGAAGGCGGACCCTCTGGGCAGAACAAGCTTCATAATGACTCCATTGAAAGGGAAGTTGACACTTCCAACTGGCCACTTTGGATTGCTCATCCTTCTCAATGAACTGGCAAAGACAGAGTGTACTTTACTATACTCTCTGGGGTGATTGGACCAGAGTGTCAAATACAAATTGAGCTCCTACCTCAAAAGGGGTTACAGAGGGATATGCGTGATAAAGCTAGAACTCTTCTTAGTATGCCTATGTTTTGTGAATTAAGGCAATGAGCAACTAAAAGAATCCAGTTGAAGCAGACATCTAATGGCCAGAGCATTCAAGAATAAATGTTTGAGTCCATTCCCTTCTGCCAAGATAAGGTGTTTGCTGAGGGCATGGATAGAGAGGAAGGCAGCTATAAATATTAGGTATAACATTGTGATCTACTGCAGAAACCAAGACTGTAATATCTTTCGCCTGATGAGTTGATCACACACCCCTCTCAAGTAGGTAAACAAGAAAACCAACTGTATATTTAAAGACAATCCTTATAAGAATCCCAGATTTTATTGGTTGAGACAGAGTTTCTCTGTGTAGCCATAGCTATCCTGGAACTCTCTCTCTCTGTAGACCAGGCTGGCCTCGAACTCACAGAGATCCACATGCCTCTGCCTCCTGAGTGCTGGGATTAAAGGCGTGTGCCACCATGCCAAGCCATTGCTGCTTTTTCTTGGCTTCTGGAAGGCATTTTTAAAAGCTGGAATATTCTAGGAAACTTCACCAATATTCAACTCCATTCTACAACAACAAGAAAAAGCTTGTTGTTCATTAAGAACAATTAAGATAACATTACTAAATGGTTATGATGTACTTAACTTCACTGTAAAGGTTGTGAAATTTCAACTTTTTGTAATATCTACACAAATGTCCCAAATTAAGTTTTTTTAAACCTCAAAATCAAGACATGTCGTTTTCCCAAAGCTACCTAAAATACCTGTAATATGCAAGACATGTTATAGATCTTAAAATGTATATAAAACTATAAAATAAATTTTCATGGAAAGGTGCGGGTGCAGATTAATATAGAAGCATTTGTTGAGGGCTAGTGAGGAAGCTCAGTGGGTGAAAGCATTTGTCGCCAAGTCTGATGACCTGAGTTAGATCTCCATGTGGTGGAAGCAGAGCTCTGACTCCTGCAAGTTGTCTTCTGACCTCCACAGCATGCCAGTGGCCTTCACGTAACCAAACACATAGACAAACACATGTGTACACACACACACACACACACACACGCACACACACACACACAAATGTGTGCACTTGCTAGCGCATACAACATATCAAGAATAAATCTGTTGAGTCTATTTTCCAAGTTCTGTGAGTGATGCATTTAGAGCCCAGACCTGCTCCACTTACATGCTAAAATGGACTTAGCTTTAACCACTGAGCTCACACTGTGGACCTGCCAGAAACAAAAGAGTGCATATTGTGGGGGTAGTTGGGTTGAGGCAGGGTCAGGGCCTGTGATAACATCAGTAAGGCTTTGAAAAGTAGATTGCTCCTGGGTTATTGTGGGCTGAGTGAACTAGAGGACTCCTAGGTAGCTTCCAGAGGTTTGGTTCAGACCTATCACTGTTGTTCAGGTGAATGATAAACTTGTAAATAATTTGGCATGTCCTTTATTGTCTTATGGCAGCACCATTAATGGACCCACCAGGAATTATTTAGTCAACTACAACAAAGTTTGGGTAAGCTTTTTTAAATTATTATTATAGAGAACCAGGAGGTAAATGTTTGGGGGTTTTGTAGGATATTCATTGCCACCACTTCTGTTGTGCAATTCCTGGTGGGGTATCAAAGTGATCCAGATATAAACAAGTGAATGATTCCCATTGGGAATATGAAGAAGATTAAAAGTCAATCAATGCATCCACTAACTGTGTAACCATTCTTTACAAGCTAGGTTATATGTGTCTGTATTTTAACACTTAAATGAGGCCTTTGCAAGTAAGGAAACTAATGTGAAAGTTAACCAAGTAAGAAAAGGAAAAGACATGTTTTCTTAGCCAAAGGAAAGAGAAGCTAGAATAAATCATGGGAACATTCTTTTTCACAGATAACCTCAGAACTGCTCTTGACCCACATGAAAAAGAAAAGAGCAAATTTCTGGCATGATAGATGTTAGTCTGCTTTCATTCAAGAAGAGTTGTACTCGGTTTCTTTTGATATGTAGACCTGAAATAGTAGTAACAGATTTAAGATTTATTTGTGTGTGGTGTTTGTGTGCCACAGGTATGTTGGTGCCCACGGAGGCCAGAAGAGGGTGTCAGATCCTCTGGGGAAGGAGTTACAAGTGGTTGTGAGTGCTGAGAAATGAACTTGGGTCCTCTGCAAGTCTAGTATACATTCTTAACTGTTGAGTCATTGCTCAAGCCCAGTAATATTTATTTTTAAAAAGATGTACCCCAAGAAGTATCTTGTGCCTTGAAAGCGAACAAGAGTGATTCATCCCTATTTTAGTGATTTTTTTACAAGTTATATTACTAAAATTTTTTTTTTACTAATTAATAGCAGAATTAATTTCCTTGGGCTTATTGGGATATATTTGGCACAGTCCCCCAAATAGACATTTGATTCTTTCTTCAGCTATAGTGAGGTCGCTGGTAACAGTTTAATCTTCTAGACAATTATTTCCAGGTTTTCTAATCAGCCCATCTTTGCTGACACTAGTTATGGCACCAGAGAATCAACTGGAGGTGGTGTGGGATGACATTTCCTGCCATATTCATTGTGTACAGTGGAGCTGATTTTGCTGAGGAGTCATCAGATTGTTTTGATCACTTTCCTGTGTCTTCTTGTCTTCTTGGGGACAACATGAATGACAGCTAGTCTCTGTCTTTTTCCTTTTCTTTTTCTTTTTTTGAGACACTGTCTCTCTCAATAGCCCTGGCTGTCCTGAAACACACTATGTATACTAGGCCAGGCTGGCCTCTACCTCAGAGATCCACTTGCCTCTGCCTCCCAAGGGCTGATTTTAAATTGTGTGACACTGTGCCTGGCTCTAGTTTCTGGGTTTCTTCTTCACTGCTGATCCTCAGCTCCTGATTGGTGCCTGGAACCACAGAAGATGAGTAAACGAAATAGATGTGTCAGCCTGAGTATGAAGAGATGTAGACAGGAACTGCCGCCTGAAGCCAAACCTTTTTAATTATCCAATAAGTATTTATTAATAACTATAAACACTTATAACAAATATAAACACTTAACTACTAGCCCTAAGAATGACTACAACCCCTATTACCTAACCACTAAATCTATTGATAACTATAACAACTATTTTATAGCCTTTTAGAAGGATACAGTCTCTGGGGCAGGTCCTCAGTCATGAGGAACACAGTCTCTGGGGTAGACCCTTTAAAGCACTTAGTTAACAGTCTTTCTTCAGGAATAGCTCAGACTAAGATCCATTAGGGTAAATTGGCTATGGCAGCTTCACCTTAGATACGGCTTGAGGCTTCCTTCTCTCTGGGAGACCTCAGCCATCTGTAAGCCAACTATTCAGTTTGTATCAGCAACTCTGCCGCTCTGCCTCAGTCTTTGAAGCTGGCCCAAGGCCATTCAGGCTGATGTTTGGACAGGTTAAACCCCTCTAAGCAAAAGCTTTACCACAGGGTTTCGTTCTTGGCCTTTTGCTGTTTTGCTGAGGCTTTTTCTGCTCACCAGCTTCTACCTTAGAGAGACCTGGCCGTCAGTCCACCAGCACTTTCTCCATCAGATAATGCAAACTACTCGTTGTTTCTAGCATGAGAACTCCCTAGCACTGGAGCTCTCTAGCGTGCCCCACCCCCAACCAGGCTCCACTCACTTCGTCCTTAAATAGGGCCTCTCTTTGTTTCACCTGGCCTCAGCCTAATCTGGGCTCTGCCCACTTAGCAGCTGAAAACAATGTCAGGCCATAAACCTTGATTTTAGCTCATAGAGTCTCTCCTTGTTTCACCTCCTGGCTTCAACTTTGTTTTTAGTCCATAAACTGATAAACTAACTGCGCACAGCCAAATTGATCTTCATGCCCTGGATTAAGAGACTGTGTCAGAAACCCCTAGATATTTACTAAATCTAATTTATATTAATCTAACTCCCCTTACAGCCCCCACCCAGAACATGCAAGAGAGGAAGAATACAGTGTAAGCACACACGGCTGCTCTTGTTTGGGGGTGAATTGAGCAATGATGTGAGGAGAGGGCACCTGGGTGCTGTCAGGGTTTTCTGGGAGGGGTCCTCTAAGTGGAGCCTGAGGAGGAGACAGGAGGACCTTG
Source organism: Lophiomys imhausi (assembly GCA_907164525.1). Taxonomy (NCBI): domain Eukaryota; kingdom Metazoa; phylum Chordata; class Mammalia; order Rodentia; family Muridae; genus Lophiomys; species Lophiomys imhausi. The sequence continues at coordinate 2,473,401 of CAJQZJ010033871.1, read as the reverse complement.
TAGTACAAAAGTAACTTTTATTTGTCTGATGTAATTGTCTTCTTGGAGACTTAGTGTCTCTGTCTGCTAATCTAGACCTAGTCCTCAAATCTTGTAGCCTCTGTATAATCAAATCTAGACCTAGAATGGTTTCAGCCTCTGAGACTTACTGTTGAATAAGCTCACCCTTTCTAGCTATTTCTGATTTCTGGCTGCTAGGTTCAACTCAGCTGTTCTGGCTTAAACTCCCCTAGCTGAATGATTCAATCTGATTTCTCTCAGCTTCTCACTGATTTGCTCTGCTTGGCCTCACTCTAACAATCTGTTCTAATCTTCTGGCTCCTTCTTATTCTCTGGCTCATTCTGTCTTCACCTGCGTCTAGCTTGTTCTCTTATAAACCCGTCTTTGTAAAACTCTCCTGGTACAAATGCCTCTAAACTGAATTCCATGAACTGAACTGCCAAGATCTCAACTCCAGTGCACTGCCTCTCACCTCACTGACTCAACTGGACTGCCTGAACAGAACTGACTAGAACTCAGGGATCTGCATTCCTCTGTCTCCTGGGTGCTGGGATTAAAGGTGTGTACCATCACACTTGGACCTAAACTTTTCTTTACCTCAAACTTGCTCTATAGCAGGCTGGCCTTGAATGCAGAAATCTGCTTCCCTCTGTCTCCTAGGATTAAAGGTGTGTCTGTATTCCAGCCAGATCACACAGACCTAGAAGATCTTTCAATGTGATCTCTTGCCAGAGCAGCCATCCTCTGAATTAAAATTCCTCTACATTGTAGATGTGGAGGGAGAGTTCCAGGCTGTGTCAAGGACAAGGGAAGAGGATGCAGGGACATATTTGGGGGGGGGCTATGGAGTTAGACAGAGGCAGAGAGTGACAAGGAGACCATTATGACCTAGAAGAGGATCAAATGGTAGGATGAGTTATACAGGTTCTTGTAAAGCACACTCAGAAGTCGGGTTGTGTCCTTGGTGCTAAGGAACACAGAGGATGGGCTTTCAGGAAGAGCATGAAATGAGCTCATTTACTTGTCCACATCCTCACTCTACTGTGGGGTTGGAGGAAGGATGGGTGGGAGGTGGACAAGAATGGGAAGCAGACTAATCAGAAGAAACTTACTGGGGGTTCCTGATGATCAATGATCAATCATGTCAGAGTAGGCTAGAAGAATAGAGAGAAACATCTAATTCCAAATGTATTATGTGATTAAATGAGAGAAGAAAAGAAAGGGAGGCATAAAGGATGGCAGGGGCTCATATATAAGAAGAAATTGTGGTTTGTGGAAAAATCGAGAAAGTAGTTAGTGAGACCATTTAAGAAACTGTCAGGGTACATTGGTGAGAGATCATAGTACATGGGCTAGAGTGGAAAGACAACTGTCAGATACTGTATTAGAGCTATGGTTGTCAGCAGTTGCGAAAAAGGAGGGTGTGTGAGAATACGAGATATTGCAGTGAGTGGACAATTCTAGGTACAGAGCAGTGCCAGGGTTGTAAAGGACCTGGGACATAACTTGTGAAAGAAGATTGTACCCAACTTTTTCTTATTATTGTGAAATTTTTCATGGGTGGTGGCAAGGCAATGTCTGACAAACCAAAATTTCAGTCCAACAAAGATCAACCTGGTGAACCAATGAGTTCATTAGGTTTTCTTATACACCATGGGTGACCCTAAAGCAATACTGGAAGTTCTGCATGCAGCACAAATGAAGGCTTTCCTATGGCTATGTAGATAGGGCCCCTCTCTGAGCCCTTCCCCATCTATATACTCTAGCCCCTCCCTCAGACCCCTAGGACAAAATTGAATACAATTGATTGGGAGGAACAAGTGGATACTCAGGTGAGGCTCCCATGATAGTCACTATCCCTACCTTCTGGTATCAGTTGTCAACAAGCCCAACTGTGTAATCTTTTGCCAGCAGACCCAGCAAAACTCCCAAAGATGGTGGCAGTTTGGCTCAGAGGATTCCAGTCCTCCCTGTACAACACTGGCAGAGAGGAGAGAGGCTATATCTACATTCAATGTTCTGACCTATGAACATCTGAATGAATAGTACCCTAACATTCCTTGGTGAAAAAAAAAGCAAGCTGGATACCAACCACTTTGGCACCATGGGGTAGCCTGAGATGACTACAAGACCTGTACCAGGCAAGCACTGGATGGATACACCAGGACAGGAAACAAACCAGAAACTAGAAGAACTTTGCCTGGCCCTGGATGTGGGGGTTGTAGGTAAGCCAGCCCTGAGGCAGTGAGTGTGGGAGAGCCAGCCCTGCCTCCAGTCTGCTATGTGGTGGTGTTGGCTAGGGAGAGATGCCCCCCTCCCTTTTGGTCTCACCGCCATTGGCAGACAGGAGATCTGGCCCAGATGGGCCCAAGAGCAGGAGAGCTATTCCTGCCCCTCACATTCTGCAGCACTTGGGAGAGCAGGCCATGCACCTTTCCATAGTAGAATTGGCCATGCAAGTGGGGATTGCAGGTCCAGAACCAGGACTTTGGGTTGGCCCACCCCAACATCTACCCCATGGATGAACTGCTGGAGTGCAAGAAGAGGTCAGTTCCACACAACCCAGGACTGCAGGATCTCCATCACACAGGACAATTACGGCATATTTGAGAGGAGTTCCAGTGAGGTTCCAGTACTGAAGGAGTAGTGGAAACCAGGGGCTTTGTACCAGACCAAGGAGTCATTATAATGAATATTTGCAAGCAGAATGTGTGGACAAAGGGTAATGTTGTGGGACACACTGAAATACACTGCAGCTTCCACAATGAGCTGTTATTTTTTATGCTGGGACAGATTGCAAGGGTGGAGAGTGGGTCGGGGGGAGGTGGGAGATGGGAGGGAACAAGGTGCATGATGTGAAATTCACAAAATAAAATTTTTTTAATAAAAAATCCCCACAAAACTAAACTGAGTAAATGATGCAATTAGATTGGGTTTTTAAATCTCTTTCCCTCCCTCTCTTTCTCTGTGTCTCTGTCTCTTTCTTTATGTCTCTGTCTCTCCGTGTGTCTGTATATCTGTGTGTATGTTTGTATGTGCTTGCATATGTACATGCATGTGTGTGTGTGTGTGTGTGTGTGTGTGCGCGCGTGTGTGCGTGCCTAAGTGCATATGTATGAGCATGCATCAGTGTGTGCATGTGTGCCTGTGTGTATTAGTAAGTGCAGGCATAGCATGCCAGAGCATTTGTGTGGAGGTCAGAGACGACTTTGGGTATCAGTCCATGCTTTTCTACCTTGCTTTAGACAGGGTCTCTGTTGTTTGCCCTTGCATACACCATGCTAGCTGGCCCATAAGCTTCAGGAATTCGTTGGTCTTCATTTCACATCTTGCTGTAAGAGTACTTGTATTACAGATTTGTGCTACTGCATCTGGCTTTCTGTAGGTTCTACAGTTTGAATTTAGGTCATCACGTTTTCTTACTGAATCAACTCCAGCAACCTCACACCGTACTCCTGCCAGTCTCAAGATGAGATTTTTGGGGTTTGGGACACATCTCAACCTCACTCTTGCTCCAGTCCAGCTCCCCCTGTCCCATGGCTCACATGCCCAACAATATATATGTATTTCTAAAACTTCCAAATGGATTATATACTTGAAGAAAAAATTGATTTTAGAATACAAAAAAAAAGACTTCAAAATAGGAAAAATATTTCCATAAGAGGACACAGAACATGCTAAACATAACAAAAAAAATGCAATAGCATTGTCAGTACTCTCATTTTTATGTTTGTCTGTAAACATGTGTCCCTTTTATTCAGTTTCATCTTGTAAGCTCCTATTTCCAATTGGCCAAATATTACATGGTAACACATTTAACTACCAAATGAAAGCCATAGTAATCAGAGCAGAAAAGTCAGTACTTTTAATAATTATGCAAAAATTAAGACCCAAATTTGGAGAATTCTATGCTTATCTGTGAATTTGTGAAAGTATTATAAGAGCAGGACTAGGGCTGTCAAGATAGCTCAGCGGATAAAGGTGCTTGGCATGCAAGTCTGGTGACCTGAGTTAAGACTCCCCAGATCCCATGGTGTAAGGAAAGAGCCTGCTGTCTTGAGTTGTTCTCTTACCTCTACATGCATGCAGTAGTGTGTGCATGCACACACAAACAAAGGTTATAAAAGTTCCTTAATGATTTATAATGATATATAAGTTCTACAATGGTCTGTCATATACAGAGTCCACATTTTGTAAGTGTGCATGTGTGTATGTGAGAGAGACACACACAAAAGTAGAAGGAAGATCATTTGGGAAGAGGAAGGGTTCCATTTGGTGAAGGGTGAGGGTAATGGAGGGTTCAATATGAACAGAGTATATAACTTATAGATATGAAAATATAATGAAATCATTTCATGAAGTTAATATGCAGTAATACTTTTAAGAAGTAAGTAACACTGTACAAAAACATGAGAAAATCTAGGTAAGCTTTACAATTCATTACCAAACACCAGATCCATGAAAAAGAAACTTGGTAATTTAGACTTTACTAAAAATCAACAACTTCTAGGGAACAGATATATATGAGAATGAGAAGACAGATCACTGTGTATAAAAAATATTTTCAAAATTCACATTTTTAAAGACTACTCAATATATACACAGAAACCTTCATATTGATCAATATGAAAACAACCCCATTTGAAAATGGGCAAAGAAAATGTAGAGATGACAAATAAACACATGAAAACATGTTCAACAGCATGCCATAAAGGAAGTGCAAAGTATACGAATGATGACATATCACTACACACTTAGCAGTGCAGCTGAAGTTCAAAAGCAGACAATAGCAATAACAGAGAAGGGTGCCAACCCACAGAAATGTATTCATTGCTACAGCAATTGTAAAACTATACAGCCATTTTGAAAGACAGTTTGGCAATATCTTATAAAGCTAAACATAATCTCAACATATGATCTAGCAACTGTGTTCCTTGGTATTTACCCAACTAATTTGAAATGTTATATCCACACAAAAAAAGTACATGGGAATGCTTATAGTAACTTGATTCAAGAACAGCCAAACCTGGAAACCATGGAGGTGTCCCTTAATAAGAAAACAAGCAGGGCCATCCAGAGGACAGTCTATTATTTAGAGATAAAAAGAAATGTGTTATCTTGACACACAGAGGATTGCTGAATGCATATTCCTGAAAGAAGTTGGCCAAAAAAAAAGGCTACATAGTGTAGGATTCCAACCATATGGTAGTAAAATGAGTATACAGGCAGGGCATGGGGCTTTCAATCAAGACTGTGAAATGATTCTATATGATAACACAATTGTGGTTATATAACATTATGCATCTGCCCAAACCCATTAAACTTTAGAGCACAAAACGTGAGTACTGTTGGACTTGGTCCCACAAACTTCTAATCTCAATATACTTGGGAAGTTGAGGCAAAAAGGATCTCAATTTCAGAGCCTCTCTGGGGTACTTAGTGAGATACTGTCTCAAAATTAAAGAGTGTATTTACTACAAAAGTATATTCGATTCATTCTTAAATGTGAAAGCATTTCTAAGCAAAGCAAATTCTCAGTTGCCACAAATACTGATAACTTCAACTACAAAATAATTTAGGAAAACGTTACTAAATAACCATTTTTCTTAACTTACAAAAAGCTCAATTGAAAACAGAACACAACCATACAGTTTGCTGAAAATATATACAAGAGATAAAAATGTGTTCCATCTCCTACATTAAAATGCATTAAATCTTCATTAAAATGTAAGATTCTGGGGCTGGAGAGATGGCTCAGTGTTTAAGAGCACTGGCTGTTCTTCCAAAGGACCCTGGATCAAATCCTGCCACCCACATGGCAGTTTACAGCTGTCTGTAATTGCCAGGCGTGGCTGCCCATGCCTTTAATCCCAGCACCTGGGAGGCAGAGGCAGGTGAATCTCTGTGAGTTCAAGGCCAGCCTGGTCTACAAAGTAAGCCCAGGACAGCTAGGGCTACACAGAGAAACCCTGTCTCAAAAACAACAACAACAAAAAAGTAAGATTCCATTAAGTTACTATCAAGCTGAAAATGCTTCATATCCAGTATTGGCACATATCTGGTAAACAATCCTTCTTGTACAATGTATGTGGAAGGATACTGGGCAGAGATATCTGAAGGTTAATTTGGCAGTAGCTACTGAACTGAAAATTAAAAGAACAAAAACAAAACACCTTTTTGATCCAGGAATTCTACAGTAGCAATTAACCCTGTGAGCATAATATCATTAAATGCATGAGTATATTCACTTCAATATGGCTTAGTAAAATACTGGAAACAATCTAAAAATTCACCAATGTTTGCAATATCAGTTGTTAAAAATGAGATGTTTCTATATATGTTGAAACATGTTGAAAGACCTTATAAAACACAAGAAACAAAAAGAACAACATACAAAGGCATAAACTGATTTCATTAATGTGAAATAATGAAGTGTATGCTGGGTGTCAATTAAAGCTGGTTACCTCAGGAAAGATACACATTAGAGAGGGAAGAGACAAAAGTGTATTTTTTCCCCAAAACAGAGGAGAAAAGTCTATTTACAAATTATACAAAAAAAAAAACACTTCTCACACAAGACAACAAATCAAATGTGTCATATGCACTTCTCTATCTACTCTTGAGAATATTTCTGCCAATTAACAAAATAAAGTGGGGTGTTTTTTTGAAAATTCTAAAGCTGGTCTAACAAGGGACTAATCTTTATTTAAAAATTATTTTCATACAATATATTTTGATCATGTTTCTAAATTTTATGACCTTATTATCTGGTCTTTTATTCCACATCCATATATTATCTCTCCCTTTTCTTCTTAAATAAGAAACACTTTATTGGGTTATCTTGAAATATCCCATATGGATTTTGATACTGATAGTGTTTTCAAATTAGTGTAGTTAACTGGCAAGTTTTGCACATGGGACTGTCCTGTAGATTATCATTAAACTTTTGATTTTTTTTTTTTGGCTTTTTGAGACAGGGTTTATCTGTGTAGCCCTGGCTGTCCTGAAATTTGCTATGTAGATCAGGCTGTCCTCAAACTCAAGAGAGATCTGCCTGCCTCTGTCTTCCAAATGCTGAGACTAAAGACATGCACTACCATTGCCAGGCTAAACTTTTGATTTTTCCCTCATATTCCAATTGACTTTTTTTTTTTTTTTTTGACAAGATCTTTTTTTTTTTTTTGACAGTGTCGGCCAGCTTGGAACTCACTTCACAGATGAGTCTTAAAGGTGTATGCTACCATACCCAGATCAATAAGGTTTTTTTTTACACTGTCATTTTGACTGTGTGCTATATTTGTGACACAGTGAAGAGCCAACTCCTGTACCCTATAGGGCCCTTGGTTATTTAGAAATGACATTATATATTATGAGTGTAAATACAAAAGTACATTAAGACTTTATATACACAGTGGGGTGTAGTGGTGCACACCTGTAACTCCAGGACTTGGGAAGGGAGATGCAGGACAATTAGGAATTCAAGTCCAGCCTTGATTATATAGGGAGTTTGAGGCCAGTATTGGCTATCTCCATATATATGTAACAATTTAAAAAAGAGGGCCATGAATTTGAAAGATAGCAAGGAGGGTACATGGAAAGGGTTAGAGGGAGTAAAGGAGAGCAATTCTGTAATCATAATCTCAAAAACTAAAAAAAAATATTTTAAAAGATTTTTACACATACAATTAAAATACACATTTTAAAAAACAGCATCATACTAGAAAAAAATACAATATCATAATACTGGCTCATCCCCCCCCCCCCCCCCCGGAAAGAGAAACTGAAGAAATGAGATTAAAAGTTAAAAACAAACAAACAAACAAAAAACCCACCACCAAAACGAAGATGAGACAATCACTTATTTATTGGACAAAGTAAGGTCATTTAAAGAGAGAAAATATATCCAAAAATGGGTTTATTGGTGTTACAGGCATCAAGGCTCACAAACAACAGTATTCAATACATTGTGGAAACAGGTCACATATATCCAGGAAGATGCTGTCATGTCACTCAAAAGTATGCCCCAAGTGCTTAGGAAGCAATTATTAGGGAGTTTCTGTGCATACTTGTCACCAATTCACAATCTTTATTCCCTGCAGCTGAGTTATTATTAGCCCATAGGATTTGGCTAGTTCCCTGGTTATGAAGTATGTTCCTGCATTCTGGAGAACTCTGAATGAGTATATGTCTCCTATTTTTGAGTGTCACTGGAATCAGGTCAGCTGTAGGCTTAAGTAGCACTACATATCACTGTTTTTCAACAACTCCAGGCAGTAATGGACTATCACACAGTACTGTAAATAAAATTCTGTACTGAACAAACTTAGCACTGTTACAATGCACCCAAATCTTATTTAGTCTTATAGTACCATATTTCAAGAAGATAGCAGAAATTCAATGAAGTGGATTTAAAAACAATTGGGGTGTTTACCTGGTCTGAGGTATACAAGCTGTCCACAAAGGTGAACACATCTAAATTCACCATGTCAATTATCTGCCAAATTTTTTAGCATTATTTCTAGCAGTATTTTCTTGGCTGGGTAGGCAAGAATAGATTTTAATATCCATTGTAGAAACTAGAATGGGCCGGGTGGTGGTGGTGCATGTCTTTAAGCACTCGGGAGGCAGAGGCAGAGGCAGGTGGATCTCTGAGTTCAAGGCCAGCCTGGTCTACAGAGTGAGTTCCAGGACAGCCAGGGCCACACAGAGAAACTTTGTCTTGGCAAAACCAAAAGAAAAAAAAGATACTAGAACAGATGTTAGATGTAGTACAGAATGAATGTTTGGCTACGAGGAAAATTATTCTATGTAATAAGATTAATCAAAGAGTATGTCAGATATCTGGCTTTCCCTCTTTAAATCCATTTGATTTATCAAGTACTTTTTTCTGTGCTACTGTGGATGAACCTAGGGCCTTGCACATGCTAGGCACACATTCTGCCAGATTTAAACTCCAGCCCCTCAACCACTTCCTCTCACTGTATTGGGTTCTGGATTCTCAAAATGAGCATTCACTCCACATAGGAAACCATATTTAGGAAACTGGCCGTAAATGACTAAATATTGCATTAATTTATTTATAATAAGTGATCAGATTATACATATAATAGACTATTGATTTCCTAGGACCTAGGTGGAACACACTGGGAGGAAATCAGAGCTGACTACTGAAGAATACAGGGCTTCTTTGAGGGTAGTGAAATGGCCTAGATTTATCCACACAATTTTGTGAGTATATTAAAAGTCACTTAGTTGTACCCTTTTAAATTTGTATAACTTCTTTAAAGGTAAGGTCTCATTGTGTATTTCAATCTGGCTTTGAACTTGTGTGATAACTTTCCTGCCTTGGCCTCCTGAGTGTTAGGATTACCAGAAGCGTTAGCCACATCTGGCAACTATACCCTTTAAAGAATGAAATTACAAAGCATGTAGATTAATTCTCAGTAACATTGTTATGAGAACACATTAAGAAGAGAAAACAGTCCCCAAAGAGAAGAAAACAAGAGGCTCTTCAATCAAGAAGAATGGTAGAAAGGCCTGATGTACAGCATGTTTCTTGCATGCCATTTTGATTTCACTATCATCACAGTAGTCCCTGGATTCACTTTGGGGGAAGGGTTAAGACAGGGATTCACTAAGATAGCCCAGATTTGCCCTAAACTTGTGATCCTATTTCAGCCTCCTAAGTGCTGGGATTACAAGCACATGGTACCACATCTGGCTTGACATCACATTAGCCTATTTCTAAATTCCTATAGGTGATCAGCAGACTTCTGAGTTTATTCTCATTAGAGAGTCAGTGCTCCATAGACTTAGCTAGCAAAACAAAATTAAAGAGTCACAATCCAATGTCAAGGGCCTGGGATGTAGCTCAGCTGGTACAGTGCTTGCCAAGCATGCATAAGGCCCTGGATTCAGTTCTCAAGACCCAGCAAACCAGGTAGAGTGGCAGCACCTATAATCTTAGCACTGAGGAGGTGGAGGCATGAAGATCATCCTCGGCTACATAGTCTGAGGCTAGCTCAGGTTATATAAAATCCTGTTAACAAACAAAAAAACAACAAAAAAAAAAAAAACAAGTGAATGACAAAATAATCTTGTCCTTTGAGGCTATGCATCACTGGGTAGAAAGGCTGAGGTTCATTCCTATTGAAAAAAATGCCACCAAGTAAAAGAGCATCTTGATATCAAGACCCTGCCTGAAACAAACAAAAACAGCTTCAGGTGGGTTTCCTATTGAAATCTACAGAGTTTTTCCCTTTACACCTGTATAATTTAACAAAAGTAATGTGCTCATGCTTGTGGAAAGCAATAAACTCTACAAAATAATGTTGAGCTTCTTAGTTTTCTAGCTGAAAAAGATACTCCAATTTTCCCAAGAGTAAAATTACTGTTTCTGAAAAACATTCAATGCTGTGTCCTTATCCTCACCTTCAGCACCGTAGAGTGAAGATGGAAAACTCCAAGTCAGCTCTCAGTCAGAAGCTGCAAAACAACTTCTTAAATGACCTTAATTTTCTGAGAGAATTTAAATAGATTAACTCCAAATATTTAGAACATATTTGGCCCAATTTCTTTATATGTGCCTTTTGAATAAATGGATGTTTCCTTCATTTTCACTAATTCACTAGTTTAGTATGAAATAAACAGTGAAACTGGCTAGTGACGATCAGTTTTCCTCAATCAATACTATTCTACAGAGGCAAGATAATGAAGCAAATTGTCTTTTTGGTCTACTTTCAACTAGTCTTACATTACATAACCAGTGAAAAATTTATAACAAAACAGTATGAGTAGTTTTACAGCAAGATGAACTTGTTAAATATATATGTTATGATAGAATTTCTGACGCAAATGTGCTCAATGCACATAGAATCTCAGAAGTGATGAAACAAGACAGTTGATGTTAGAAGGTATCTGGGAGTGGGGTCTGGAGAGAAATCACTGATAACGTAAAAATTGGAAAGTATCTGTAAAAGCAGAGTCACTTTTTAGAGGACCCAAGAAAAAACTGTAAAGTCACCATTTTGGTCTTCTTAAAGAAGTTTGTCTGATAAGAGCTGAAGATCATTTGACTCTTGTGCTGCAAAATGCAGCTGTTATATGGTATTTCCTGGATTCCTAAAAACTGTAGTGCAAAAGAAATCTATGAAAATAAATAATCACAAAAATCCCAACATTTTTTCAGGGAAATGTGTTTCAAACAGTGACTTTTATAAAACACGAGAATTGTTTGAAATGAACAAAAACAAAAACAAAAAAAAAAACAAACCCCCAAAAAACCTCCATATGAAAGATCAAAGACTCACTTCACAGATAACTTATACACCATTTGGTTTGATCAATAATGTACAAACAAGGGCCATAGATTATTTTAACTAGCTCTGAAATAGCAATATAAATACTGATGTTGGGGGAAGTGTTTTACACCCCAAACTCCAATACTCAATTCTGTGTCTGTCCTGTTATTTAACTAGTAAAAAGCTTAACGGCGCAGTGAGTCAAACTTTCGTAATTTCAAAGATGTATTAGAGGACAATACATTGAGGTTTGAAGAACTTGCTGCATCTGTAGGCCGGAACAGCACTCGACCACGATGGTTAAACACATAAAAAGATGGGTGATTCCTTAAGGTATCAAATGTCCTTAAAAGAAAAAGAGCACCAATTTTTAGATCAACTTTTTAAAAAGTCCATTTAAAAAGTAAGCAGTCTTCTAATGAATTATGAATTTGCTGTGAATTATACTTTTAAGTAAGAATAAATGTGAGATTAGATTACAAATGGTAATCACACTATTGTATATTGCATATTATTATACAGAGAACATAAGCAACTTGGAAATGACCATAAAGTTCTCAGACTTTCTTTTCTGCAGCCATTCCTTCCAGGATGCCTATCAATAATAACAAATACTAGGTGAGCTCCAATCAACTCTGTAACCTAACAGTAGCTTATGCTAAGCCATCTTTCAAACACCAACACACAGATGGCACCTCTGGCCATTCTCCTTTGGCCATAAGCCATAGACATTTGAAGCTATAAGACATTTCACAGATCTGTATTTCAAGTAAAACAAAAAATTCCTGTTGGCCTTCGGTACGCACTTTGGCCAAACTCAACTATTTTGATGCCCTCTACTTAACACCATTTGATTTGGCTCCCTTCTTTCCTGGTTTCTTGCCTGAGATCCTTTGAAGACTCTTCCAGTGAGATTTGTGTCATTTAAAAAGGTCCATAAACATCTAGAGATATAGTTTTTAGTATTCGCTTTTAAATATTATTTTCTAAAAAGAACCAGAGAATCTTCAAAAGATCATAGTCATACTTAACCACTCAAGCATACTTCCAAATGGAAATATTTGAGAGGTAGCTCAAGGATTAAGAATGTGTACTGCAAGCCGGGCGTTGGTGGCGCACGCCTTTAATCCCAGCACTTGGGAGGCAGAGGCAGGCGGATCTTTGTGAGTTCGAGGCCAGCCTGGTCTACAAAGTGAGTCCAGAACAGCCAGGGCTACACAGAGAAACCCTGTCTCGAAAAACCAAAAAAAAAAAAAAAAAAGAATGTATACTGCTCCTGCAGGGGACCAGGGTTTAGTTCCCAGCATCCATGCTGGGTGGATGGCTCATAACCACCTTTAACTCCAATTTCCCTCTGGACTCCACAGGTACCTGCATAAACATAGTGTGCATATAAACTCATGTAACCACATATACATAAATACAAAATAATCTTAAAATACAGGGAAATAATGAAGTAAACAGAGGAGGAACTTCCTTCAGTATAGACACTTACTGTGAATCCTTCTAAGAAAATATTGTAAAGGATTATTATTTCTAGATAAGGAATGTTGGTAAAGTCCAAAATGGAATTGAAGAAATGGAAGTAAAAATATGAGGCAGGAAAGCAAACAATAAACAGGAGAAACATGGAGAATAACAATATTATTTAATCCAGACATAGAAATAGGGCTGAGGACAGAGCTTAAGTCAAGATTATGTTCAAATGACAGAGGAAATGGAAAAATTGGTTTTTTTAAAGACTAAGTTGGTACAAGAGGATAAAAGCATTAGAAAGGAAGGGGGAAAAGCAGGGAGGAAAGTAGTAGATGGGAAGAAAAACCAGGGAAGAAACCTAGCTAATGTTTCTGAGCTATTTTCTTTCTATACACCTATTTTCATCCACCTATCACATTCTAACCAACCAGTACTTTTAGGACACTAGCAGCAACCACAATCTAACACCTTGTTTTCACTTTTCTCCTTTTTCATTTTTTGTTTTGAAGGGTCTTCTTATATAGCCCAGACTGTCTTAGAACTCATAACCCTTCTGCTTCTAACTTCTCAAGAATGCTGGGCTTACAGGGGAGTGTCAGCATACCTGGCTTTCAACTTCTACCTGTCTTGTGAAACCAAAGACTGACTTAATATTTTTGCCTCATTACCCCTACAAACTACATAACCACAAGCTAAAAATGAAACCAACTTTTTTATGTAGCTGAAAACACGCCATAAATCATGCACACAAAACAAATCTCCCTGAAGTTAAATGCTTCTGAAAAGGGACTTACTTATTCTTTAATTCTGAAGTGGCATCCATGTCTTTGAACTCCCCTGCAATATGAACTATGCCATAACAGGTAACTGCAAAGGCCAGAAGTGTCTGAAGAACTATCTGTGAGTATAAAGATATAGATTAACAAATAGCATATGAATACTGTTTGAAAAATTGACATTCTACTTTCCCCATCTTGTAACTTCTAACAAGCATTCCTCAGTACCATTCATCAAGGAGTTGGGTCTTACTTGAAATGATTTGCACTTAGGCACAATAAAATCTCTTAAGTGCAATAACATATCCGATGTTTTAGGAAGTGAACCTAGAAACATGCTCAGAGAAGCAAAATCACCAAGGACTGCATGGTATTAAGACACTTAGAACTCAAGTACCAAAAAGTGTCTGCTTCCAAGAGCAATTAAAACTTGTTTCTGTTATTTTATTACTGTTGAGTATCAGAGAGGGCACAAAGCATACGAGCACAATATAAAGAAAAGCAATAAAAAGGTACCATGTACCCACCAACCAACTAAACCTCCGTCCTTCCTCTTCTCTCTTTGAAACAGGGTCTCATTATATACTCCAAGTTGCCATTAAACTCATAATCCTCCTGCGTGGGCATTTGCAGGTATACCAATTACAGGTACATGCCACCAAACATGGCTTCCCAGAAACTTCCAAGTCCCTCACCCATTATTTCCTTTCCTTCCTTCTCAAAGTTAACTACTATACCCAATCGCGAAATAATCAGTTCCTTGATATTCTTGACAGTTTTCCTTCTGTTTCTGAACAGTTTATAAATCTCTAAAACACATTATTATTTCCTTTTACTCATTTTGAATCTCACTTAAATGCATTCATATACATTCTTTTGAGTCTAGCTGTCTTCCCTAAACATTGTTTGTAAGATTCATCCCCACAGCAGTAGTCTATCCCTTTTCATTATGTTTAGTACCTATCACATGAAATCACTACAATTTCATTGTTGCTGGGAATGTGGGATGTTTCCTGTTATTTTTACAAGGCCAACATAAATATTTCTACATATTTCCTGGTACATAGGAATGGAAACTCTGAGTACAGAGTATATATGTGTTCAGATGTATTACATAACATCAAACTGCTTTCCAAACAGGTTGTACAAGCAATAATTCTAAATGTTGGAAATCAACCAACACAGGATTAAAGAGCCCATTTTCTTAATTACGATTACATTGCCATCTGATAATCATAAGAAAGTTATTTTAGATCAATATAAATGGGCGTTTATGTTTGTGTATATCTACCAAAAGGAAAAGGTGAAAGGATGAGTTAACAGCCAAATATATTCTATCTTTAGTTATAGAGACAAAATTAGCCTCAAGCTATTATTCTGTAAATTAAAACCCAATGACATCTGAAATGTTACTTTACATGCAAACCATGAATATACCAAAGAGACGGTCTTGTTTTGTTGTTGTTTTATTAAGACAGGGACTCGGTTCAATGTTGCTGAGGAAGACCGTGAGCTTCTGAGCCTTGAGATATTTCTACATTCCAAGTGCTAGGATTACAGGTGTGTGCCACCATGCCCAATTTATTGAGTGTAAAAAAAAATCAAACACAGGGTTTTGTGTATCCCAGGCAAATATTGTACTGAGTTACATCTTAGCCCCAAGGAGACTGTCTTTCATCTAACACCCTGTTAGCATGAATGTGGTAAATCAATGAATTGTCATAAAAACATTTTCCAGAAAAATTATGCCCATGAAAAGCTAACTATAAAGTGAGTACAGAAGCACATGTCTGTAATCTAAGCACTCAAAAGATGAAGGCAGCAGAACCAAGAGTTTCAAGGCCAGGCTACATATGATCACAGTGCTAGCCTTGGCCATACAGACCCTGTCTCAAAAAAAACAAAACAAAACAGACAAAAAACAAAAACAAAGCTAGCTAATTACAAGACTACATATATGCTTAGGATTGGATAACGAATTTGGGGGCTCTTCCCTGGGGAATACTATTTCTCCTACTCTCAGCATTCCTTAATTGTCTGTGCATCTTTGTCTAGGGCTGAGGCCCCAGGGTCATCCCTGAAATCATATACATACAAGTAACATTATAAGAACTGAGCAGGTTGTATTTACATATCTAGAAATATACAGATATATATGTATGCAACAACAATTAAAGAACTAGAGGTCATGAATTTGACTGAGAACGCGGGGTGAGTGCATGGGAAGTGTTGGAGGGAGGAAAGAAAAGGGGAAAATGATGTAATTATACTTTAATTTCAAAAACAATTTTTAAACTACACATACACATGCATAATGTTTTTTTAAAGGATTAGGTTTTAACATTTATTTTGTTGTGTGTTTCATATTTTCTTATAGGTGGGGGAGGCATAGGTGCCACAGCACAAGGGTTCAAGTCAGAGACAACTTGAAGAAGTTGGTTCTCTCCTACCATGTGGGTTCCAGGGATCAAATTCAAATCATCAGGCTTGGCAGCAAGTATCTTTACCTTTGAGACATTTCACCAGCCCCCTAAGGCTGTTTTACGTAAAACAAAGTACATGTTCCTAAGAGAACACTATACATATATTTTTTTAAGCCTAAACAGTGATATCCTTTAAACTATTAAGAGCAAACATGAAGCTGCCAGGGAATGGGATCAGTTATGTTGCTGATATTGTTTTAATTTTGAATAGTTAGTTGATATTTTCACATCTATTGCTTAATTCTGTTAGAAAGAACTTACAATTTTTATACGTTTAAATCTACCAACAACAATAAATGTAAGTCAAGTGGGGAATAGGTATTAATTCAGGTTAAAAGTCACCTTCTTTAATTTTTATCGATGCCTGTCTGTAAGTAATGTAGGGTCAGTGTTACTAGTTTCTTAAAAAAACATTTATTAATTCAAGCTATATCTCGATCACAGCCCCCTCCCTTCTCCCCTCCCGGTCCTACCTTCCCATCCTCTTCCCCCTCTCCCTCCTATCCTCCTTAGGTGAGGGACCCCCTCCACATATCAACACTCCTCAGTTCATCAGACACATGAGGGCTAAGTGCTTCCTCTTACTCTGGTGCCCCTTATGACAGCCCAGTTAGGGTACAGTATCCCTCTAACAGACAACAGAGTCCATGACTGAAATGTCCCCTCCCCTTGCTAAGGGATCTGTATGAAGACAAAGTTGCCTATCATCTATATATGTATTGGGGGGGGGCACATTGCTGGTTTTTAAACTTCATTTTCAAAAAGGAATTATTGGACCAGTGAAATGGTTGAGTGGGTGAGGATGCTTGCTGCCAAGCCTAGGAAACAGCCTGGGACCCACATGGTGGAAGAAGAGAACTGACTCCTGCTGATTGTTTTTTTGACCTACACACTTGTGCTGTGGCATGAACATCTACATGAATAATACAATATTTTAAAACAAATTTTTATAAAAACTTGAGCCAAATAATTATTAAAGGCCATTTTATACTGTCAATACAGAAACTTCTAGAAAGCCACCCATTTTCTTTAGTTTCTTTTTTTAAACAAAGGGTCTTATTCTGTAGTCCAGGTTGACCTCCAATCCACAACAATACTCATGCCTCAATCTCCCAAGTGTTGTAATTATAGGTGTGAGCCACCATGTCTGATCAAAAAGATCTAATAGAATTTTTTTAAGATTTCAAAATCTTTAGATTTTATAGGGTGATAAAATCAGCTAACAGCTGGGCGAGGTAACACAGACCTTTAATCCTAGCATTCAGGAGGCAGAGGAATAAGTAGAAACAGAAGCAGGCAGATCTCTGTGAGTTTGAGACCAGCCTGGTCTACATAGCAAGTTCTAAGCCAGCCAGAGCTACACAATAACACCCTAGATAAAATAAAATAAAATAAAGTAAAGTAAAATAAAATATATATATATATATAATAAAATAAAAATTGCCATAAGCAAAGTGGCTGATTTTAAATATGTATTTGATGGAATATAAATGACCAACTTACATCCATTGGGAGTGATTCATCTTCCTTTTCCGTTAGTCGCATATAAGAACGATCTATTAACCAAAAGCATACCATTAGGAAATTGTAGCCCATTTTCCCTTCTTAAAATGCAAGAAAATCAATATACCAAAGAAGTGGCTGACTTATATGCTACATAAATTAATGATACCAGATTCCTCAAAAACCTCTTTTAATGCAGTAAGCATTAGAATCTTACCTTTATGAATTAGTTTATGCTTGTCGTGGCCTGTCTTGTTGCCTTAAATGTGACAGATAAGCAAGTATGAAACTGAAATAACTAAGTATAATTTTTCATTCATATAGAAAATCTAGAAATTCTGATATTGTTTCTTTCATTAAGTGGTCAAAGAAGTCATAATTACTTAACAATCAATAGGACTACAGAAATCTTCAAAGCTGAATGACCCTGTCATTGCATAATGAAGCCAAAGTCAAAACTGATATAGAAATGTTTCTCTTCAGTGTAGTGGTGTAACTGGAGTTCCAGGACATCAATTTCTGTCCTTGCTACTACTTAATTCTTCTGGTGCCTTAACTTCAGGAGGCAGCAAAGGATTGAAGAATGAGATCAGGATTTAGAAATTAGTAACCCTGAGTCATACATAGCACCAGTACTTCTATTTACTATAATTTACTGTACCTCACTCAAGGAATCCTCAGTAACCCCACCATGTATTTCAATTTTAGAATGTTAAAATGTGAAAGTGAGCAGAGTGTTTCTTTCTTTCTTTTTTTTTTTTTTTTTTTGGTTTTTCGAGACAGGGTTTCTCTGTGTAACAGCTCTGGCTGTCCTAGACTTGCTTTGTAGACCAGGTTGGCCTTGAACTCACAGTGATCCGCCTGCCTCTGCCTCCCAAGTGGAGCAGAGTGTTTCTTAGACTCAAAGAGCTACAGAACTGTTGAACTGGCTGAGTTTTCTCTGAGGTACAATGGGAACATGAAAGGTAAACAGGGTTTATTTAGTACATGATCACTGTACTGCTTTATCAAAGGTCACTATGGCAGAGATGAGCATGCTACAACACCATAGAATGCTGTCTGCTGCCACAATTTCCCATGACACAACTAGTGTCAAAGGTAAAAGCCAGTCTTTTGCCAGTATGAGCAGTACAGAGGTCTTGCTGCAGTTACAAATCCACAAGGTGTTCTAATCACTTGAATAATATAAAAATCCAAAATCTTAATACTAGATTAAGTAGGGCAATCTACTTTTAGATTAAATAGGGCAATTATTTCTTCATAATGTAGTCTAGACTTAAAATACCCAAATTGTTTTGTGTGAATGTGTTATGACTTTTTGCTTAAAAAGTATGTTTGCAGGCAGAGTGCATTTAAATTTACAGAGCTTATAAGGACAGGGATAAAAGCAAAATCAATCCAATTTCAAAGAGTTTAAGATTAACTTTCTAATGTCCCACTTCTAGCTAGTTTGCATGTTCCAATGAAGTCCAATGTGGTACTTTACAACTGTCTTCAGCTAGGCATTTCTTCATTGGTGAAATGATGTCAGACTTCAAGCAGGGCCTTCCTTGCTCTATGACTGTAAAATAGAGCCAAAGCTTACTTCGAAAATAACACAATACTCCGGTGTATCCTAATCTCCTCCAGGACAGTGCCTCACAAACTACTGTGTTTGTAAATCACCCAGGGATCTATTAAAACGAATATTCCGACTCAATAGGTCTGAGGGTGGAGCCTCAGTAGACACTAACAAGTTCCCAGGTGATGTCCATGATGCCGTTCTATTGACCACACTATGAGCAGCAAGGCTCTAAGGCACTTTCCCCAGGTCCCACCAAATTACTACTCCTCATGATTGATATATATATATATATATCATATTATATATATAATATATATTATATATATCCTTTAGCATATCCATATTATCTTACTGTAATTATTTGTTGGCCCGCTAGTTTTTTCCATTAGCCTAAGAATTCCTTTATGATATCACGGAACCTCCATCACCTAACAGCAGAAGCAACTTCAATTCTTGACCCGAGAAAAATTTAAAAACCCACCATATACCACGTTATCTTTTGCCCAAGGTCACACAGATGTAAGAGTTAAACAAAATTTTAACAACCAACCCTTTAAGGCTTCCAGTCCACTGCTCTTTCCCGGTGTCACAGTGCCTCCCTGAGGCAATTGGTCACTTAACTTCTCATTCTCTGCCCTGGACAGCAGAGTGCCCAGGATGCTGTCTACCTGTCATGAGGCCATAAGCATTCAAACTTCTCAATCCTACACTTCGTCTGATCTGCCTTACGCTGGATCTGACATCCTGTGTCTTGAGTTCTGGGACAGACTCCAGCTCCGAATTCTCTCTCAAATACCAGCAACCTCTTTTAAGCGCCCTGAAATCTAGGTGCTCCATAACCCTCCAATTTCAAGCCTTGCATTGAGTACCCTGCACTGCTTTACTTAGTCACCCCAAACTAGAAGGTCTCATATGACTGTTTCTCCAGCACTGGGTCCGACAATCCCTTAGGGCAGTGCCCACACTGCCTCATGAGAGCAGTCCTGTCCCTCAGGCACTTACGCTGCGCAGCAGAAAAGGCTGCATGGGCTAAGGCAAAGAGGCCGACGCCTACAAGCCCCTTCCACAGCGGCGGCGCCATGATTCAGAAAGAGCGGTATCCCAACAAAAGGAGACGAAGGGCAAGCTGAGCGATTCCTTTTTTCACCGGCGGGCGTCCACGCGGCGCAGAAATATGATGTCACCAAAGTCTGGGCGCGAAGTGCAGGGTAGTACAAAAGCTAATAAGCGGTGAGAACGCGGAAAAAGGAATGCCGGGAAGAAGGAGAAAGCAAAAAAGGTCCTCCAGGTCTTCTCCGAGTCTGCGCAGTGCCGCTTCTCGGAGGGGCGGAGCTGAGTGGAGGGCGTGAAAGAGCAGGGCAAGTGAGACCAATGGAGAGATGAAGAGCCCTCAAATAAGCCCTGGACTTGGAGAAGGGGCGGGACTTACGGAAACGCCCAGGAGGAGAAGAGGGTGGGGCTGGTGGCAATGGTGAAAGGTTGTGAGTGCAGGATTCAGATTCCTAGTAGTTGGTATTTGTATATTGGCTAGTTGATTTGGTTTTCCTTCGAACAGGGTCCTTTGGTTTTAGTAACTCTTTGCTATGCTTTTGGCCTCAGAACACTGGTGCTGAGGAAGGTTGCAAGGGCATTAACCTGAGGAGGTAAATAAAGAGTGGAGGGTAATAACTTGAGGGGTTGGAGCCCTGAACGCTTGGTATGCCAGAGATGCTCAAAAAATTAGTTCAACTTCTTACTTTTCTACTTTACATTTCTTCGAGAAAGATCCACGCGAAAAGGAGTATAGCACAGAGGGAATGTTTTGTAATGAAGAAATCTAGCATGCATTAAGGAAGAAATAAGACATTAAAAGGATGTTTAAAACACGGTCTCATCAGGATACAAATGTAACCTCTTTTCTCCATTTTTGTCTTCATTTCCTAAAATGAAGGCATTCAGAAATGAGGTGTTTCCTTGATCTCTTTTCGCTCTACTCTCTGTTGACAGGCTCATTAATTCATTTCCACTTCATACCAATGTAGTTATTACAATGATTCCAAATCAACAACTATACCTCAAATACCATAACTCCTTAGCTCCAGGTCAGCATTCCCAGCTATCCACTGCTGGGTATTAATTTGTGTGTAAGTAGACCCTGTGGCGCATGACATTTATATGGCCAAATGTAATTCACATCCTCAACCCCTATATAAGTTACTTCAGTGCTCCTGACTGAGTGGCACAGGTTTGTAAATTCCATTCCACAAAGTAAATTACCGTTCTCTCCTATCAACATCCAAAGAATGATGTCTGAATCAGTTGATGAACCACTACCTGCACAATGATGCTGGTCCTTACTATGCCTTTTACATTTGAAGCTTGTGTTAATATTGTTTGCTGCCTCTCTTTCCACTCTGGAATGTGAGCTGCAAGAAAACAGATTTCTCTGTGTGTAGAACATTGACTGGCAAATAGTAGATATTAAATACATATTTGTTGAATGAAGAATGAGTAAATGATGGGAAAGAACTGGGAGTGATTTTATCACTGAAAAGATCTTTGCAGGGTTTCCTCCTTGTACTTTGAATTGGACTTTAAAAAAAATCCCTGTGTTTTTTTATATACTTGTGTTTCTTCAACTCGGAAAAACTGGAAATTCAGACATCCAAGATTCAACATATTTCCTTAAACTTGCCTATGTCATTTTTGTTCTGGATTCTAGTAGTCAAACATGAAGTCTTGGTCCTTACTGTTCTCCATAGAGGTCCTTAACTTCTCCACAGAGTGTTGATCAACATCAATTGCAATATCATGTATTCCTCACAAAAGGAGAACTACCAATAAACTTCACAATCAGAACAAACCAGCAACTAATTACTGTTTGGTTGGCAGTAAAATGTTTGGGATGTTGCAAGATAGAAAAATAATTCTAAAAACACACCAAAATTTTGTTTGAGCTTAGATAATGCTCATATTGAAATTGAAATTAAACACTTTTCCATGTGACCTAATAACACTTTATCTGAAGCAGAAAATGATTAATAAAAAGTTAAAGGATTTTGCAGTAAGGAGTGGAGGAGAGGGGATGAGACAGAGATTGACTCTCACTCTGTAGTCTCTGCTGGCCTTGCAACCATAATAGACATTTTTGTGCCTTATCTTCCCACCCAGTGCTGGGATTGCTGGCATGTAGCACCATGAACAGCTATGAGTTTTCCTGAAGTGTCTCAGTTCTGGGTCTTGTCTTTTAAAGAGAGAGAGAGAGAGAGAGAGAGAGAGAGAGAGAGAGAGAGAGAGAGAGGTTGTGGAGAAATCCACCCACTGAGAAGTCTGGTATTTGTATAAGCCACCAATGCATTTTCCTAGTCTTCGGGAAAGTGACTTAATTCTAGAAAAACACTTTTGTTTCTTGTTAACTTAAGATATATTTGCATCTCCCCCATCTCATCCTTACACTCTTTCATGCATTCACCCTCTTTTTAACCTTTGTCAGTGCATCAAATACTAGAAAACTAGCCTAGTGTTACGTTTTCTAGTCACAAACCATTAAATCAAGTTCATGAGGTTTGTTTTCAAATGGGATCTTGTTATGGTGCCCAAACTGGCTTCAAACAATTGGGTACAAATGTCCTTCTGTTCTACCCTCTCCAGAAACTATAGGAGTACATGCCTGTGGAAAGGCATTTCAATTATCTGTAGATCCCATCCTGAAGGGAAATGAAGGTGTTCATAAATAGTTCGTAAACATGACCTATTGAGAAATAGATCATACAAATAAGTAACTAGAATCCACTCCAACATGGTTCTGCAGGTTGATGTTAATACCAGAGTACAAGATGCAACTAAGGAGAACAGTGTTTTCCTGAGATCTTTGTACAACACTCAAGTTGCATGGGACACAGTATTTGAATTCCTAAGTGACCACTGAAGTGCCTTAATGATCTATCCCCACAAAACAAACAAACAAAAAAACACTCTCCACATATGCATGGATTAATGATATGGATACTATTGGAGGTAGGTATAATGAAATTTAAAGCATATATTATATAGAGAAATGTTTCCCATTTCATCTGTTGACTAGAGAAAGTGTCCCAGTACTGGACCTTTGTTTCATGCCAGCTAAGTTCTTAAATATCTTTATATGTTACTTGTGTACATTTCAATCTCCCACATACAGTTTCCTCTTTCTCCAGCATACTCTGACCTAGTTTCAAAAATCACTTTCCCTGTATATATGTCAATATTACAGATATATATAAGAAGAATACATAGATTGTATGTACTAAAAGGACTGATGAGATGGATTAGCACTTTAGAGTGCTTGCTGCCAAGCCTAATAACCTCACTTCAATCCACAGAACTCACATGGTGATAGGGAAGAGAATGAATTTCTGAAAGTTGAGCATGAGTGCATGTGCAAAGGTGCACTCAAGTTATGTTGGACGCGTGCGCACACACACACACACACACACAGAGTGAATTAAATAATTTTTTTAAAATCTTCCTTTAAGCCATTTAAATTTAGTACAATATCTCTGGGTTTCAAATTCTAGAACTCTATTGCCTGTACTCTCTGTCTGTCCCTCTCCCTCCCTCCCTCCCTTTCCCCCGTCCTCCATCCTCTTCCTTTCATAGACTTATCAACAAACACGGGGTTGCATAGATCTTTCTCAGGTAAGGAATTCGATTGATGAAACAGCTGAAACTGAATCATTCAAACAGGCAGATAGTCCACAGATCCATATAGGTTTTACCTAACACATCCATCATGCAAAAGTGCTTGTCCACGTTCCCTGAAGACACATATGTAGTCAGCCAGAGAAGAATTCACACATTTTTTAAAAACAACAACAAAAATCAGGACAACGCAGAATCCCTTCAACACATTTTCCCCTTCAGCCAAGCAGAGGGTGAAATAGCCCTTATCAGTGCCTATGCCTCTCTACAAGAGCTCCTGGAAGCCCCAGGCAGCTCCCTAGCTACCAGTACTGTAGTCAACATCTCTGGTTTGAAGCTCTACATAGGAAGCTGGCATTTTCAAAACTGATGGTTCATCCTCTTATTTTTCTTCTTACACATGTAGTGTGTACTTAGAAGAAATTCAAAGGAGATGCAACAAAATATATATCTTAAAATATCTAAGTAGTGCCTTAGTCTTTTGAGAATCCAATCTTAATAAGATTATATTTACATTTTTCACAGCTTTGAGAATTATTTGCTGGGTTACTTATACAAGAGTAGTTTTCTAGAGCACAGACTGGGGACTGGCATGAGGTTTGGACCCTGGATTTTCCTTCTATAAGTCTGGGAGATTGAAGGGGTTACTGGTGTTCTCTGTGCTTCAGTTTCCTCGCCCCAGAACTTGAAGATAACCAACCACAGTGCTCATTTGACAGGGCTGCTGTCAAGATTGTGTGACATAGTGCCTTTGAAGTGTTTGAGTAATCTCACACATTTTAAGCACTTGGTATGTGTTGACCATTGGTTCTATTATTTAAAAGTATTCATTGTTTTCTACAACCACAACAGCTCAAAATCACTAAGGTTGCTCAGGCCCACAGATTGTTCTAGCCAGAACTTCAGTAAAGCACTGAACTTCAGGTTCTGTCTACAAACTTCTTAGGACAATTAAATAGCTGAGCACAAAAGGACTGAACATCAAATGATTCTATTAACGTGCTTAACCATTTTTCCATTCTTATTTGGGCTCCAAACAGGTTTACTATGCCCCAAATCAGCAGGAAGTAATTTTAAGAGAGCGATGTCCCTTCCTCAGAAGGTAGAGTGGATGATTCCCCCCCCCCCTTTGGTCATTTGATGGGTTAAATACTAGTTGTTATTTAGGGAGAGAGGTTACAAGTTCTTAAATGGTCTTGTTAAATATATTTTGGAGGTTAGACCCAGGGATTTCTCTCTTTTTCTTTTCTGTATCCTTCTTTCTCTCCTATGTAGGGGGAAAAGATGAGAAAAACATGGGATATAGACATAATATAGGAATGAGAAAGAAAAAGGGACAGATTATTGAATATGCTCTTATATTTTTGTATATTGATACAAAATTAATATTATATTTGACTAAATTGGTATTGATCTTTGTATATTGATATAAAATTAAGGTTAACTCTTTTTTGAGGTATTGTACCTAGGTAACAGTTAAAAATGAAATGTGAAGTTTTGGCCTTTTGTCAGCAACTGTCATGAATTGTTTAGGGTAACTAAGAAATGCAAACTAATCCTCATGCAAGCATTTCATTTTGTTAGGTACTAGGGTAGTCTATCACAGTTATTTTCTAAGTTAATCAGAAATCAAGTTGCTAAAAGACAAGCAACATTTACTTATCTAAATATACAGAGACATATAGATGGTCTTCAAAAACCTCAAGAGATCTGTAGAGTATGGCATTCAAAGACGTTTTCTTAACTTAAGATTTTTTTGATATTGAGACATGTCAGCTCCGACAGCACCCCCTATTCTACTCCAAGTAGATGATGACCATCAAAGAATCTCCAATTGGAGATGGTTACAATAGTGGCAAGCCTGTCACTTGGCAAGACAAATTCCTTGCTTCAACTGTAGACAGCATGCTGTCCAAAAAGGACAAAACTTGTAAGCAGGTAAGTCGACAGCCTAGCTCTGCCAAGACAGGGTAGGCAAGTCCTTCATAATTCCTGCTCTACAATCAATGTCTGTCAGAGACATGGGGCCAAAAGGCTGAAGATTGATGCTGTAATGTGTGGAGAGAAATTGGGAACTGTCCAGGCAGCCAGTTGTCTGTCACTTCTTAGTTTTGGAAGCTGCTGGCTGTGTATAATGAGATATATTTATCCCTCTCAGGTCTCTGATGTGGTTGAAGACTAGATAGTTATATTCTCATAGTTAAATTCTGAGTTGTTTAGGAATTAAGAAAGGGTTCTGGATCTAAGAAGATGTTTTTAAGATGGTGATGCAAGTTAGGATGGAAGCTGAGTTGAATATAGAACTTTAAACTCATGGAGATGGATGCATAGTAGAATGTTAAAGTCAGTTGCCAAATATGTATGGACTGGACATTGGGAATGTATGCTAAGCTTTATAATTTTCATAACTGTGGCCTAATTATTTTTGTTGTTTTGTATTGTATTTGCTGTTATAAGAGAAAGAGCCATTTGTTGGACTGAAAGGGGGAGCTGTTGGGGGAGGGGAAAGATATACCTTAAACTTAAAAAAAAGGAAGCAGATGGGAGGGAGGGGTAGGAGGGTGGGGATTGTGATTGAGCTGTAACTTGAAGAAATAAAAAAAATCCAGAAAAAAGTATTCATTTTTAAAACTATGTGTATGTGTATCTGTGAGTGGGTATCGAGTACATGAGTACAGGTGCCTATGGAGGTCAGAAATGTAGTGTCACCCCCCAGAGCTGGAGTTACAGGAGGTTGGTAGCTACCTGTCTGATGTGGGTGCTGGGAATAGAACTCAGGTTCTCTGGAAGTACATGCTTTAACTATAAAGCCTTATCTTCAGTACTATAGATTTTTATTTATTATTGTGTATGTATGATGTTGGGCGTGGGTAGTGCATGTGTGCCTGACACAGATGGGGAGATCAGAGCACGAGTTTGTAGAGTTGGTTTATGTCAGTTCTGGGGCTCAAACTGAGATCCTCATGATTATAGAGTAAGTGCTTTACCGTGCTGAACCATCTCTAAATCTCCACTATTATTTTAACATCTCCGTCGTGTGTGTGTGTGTGTGTGTGTGTGTGTGTGTGTGTGTGTGTGTGTGTTCACATGTATGAGTACAGGCAAGTACAGGTCAAAGGAGAACATCAGGAGTTGGTTCTCACTCTCTACCTTGTTTGATACAGGAGCTTCTTCTTGCTTGCTGCTGTGCATGGCAGTCTAGTCAGCCCATAAACTCACAGGGATTCTCCAGTCTCTGCCTTTCATCTTGCTGTAGGAGTACTGGGATTACAAGTGTGTGCTATCAAATCTAGTATGTGTGTCCTGGGGATCCAAACTCAATTTTTTTTTACCCATGGAGCCATCTTTCTAGCCCTTTTTATTATTTATTCTTCTGCTTCTCCAAACTAAAGAGATTCTGTATGCCATTAATCTTTCCTAAAACATCAGTTGATTCTCCCTTTTGATTATATATTTTTTTCTTTTTTATTCAAGACAGGGTTTCCGCGTCTAGTCCTGACTGTCCTGGAACTTGCTCTTTAGAGCAGGCTGGCCTCAAACTCACAGAGATCCACCTGCCTCTGTCTCCTGAGTGCTGGGATTAAAAGTGTGTGCCACTACCAACTGGCTTGCTTTTTTTTTTTTTTTTTTTTTTTGAGACAGGGTCTCTCTGTGTAGCTCTGGATGGCCTAGATCTGCCTGCCTCTGCCTGTTAAGTGCTAATGCACTGATTATTTTAATTATTCTTCTTGTGACCATTTCTAGAATGAATATATCTCTTAGGGCTTTATCGCCACACCTGCATAAAGTAGCCTAAGTTACTTGTATGAGGTTAATACAAGGATGCGCTTCATAAAAATCTGAAAAAAAAAATCGTACTTGCTTTTTTTTTTTTTTGAGCTCATGATATCCTCTGTTGTTGGGGAAAGTCAGGATCTCCCACACCTCCAATACTGAACACACTGCTTCAAAATCTATTGCTGGTTCTGATGTCACTCCTGAGCTGCCATGCTACATTTCTAACTGTCTACTACAATGTCTGCACTTGGATTTCTCGCCACTCTCCTTTTTATTTTTGGGACAGAGTCTTATTGTCACTTATCCCTGGCTGGCCTGGCATTTGTTATATTACCCAGGCTAGCTTCAGAGTCATGACAGTTCTTTTTCCCTAACCTTCTTAGTGCTGTGTCACCATGCCTGGGCTCCCACCAGTTTCTTGCTTCCAGCCTGTCCATAGCCAAGTTCAGCCTTATGACTTTCTGTTATTATGCTAACAGGTCTATGTTTTCCAGTTATGCAGGTTCAAAACCTTAGAACCCTTTTCCAGTGCCTTTATTTTCTTCTTTTTGGCATTGCTGGGGATTAAACCCAAGGCCTTGCACATGTTGAGCAAATGCTCTACCACTGAGCTGCATCCTTAGCCAGCTACAGTGGCTCTTGTATCAGTTTGCCATATTTGTTCTTCTATTCCTACCACACCCAATAAATTAAGACCCTATTACATTTTGGTACTACTTCTGTTTTATTTTCCTATCTTTTTTGGTAGGAGGGCATGGTTCTTTGAGAAATGTTCCTCATGGCTTGGGTATTTGAATGCTTGCTTCCAAGTTGGTGGGGCTGTTTGCTGTGGTTTAGATGGTTCAGCCTTGGTGGGAAAAGTACATCATTGGGGACAGACCTAGATGATATAGTTCCACCCTACTTCCAATATGTTCTCTCTGCTTCTTGCTTGACTTTGAAGATGTGAGCTCCCAGCCCTGCTGCCATGACTACCACTGCTGCTATGCCTCCTCACCATGGTGGGCTGTTATTCCTCTGGAACTATAAGCCAGAACAAACTCTCTCTTCCTTACATTGTGTTTCTTCACCATAACAGAAAAGTAACTAATATAGACAAGGCACAGAATCTCACAGTGTAACACAGGCTAGCCTCAAAATCTTGTTGCGCCTACCTCAGCCTTCTATGCACTGGAATTACAGGTGTGTGTCTGGCATGAGAAACTGCCTTTCTAAACTCCTAATTGGCCTCCCAATACCTATCTTTTTTCATGTCATTTACTCCCCTTTCGACTGCCAAACCTAAATTGGGGAGATTCTTCAATCAGGGAATGAATGAGTTAAACATTTCAGTTGTATTGTAGATCTTCTGTAATGTGACCACAACAAAACTTTTCCACCTTTCTCCCAGTACATGAATTAGTCAACTGACTGTTTATCAAGCACGTCCACTGAACTAAAGATTGTGCTGAGCACTACATTAAACTTATCTGTGCTTTTCTGTTATCAAGTATTTACTGAGTACTTACTATGTACCTGGTATGCAAAGCTCTCTTTCAGTTTATCCTTGAGTTGAATCTATGTTGCCATGGAAATTTAATGCCATCTGCAAACATGGAGATTTCCTTTGTATCCAACAAAATTCAAGAGACATTGTGTGGAGGCCACAAAACTACTTTCAGGAGCCAGTTTTGTTCTTCTACCATGTGAATCAAGCTTATCAGCACACATCTTTATCCACTGGGTCGTCTCATCTGCCCCAGAGAACTTATTTTGGTTAAGTTTTGTGCTGGATGCTATTAGTAAAGGACAAAGTAATATCTAATTTCTAGCTTGGAGGTGTTCATGATCTTAGAAAATGAAGAGATCTAGGTTAGAGATTTGCCCAAGGGATCAGAGACCCGAAGAAGAGGAGCCCCCAACTCAATCTGAGGGCATCCTGGGGGTTTGGTGACTTTTAGTTTGAGTTTTGTTAGCCAAATAGAAGTTGATTTTGGAAGGAAGGGGTTGTAGGCCTTTCCAAGCATGAGGAACACATGGGAAAGTATATAGGAGATACATATGAAGCATTGATGGGACTATAAGGTGTAGTATTTGGTGTTTCAGAATACCTGGGGTAAATATCTCAGGGGATGACAGATGATAGTAAAGAAGTAGGTGGGAGTGCCCAGCATTGTGTACCATGTTGAGGGATCAGAACTGAATGAGAGGCACTGGAGGATATTCATTAATATATAAAAGCAGGGGCCGGGCGGTGGTGGCGCACGCCTTTAATCCCAGCACTTGAGAGGCAGAGGCAGGCGGATCTCTGTGAGTTCAAGGCCAGCCTGGTCTACAAAGCGAGTCCAGGACAGCCAAGGATATACAGAGAAACCCTGTCTCGAAAAAACCAAAAAAAAAATATATATATATATATATAAAAGCAGAGTGGAGCTTCAAAAAGTGCTGTCTCATACAAGTGTGGTGGAATGATTGACAGGGACCAAGACAGAGGTCAAACTTTTCCAAGAAAGGGTCACATAGCAGATACTTTAGGTGTTGCAGGCCCCAAGGCCTCTTTCAAAATTACCCAACTCTGCTCTTGTTACAGAAAAGCAGTCATAAACAGTGAGCAAATAAATGGAAACACTTTTTCCAATACTCCACCTTGGATGAACACTGAAATTTTCATTTCTTGTGATTGTCACATCACAAAATACTCTTTTGGGTTATTATTATTATTCAAAAATGTCAAAACTGTTTTTAGCTCCCAGTTTAAAACAGGCAAACAAACAAACAACAAACAAACAGATGACAGATTGCTTTTGGCCTTTAGGCTGTAATCTTATCTTTGACAACCCCCACACTAGGGGATGTGATCACAAAAGAGATAGACATGCTTTTGAGAAGCTTATCTCTCAAGTAAGAGGCAAAACAGTGCAATAGCAATGGGGAAGCTTGAAGGAAGGACTGTGTGTCCGAAGATACATCCTAAACATATTGACAGAGTGGTAGGGAACAGAAAAGGAGTCACCAAAATGTGGTGGGGATAGAGTGGCGATGATTAGGTTGCTTCTGGAACAGGTAGAAAGGAAGAGATTGGATGAGCTAGATTGAGGAATATTTCTCCTAAAGGAGGAGGAAACAACTTTTGGGTGAAGCTGAAGGGGAGGGAGGATGGAAAGACATGAATGTGATAATTAATAAATTGGGAGGATGTAGGATTTTCCCAGAATGCTTTGGGTTTCCCAGTGAAAACAGAAGCAAGGCCAGAATTCTGAGTTGTTTATCTGATTACTGAAGTATCTTGAGGGTGGTGGCAGGGCTGAGAGAAAGATAGAAAGCCTATGAACCATACTCTTAAGTACTCTCAATGTGTAGGAGTGACCAGGAAGTGGTTAGGTTTCGAAAACAAGGAAAAGAGAAGGTAACAGAGCTTCCCATGAAGGGTGTAGGAGTAATGTGTTTGAACGATAAGGAGGAAGGAGGAAGCAAAGTGTTAGCTCCTTCAGGCTACATAATGTGTATGCCTGCATATGAGCATGCGTACACACACACACACACACACACACACACACACACACACAAAGACATTAAGAGTTGTGATGAAATGAACTGCCTCCACTTGAAACTGCTTCAGAACAAGTAAATGGAGGGGCTAAGGGGCCATGAGAGCAGCAACTGAAGGGGTAGCTGGGAACCTAGACTGGCAAACTTGGCTGCAATGAAGAGAAATGGAGCTCCGCATGAGAAGTGGGAACCGTGTGTGTTTGAGAAAGCACATTCTGAGTGAAGCCTAGGTCTATGGTTTGACTGCCTGGGGGAGTTATCGCTGTGTAGATCGCTCCTGGAAGCACACTACCAAGAGGCTGCTAATGGAGAATATTAAGTTGCTGGGGCCATGGAAACTGTGGTAGGGGTCTGGGGCTGGAAAAGGTTTGTTCACTCTCGACAAGGAAACAAATATGTGACTTTGTTCTTAAGAAAGTGATTTTTGTACAGAGACAAAAGAGCCTCGGAATGAGTAGCTGTGCTCAAGGAAGGTAAGTACTTTCAGGTGTTCTGGGCCAGATGTTCCAGCTAGGACTGAAGAGAGCACACTTCAGGCTTGCTCCTTGCCTGGGTTTCTTACCTGTGTAAGGTAAGGTGCCCAGCCCTGTGTGAACAGGGAAGTGCAATTAGCCTGGAGTCATGGGAAAGGAAGCAGGTGGTCATGAGTTTTCTTTTGAAGACACACAGCCCCAGCTACTAATAGGAAGGAATGGATGGACAGTTGTTGCTGGAAAAATTCCTGGCCTGTCAGACAGAACAACCATTCTAGAGTTTTTGATTTCTCTGAAGTTCACTATCCTCACAGAGCTTAAACAGTTTGTTAGTGAAGAGGCATCCACACTGGGGTTGCTTGTCCTTGTTGTTGTAGTTGGGTTACAAGACCTTGAGATGAAAAGGTATCAGAGTGGTATGTCATATACAAAATGGCAGGGCTGGGATTGATATTAGTACTAATGATGTCAGAAAGGCTTTGGGGAAGGATATATATTCAGAGAAGAAAGAATAAACTCATTACAGGATACACTTAATACCCAACAGGTAGAGAGGCCTGAAGGGATGGTGACAGGCCAGGCATTCAAACTTGTAGCTTATTCATGTAGAAGTGACAGTCTAGAGAAAAAGAAGCTCAAACTGTCTAAGAAGTAATCCCACAAGTATGGAGACTTTTGGAGAAGTTCGGAAATACAGTTCAACTATGGAGGTGAGCTGTGAAAATCTTGCCTAGTGAGGTCTAGAGGAATACACAGAAATTACTCTTTGGTGGTGGTGGGGAAGTAGATGGCAGGTATGGAGTCAAATGGGAAAGAACTGGTGACATTTGTCTTAAAGTAACAATCAAAAAGAAAACAGGAGAGGGAACCATCCTGCAAAGATTTTTTTTCCCCCAAAGGGAGTACAGTGCTTCTGAGAGAAGGTAAATCTGAGCACAAACTTGGTTGACTATTCTTTGCAAGGTTGATGAAGCTATGTATTCATTCTTGACGTGGTGGATGACAAGTATTAAGCACTGACATCTAAAGAAAACTCGATTATACAAATGCACATATGATCCATGCCTTTGTGTGAGTTCTTTTATAAATTGTTAGACTATTATTGTTTTCCCCACCAAGGACAGAATAAGGGGATCCTGATTTAAATTACAGAGCTGAAGATTGAGGCCACTCCCAAGGGGACAACTTCTTATGCTGTTAGGAGACACTGGGGGACGATATCCAGATGGGTTATGAAGATCAATTCCTATCAGCTTCCCAGCTGTCAGAATAGAATCAAAGTAAAGAGCGTGCAACCTGCGTCTGAGTACTCTGGGCCCAAGTTTCTTTAGCCGAAAACAGTGGGTTAGATTCGATGAGTTTTCACTTTGGGACAGAGCTTGAGTTCTAGGCGTGCCTGTAGGTGGGCAAAGGAATGGGGACGAGCGGCAGAAGTTGCGGCGGGCCCTTTAAAAGTGGAGGCCGTGCTGGGCGGTGCCTGCACCGCCCGGCTGGGCTCCGTCCCCGCCCCTTTCCCGTGAGCCCTCGGGGAGTGGTCTGACCGCGGGCGGCTGCTGGTGAGGAGAGGGGCGAACGGTGGGGAGGAGAGACATGGCTGTGGCTCGGCGCGGCTGGCGGCTGGCGTCTGTTCGCCGTGGCATCAACGGGCCCCGGGCGCGTCCGCTTATGCGACCCCTCTGGTTGCTCTTCGCAGTGAGCGTCTTTGGCTGTGCCGGGGCTTTGGACGGCTCCGGGAGAATGACGAGAGCCATGGACGAGGAGATCGTGTCAGAGAAGCAGGCTGAGGAGAGCCACCGGCAGGACAGCGCCAACCTGCTCATCTTCATCCTGCTGCTCACCCTCACCATTCTGACGATCTGGCTCTTCAAGCACCGCCGGGCCCGCTTCCTGCACGAAACTGGCCTTGCTATGATCTATGGCAAGTGTGTCGGACCCCTGTCCCCTAGCTGGCAATTCCTCTTTCTCTGCTTGCTGGCTGCTTCGCCTCCTGTCCTGGTCCTGCTCGGCCTACATTCTTCTCTCCTCATTCCATTTTCCGCCTTGCCTTAAACCGTCCTCCGTTTCTCTGTCTCACCCCCCCCATTTCTGCTACGCCCCCCGTTTTTCCTACCTCGTTCTCAGCCTCGCCCCCCATTTTCTCTGGCTCTTCTAGCTGTTTTCGCCTCTGACCCCACCCCCTTTTTTCTCGGCGCCCCGATACCCCTTCTCTCCCTTCCAAGCTGGGGACCAGGACGGGTGGGTGTTGAGGATGGGGAAGGGAGTCGGGTGCGGTGGGATCGGGCTGGGGGCTGGGGGCTGGGGGCTGGGAGAGGGGAAGACATCTTTGCAGTCTATGTCTCTGGGGTGTCAGTTTGTTTAAGGTTCGTTGAAGCTGCAGTAGTAGCTCGGAAAGCCAGCATCTGGCATTCATTTGGAACCAGAGTCGACCTTTACTCCTTGCCCAGTTTTTGCTATGCCTCCTTTCGAGCTGCAAATGATAACCTTACTCCGGTGGAGCCCACGCAAAATAACAACCCGAAGTAGGTTACAGAAGGCTTAGGGTATTTTGAATTTCGTCCTAATTTATTATACTATACCTGTAAGATGTGATAGGGAGACCTAGGGTCGACCCTTCAGATTCAGGTTTGTGAAAGCCAGGACGAGTGAGAGTGATGATTCTTTCAGCAGCATATGTTGAGAACTGCTCAGCCAAGTAGTAATTAAGAATCTTTATGTATATGTATAGGGATGACTTGCTGTTGGCATGAGGTTATTGACCAATTGCTGTGTAAATGATTTTGGTTCTGAGTCTCTGTGCTTTCTTTTGAGGTTATTTATCTAGGGAGGGGAGGGCAGGGACAGATGAGACACACGCGTGGGGGTAGAGGGAGGAGAGAGAGAGAGAGAGAGAGAGAGAGAGAGAGAGAGAGAGAGACTAAACCATTGGTTTAGAAGCTTTTTAAGTCGTGTTCCAGCCTAGTGAGGGGAAAAGAAGATATTGCTGACAGTCTCATACATATGTGTCTAGGAGGGTATGGTGCAGAGATAAGGGCAGACAAACAATCCTGTGTGTGCAGTGTTTGAAGATTGACTTCATTTGGTACAGGCTTGATTGTTGAGCTTCTTGAGGTTTGTTTCTGAGACTTGCAGATAGTTGTATGAAGATTTGGAGCTAAAAGACATTTTTCCATGCAGCCCACCCACCCTCTTCCAGTACATCCAGACTTCTGGAATGTGCATGCACCTCAAGGGTAGCAATAAAAGGTACATGTGTGCCTTAAGAAAATGCATGGGCTCAGGCTCAATTTTCACTTGTGAGGTAATCAATTGTAAGCATGGGGACTATCCCTGTTTACTACAATGTCAGAAATGCCATTTCATTTGTACTGCTGCCCATTGGTCGTACAAGCTATAGATTTTGTCTAATTTCTTTGTGTGACAGTGTGTGTGTGACTTTTTTACTATCTTCAACAAACATTTACTTGTTAGTTTATTATTATATATTATGTACAGAAACTATAGACATGTAGTACTTTTACTTTAAGGAGAATAAAAAATAAGAGTATAAAAAAGCATATAATGGCATTTGAACTTTGGTTAAATGCAAAATGAGCCTTATATTGTTAAACTAAGGAACTTATCACAGACAGTCTCTTTCCATTGAGAGATGGTTTGATAGTTGATACAAGTCTTTAGCCCAGGGATTGGCATTTTTAAAGGGCTAGATAATAAAAGATTGTTGATTGTAAGGGGTACATATTGCATTTTATTGTTTGCTTTTTTCTTTTACAAACTAAAAAAAATAAAAAATAAAAAATAAAACACTAGGGCCTGGATAGAAGGATCAGTGGGTAAGAGCACTGGTTGTTCTTCCAGAGAACCCTAGTTTGGTTTCCAGCCCCGACATGGTGTTCAGAGCCGTCTGTAACTCCAGTTCCAGGGGATCTGATACCCATTTCTGGACTCTGGGCAGTGCACACACATGGTACACCAGCATACATACAGGCAAAGCACACATACACATAAAGTATAAATAAATACATTTAAATTTTAACTCTTTAGTCTTTTATAAAACATAAGAACCATTCTCAGCTCTTGGGGCATGAAAAAACAGACTGAGGTCTGAAGGCACAAGCCCCTTGAGAGTCAGCCCCAGATTTCTGTTCCATTGTGCCAATACCTATATGTGATCTTAGCAAGCCCCCATGCCGCTTTTACTCTTATCTATGTATTGGGACAAAATTATGAGAAAAAAAATGTTTTTAGCCTAGTACTTGGCTCTTAACTAAATGCTCAGTAAATGATGACTGTGCTGTTACTGTTTCTTGTAGTGGCATCCAGGGAGCCTCATAAAAGTTTCTTTCATTGCTTAGTCATACAAGACACAAACAGTATTAAAAAAAAATCAGATAGGGACTTTAGTGACCCTGAAAATGTTTGTTCTTTGCTATCTGGTGACATTAACTTCCTTTAACTCATGAATTGAAGTAGAAAAAAAAAAGATTTCTGATGGTCTTTCCTAAACTTTCTAATATAAAAATGAATAGTGCCTTAGAATTAATATTCTCTGAAGGGACAACAAGGTTGTCACTTGAAAAATATGAGGTACAAGAGTGTTAGTGTGGGAGTCAACACTGGGATTGACTTGACATTCCATAGCTTGTCCCATTTTCTCATGAGAAATGACAGGCTATGGGATAAACAGGTTTCCTGACTCCCAAGTCCAGCTCCAGACTAAATGGGATTGAGTCAATGTATTTCTAATGTCTAGCAAACTGAAGCTTTCTAATCCTAATTAATGCCATTTTCCTCTTCTTATCACTCTTGCATCATCATAGCTGTTGTACTACAGTATTATTTTTGCTTTTTTTTTGGTTTGTTTTCTTTTTTGAGACAGGGTTTCTCTGTGTAGCCCTGGCTGTCCTGGACTCTGATTTGCAGACCAGGCTGGCCTTGAACTCACAGAGATCTGCCTGCCTCTACCTCCCAAGTGCTGGGATTAA
Source organism: Lophiomys imhausi (assembly GCA_907164525.1). Lineage (NCBI taxonomy): Eukaryota > Metazoa > Chordata > Mammalia > Rodentia > Muridae > Lophiomys > Lophiomys imhausi. Next base: position 2,436,879 of record CAJQZJ010033871.1, on the reverse strand, counting down.
AGGCATGCACCACCACACCCGGACTTTTACAGTATTATTTTTAAGATGATTTACTTTTTAGCTGCATTTCTAGGTGAAAAGAGAATCCCTGTACATCTAAGGTTCAGCCTAATGGTGATCTAATTGTGGAATTGGTTTTGCTAGTTTAGCTACTTTCAGAAAATGCCATTTATTTATTGATTGACTATTAGAGATAGATCTTGCTATGTAGCTCAGGATGGTCTTCAACGAATGGCAATCCTGCCTCTTCCTCCCAAGTGCTAGGAGGCACATATCACACTCAGGGTTACATCATCATGCCTAGCTTATTTATCTTTCTAAGGAGCAAGGGTAAAAAGCTTAAACCACAGCTGGGTGTGGTGCTATATACCTATGATCACTAAGCTCCAGAAATTAAGACAAGAGTATGACAAGTTGGAGACCATCCTGAAATACAGAGAGAGACCATATCTCAAGAGTCAAACAAGCAAAAAGGGAACTTAAGTCACTTATGTGGTCAGTTTCTAGATTGTAATATAGATTAATAATTGCTCTAGTTAAAAACACAGACTCTTACATTACAATCTAGAAACTGACCACATAAGTGGGTGCACAATGGAGAAGAATTCAGCATTGGGTGTCTTCCTCAGTCATTGTCCACCTTATATTTTTTTAAGATTTATTCATTTATTTATTATGTATACAATGTTCTGTCTGCAGGTATGCTTGCAGGCCAGAAGAGGGCACCAGATTTCATGATGGATGGTTGGGAGCCACCATGTGGTTGCTGGGATTTGAACTCAGGACCTCTGGAAGAGCAGTCAGTGCTCTTAACCTCTGAGCCATCTCTCCAGCCCTGTCCACCTTATTTTTTGAGAAAGGGTTTCTCAGTGAACCTGAAGTTCATGGATTTGGCTAGACTAGCTGGCCAGAAAACCCCATGGATCTTCCTGTCTCTACCTCCCTGTCACTGAGATTGCAGGTGCTGTCTGCAGTAACCTTGTTTGCACATGGGTCCTTGGGATCCAGACTTAGATTCATATGCTTGCATATTGCCAATTGAGCCATCTCCTGAAGCCCTGCCAACACAGTACCAAAGCACCCACATGTTTTGCTCATTGGGCTAGCTTTTCTAAGAAACTTAAAAGAGAGTCACTGTTAGTAGAAATAGTTGAGGTAGTTAATTAAGTCTGAAAAGTGATCACTCACTGCAGTGTGCTTACAAATAAGAAACAAATGACAGAAAAATATTTGTTTTGCCTTAGAGAGTCTTGCTTAGTTAAGTCCTAGAATAAACTGTTTATTTTGTCACCAAATATTTATTAAATGTCTGTGATATGGGGCATGTGATGAGAAATGCATGTATGTGCATTATTCCCTGCCTTCAAAGTACTTACAATCTCATGACTTAATAGATGGTGTTTATTGGGGATTGCAATGCGTGAGACTTTGTATTATTCACTTTTAAGTAGTATTACATTTAAATCTCATAACAACTCCATGTTATGGGTGCTATTTATTATCATTCTCGTTTTGCAGATGAGGAAATTAGGGTTCAGAGAGGTTAAATAATCTGCTTGATATCATATGTTTAGTCAGGATTCAAAAAGTCTATGTGATTTAAAAGCCCCATCTTCTTAGTCAGTAAATCACATGACTGTCAGTAAAAGCTTGACCTTCCTTTGCTATCTTGAAATTCAATTAGCCATTGCCACAGAATTAACTGTGCTTTTAAAAGATTGTATTTTTATACACATGAGTGTTTTGTCTTCATGTATATCTGTGCACTACATACACGCACTGCCCTCAAAGGCTAAAGATAGCATCAGATCCCCAGGAGCTGGAGTTACAGGTGGTTATGAGCTGCCAGGTGTGCTGGGAATCAAACCTGGGTCCTCTGCCTGAGAAGCCAGTGTTCTTAAACTACTGAGCCACATCTCTAGCCTTCTCTAATAGCATTTTTGAAACAAGCTATGAATGTTTTTATAAATGCACATACACTTTTACTGGGGGGGGGGCCCTGGGCATCGAGCTCAGGAGCTCAGTCATGCTAGATAAGCATCCTGCCACTGATCTATACCTTCACAGCCCTCTTTTTGTTTTTTGTTTTGAGACAGGGTCTCACTGAATATCCCCGAGTAGCCTCAAACTTGCTGTAATTCTTCCTCTGTCTCTTGAGTGCTGGACTACAGAACAAACACTTCATTTTTAACTTTATTATTGTATGAACATGTATGTTTGCATTATGAGTTGTGAGTGCAGGCATTTATATTCCACAGTGCACATTGTAGGTAAGAGGGTAAATATGTAGTCAGTTTTCCAGTGATAGAACTCAGGTTATTAGGCTTGTGTGGCAAACAAACACTTTTAGCAGGTAAGCCATCTTGCTGGCCCTTACATGTTAGGGGGTGGAGATTTTTTAAAAATAAGTTTTGGCTATACTTAATCCTTTAGTGACAATACTTACATATTTTTGAGCGCCAGAGTTTTCAGGTGTGGTAGGCAGGAAGACTGGGTTGGGATCCCTGGGAAAATCATGCTCCATTATCTTGAGAAGCAGACAGTAGCGGGGGCCCGCTCGGTGCTAACAGAACTGTTTCTGTGTCACCTTATCACTGTGAGTGCTTTCAGTACAAGTAGACCCTGAATGCATGGTAGGAGTAGGCTTCTGTTTTGTGAAAAATATCTCTTGTCGCTTGTTATTAATTTACATTTTACAATATCAGTATATTCTGTGCCCGCATATGTGTAGGGTGCTGGAAGTTTCTGCTTTATCTCCCAGACAAAGCACTCTTTTATGACCTTCCTCTTTACTAAGAATTGTTTTAATTCCATGATTAGGATTTGACCTTTTACAGAACTTGAATTTCGTTGATCTGTCAACTCTTTTTTTTCCAGAGAAATTCCAATTTTCCAGATGCTGTGGTGAAAGGATCTGTCTTGTTTCCAACATAAGTAATTATTTCCAACGTGTGTGTTACATCTAGTGCTGAGCCTGGATCCTGGATGGGGCACCTGATGTTTGAGTGTGGGTTCAGGCATGCAGGGGAACCAGTGGATACTGTTCCTTGCATTGGAAAGAATTTATGCTTCTGTTGTTAATATTTATAGTATCGAAACTCTGCGGGTTTTTTTTTTTTACATGTAAATGCAAAGGGATAACTTACTGAGCCTCTTTCTTTTGGGATAGAAGAAAATGGAGCTGTTTCTGTGTCATCTACACAGAGGGCTTACTTAGATGGATGCAGCCTTTTTTTTCCTCCCAGCCTATGTCTGTCAAGGATTGCTGATAACTTGTGATGTTCTTCCTCATCTCTCCCTGTCCATTTCTCCCTCCCCTTCTCCTGTCTCCCTCCCCTTCTCCCTCCTCCCTCCTCCCTCTCCTTCTGTTGCTCTGTCCCTTTCCCTGCTTTCTTTCATCTTATTCTGGAGGTTAGTCTGGACTCAAGATCTTTCTGCCTTACAGGGGTTGTTTACCACACCCGCTTGTTTTTGTAGAACTGGCCTTTACACTTGCTACCACTCTTGCACCAAGATGCATCTACCAATCCAGAAGGTACAGGGAGTTTTAAAGTGAATCTTCATTTTGGATCAGGACATTGGCCAAAATATTTTCAATTTGATATTGTGCTGTCCAGCAATTCATCTTTGCTGCTTACCTTAGCAAACACATGTTGTAGTTGTGAGTTCACTGTAAGGAGCTGTCATCTTATCTCCCTCCCCTTTCCCTACCAGCTAAGGCTTTTACATCCCAATTTCTTTTTTTCCTTGATTTTTTTCATGCAATATATTTTGATCATATTTCTCTTTCCCAGATACCTCCTACTTCCCCCCACCTCCCTACCCACCCAACTTCATGTTCTCTCTCACTCAGAACAAAAACCAAGCAAAATTTAAAACGAACAAAAAATCTCAGTAAGATAAAAAAAAAAATAATGAAGCCCTACCCCCCAGAAAATGAAACATGGATTCTGTTTTGGGTTGGTTAACTTCTCCAGACCTGGAGCCTGGCCCAGAGTGCAGTTAATATACTCAAGGACACTACAGTGGAGAAAACTGATTTTCCCTTTCCCAGCAGGAATCGATTGCAAATAGTTTCTTGGTTGGGGTGGGGCTTTGTGTCCATTGAGCTCTCCTTCTCACAGCTGGGAATTTTTCTGGTTTGAACCTGTGCAGGACTTGGGCATGTTGTCACAGCCTCTGTGAATTCATATGTGCATCAGTTACTTGTGTATACAAGATGTCATTCTCTTGGAGACATTCACCACCTCTAGCTCTTATAATCCTTCTGCCACATCTTCTGTATAGAACCCTTAGGGGAGAAGTTTGACAGACATCCATTTAGGGCTCAGTGCTCCGAAGTGTCTTACTCTCTTCACATTGTCTACCTGTGGATCTCTGCTAATTCCCATCTGCTGCAAAAAAGACTCTGATGAGGATCGAGTGATAACACTGATCCTGTACACATCCCTTTATTCTGTTTCATTCCTTCCCACTTTGGTCTGGCTTCTTCCCCAACTCCTCCATTGAAACTGCCCTGACCAAGGCAACCCATACCTTCCTTCTCGCTAAACCCAGAGGAAATTCCTCCTTCCTTATTTAATATTATAGCATTTGATAGTTTTCATCATTTCCTTTTCCTCAAAAGTGAAAATTTCATTTTCTTCCTAAATTCTTAGCCACCACTTATGTTTTTCTTCCCACTCCTATGGCTTTTCCTCCTTAGATTAATTTTCACTTCCTTGGTTCCTGTTAACTCCTCAATGTTAGTTGTTAATGGATCAGATCTAAGGCCTATATCTGTAGTCTTTCTCCCCATACCTTTTATTTCCAGGTCATCCTATGCCTTCTTCTGGCCTCTTTGGGCAGCTGTGGATATGTGACAGGAAGACACATACATATAGATAAAAATATTTTAAAAACTAACTTGGCACTTTTCTCCTGTAAATTCATTCTCCCTTTGTGTTCCCACTTCATTAAATGGCCCTGCTTTCCACCTGACTGCTCAGGCTGATGTAACCAACTTATTGCCAAGTCCATTAAGGGTCCTCTAGTCTTTCATCTCGTTCTCCCTAGTCTATTCTACTTAGCCATCAAAGCTTTCTAAAACATACTATCTTCCAGCCACCCCCACTTTTTGCATTACTCTCTTAGATGAGATCCAAAGCTCTTACTGCCTAATGATTGCAGTGTTTACCTACACAGCCATTTAGACCCTCTCAAGTCTAGACAGACATTTAAAAATAGAACTCTAATGTCAAGCTCAATGATTTATTTTTGCTTTAGGACAATAAAGTCCAAGCCTCCTTCTTCAACACCTGTTGTTGTTGATGATTCAATTCCTGCAGGTCTTTCAGACTTCACCTCTTGTCAGCTAGCTCATAATGTAGCCACACTGAAACACCTTGTAATTCCCCTTTTCAGCCCTGTTCTGTTATTCATTGAGTACATATATATTCTATCATACCTATACTTGGTAATGATATTACTTAGGTGACATGGCTGGAAAAAAAAACCCTCTAATGTCCCATTCCCTTAGACTTAGTTAACTATTTTCTGTATTTAGAATGTGTGTGTGGTGTGTTGTGTTTTGTATTACGTTTGTTAAAATTGTCGTTTTTGATAACTGGACTGAGAACTCTTTGAGGTGGACTGTGTTTTCATCTGTTAACCCTGGGGATGTAGCTAGCATAAGTTCGCAATTTACATCTTAAATGAATGGGTAGCCAGCCAGAAAAAAAAAGCCACAGGAAGGTAAAGTGTAGTTTGCACTGTGACTCTTGGCCTCAAGGAAAGTTTCAGAAATATGGATTCAGTGTATAATTAAGGTACATTCATATAATGGAATATTACTTGCTATACAAATGAAGTTTTTATATATTCTACAACAAAGGTGGATGTCCAAATATTATTCTAAGTGTAAGAAGCCAGAACAAGAGGTCATACATTGTAGGATTCCATTTATATACGAAATGTGTACTCTAGGCAAATCTGTAGAGATGAACAAGTAGATTATTGTATTTCAAGGGTTGGAGCTTAAAGGGCTAGAGAGATAATTTAGTCAGTAAACTACTTAGTGTAAGGACATGAGAACTTGAGTCTGGCTCCCAGCACCCAGGTCAAAGCAGGCATGGTGGCATGTGTCTTCAAGCAAGCTCTGAGGAAGGGCAGAGTTAGGCAGATCCCTGGAGGTCACTGGCCACCCAGTCTAGCCAAAATCAGTGAGCTCTAAACTCAGGGAAAGATGCTGTCTCTAATAGTAAGGTAAAGATTGACTGAGGAAGACACCCAATGTTATCCTCTCCCCTCTACTACAATATGTCCACATATGTGCATACATGTATGTGTGCACACATATATACAGACTCAATTTTTTTAATTAAAAAAGGCCAAAAAGGTAGAGTTTGTGGATAAGGGAACAGGGAGTGTTCTAATATTTTTGGAGCACTGAAAATGCTTTGGAATTAGTGGTGATTGAGTTAGACTTCTGGAATATACAATTTGGGAATATACTAATGGCCACTGTATAATTCAAGAGGATAAGCTTCATGCCATTAGAAATATGTCTCAGAAATGCTGTCATTAAGCATTACAGTTTACCAGCTTTATAGAACCCAGAGAATTGTGTGTATCTGAATATGTATAGAAGTAAAAGCTGAATGCTGATCACATAGGACCAGAATCAGGACTTTTGTTTCAGGTATTGATTTTGAGATGGGTATTTTAAATTTTAATTTTGACCTTTCAGTAGTAGACTAATTCATTCAATCTATAAATAGAATATTTACTTTGCCATTTGTTAAATACATATTATTTGGCCACTTATATGTATGTGCTTTGGGAATAAACACAAGGAGCATGTATGCTTGTCTTTTTAATTGATGGGCAGGGTTTTTAGAAAAACACATTTTTGTGGTGTTGGGCTCAAGTCCAAGGATAGCACTAAAGAAACAACATTGGTTTTCCTTCTTATTTTGGAAAGAGGATCTCATGTAGCTCAGGCTGTCTAGGAACTCATTATGTAGCCCAGGCAGATCTTGAACTCTCTTTCCTCAGCCTCCTGAGTGCTAGGATATAGGTGTGCATCAAACCTGCCAGGCTTGAAAGGAACACATTTCCAGTATGACTGCATTGTCAACTTGATGCCACTTAGGGCATAATCTGTGTATAGATGGTTTGAAGGTATTTTTCTCATTTAGTTATTTTCCTCATCATCTATGTATGTGATGACTTAGAAATGTAGTGGTTCGTGCTGTTGCTCTAGGGCACATTTTTCTCCTGTCCCACCGGATTCATGAAAATTGGACACTTAGACAGACATATGAATTCAGTAATACTTTATAACAGCAATTTGGTCTAAAAATTGGTTCTGATGCACGAGGGATTCTCATCAGAAAATTTCTGTTCTTAATCTAGAGATATGTGTTGGGCACAAATAAGCAGTTTCTGTCTGCAAGAAGAGCTGATGTGGTTCTTTCATTTCCAGGTCTTTTGGTAGGCCTTGTGCTTCGGTATGGCATTCATGTTCCAAGTGATGTGAATAATGTGACACTCAGCTGTGAAGTGCAGTCAAGTCCCACTACCTTGTTGGTCAACGTTAGTGGGAAATTTTATGAGTATACGCTGAAAGGAGAGATTAGCTCACATGAACTCAACAATGTTCAAGATAATGAAATGCTTAGGAAGGTAAGTTCTTAGTTTAAGGGGATGTTTGGGTTTTTTAAAAGGTGTGTAACAAGCAACTAGGCGAATAGTTTTTTTTTTTTAATAGCCTCTTGGTTGTTTTCCTATCTGTAATTGATTTAAAAATCCCTACAAACTCAAAGTTAACTTTGCAACCACAGTGCTTAACATCCACAGAAGAGTCCAGTTCCTTAAAATTCTAGTAAAGTTAAGTTTTAGCATGGCTAAGTGTATAGCTTCTTTGCATTCAGATCAAATTCTACTTCAGCCTTCAGAACAAAAGGGGACATATGCACTGTTAAAGCAAGTAGGTTTTAAAATGAGTGGGCATGAGGACTGGATATTTTAAGTTGTATAGAAAGTTTTAACTACCCGGGCGTGGTGGTGCACACCTTTAATCCCAGCAGAGGAGGCAGAGGAGGCAGAGGCAGGCGTATCTACAAAGCAAGTCCAGGACAGCCAGAGCTGTGACACAGAGAAACCCTGTCTCAAAAAACAAAAAACAAAAAAAAAAAAAAAAAAAAAGATTTTAACTACAGTATTATGCTATGTAGCTTTAGAGAGATTATCTATGTAGCAATTCAGTTTCCTTTTATCAACAATACGTATAGCTCTGAATTCTGTTTCTGGATTTGGAACTCTTTTGTATAAAGCAAAAACATATTTATACTTTCTTTACTTTTTAAGTTCTTTACATTTTATTTTATTGAGACAGTCATGCTATGTGGCCCTGGCTGGTCTGTTACTATGTAGTTCAGTTTGAGCTCATGGCAATTCTCAGACACTTCCACAAATGCAGGGATTACAGTTGTGTATTATTGTGTTCTGCTAAGAATTTTAATAAAATGTTTTAGTACAGTTTCCATAGAAATGGCATAACCGATTATTCCATCATTGTCATCCTGTCATTTGGTTGAAAAGTAGGACAACAACTGTTCTGAACTTAAAAATATATATATTATGTGCCTAAAACATATATTAGGAAGTACTAGGTTCCCTATGTAGAATATTTACTTTTAAGTTAGCATAGAAAATAATGGATTTTATTTTGCCATTTTCATACATATGTGTCATTATACTTGGCTCTAATTTGTCTCTCTCTCCTATTGCCCTCTTCTGTCTCCCTTGTCTCCTCTTGTTACATGACGTATTCTAATACCCTTTTTCCTTTACTGACCTTTTTCTACTTTCATGATACACACACACACACAAGCACACACACAGAAACACAGACACACATGCACAGTCACACACACAGACACACACAGTGAAGAGACAGATTATCTAATAGGAAAATAATCTTTTCCAAGTGTGCATCAATTAGAATATTAAAATCTAGGATATATAAAGAGCCATAAAAATACCTTCCAAATCTGTCCAGTTAATAAATTTGCTAATAATGTAAATAGTTATCAAAAGAAGAAATAAAAATGACTAATAAATAAAAAGTATTCAGCAGCCGAGAAATGCAGATCTAAACTCCTACATGTAGTATTTTGAAGTTGACATAGAAATGTTCTTGTTGACCAGTTTAACCTTGAATCTTTTCCTTTTGATAGTATGATAACACAGTGAGATATTCTGAAAGAAATAATTGAAAAGAATTCTGTGTTTTAACAGGTTACTTTTGATCCAGAAGTCTTTTTCAACATACTGCTTCCTCCTATCATATTTTATGCAGGTTACAGTCTCAAAAGGGTAAGTGCTTTTGCATTTCCTGCTTTGACCAGCCTTAACTTAGCCATACTTTGACAAGTCTTAAATTTCCTATGCACTTTATAGTATTTGGCACTTCAGAAACAGGCCATTTCTTTCAAGTTCTCCTTCCTTCTCACCTTGTCTTTTTGAAATGTTGAAATTTATGCCAGTACCAGAATGCTGTCTCTGACTGGTGTCTTCTAGAGAACAATGCATTTCATAGTAGCATAGAAAACTGCAATAGAAGAATGTTCTTTGTCAATATTTGGTAGATATTCTAACAGAGTATAACTTCTTTTTTTTTTGTCAGAGACATTTCTTCCGGAACCTTGGGTCTATCTTAGCATATGCCTTTCTTGGAACAGCAATTTCTTGTTTTGTTATTGGGTAAGATTTGAAGCTTGAAATGTCTTTCAGATTATAATTCTAAAAGAACATCATTTGACTTGCATTTGATTTGTCTGTTACTTTATTCACAAATGTGTCTTAAGAATTTTTGTGGTACTTATTACTAATACTTTGTCTGAATTTTCCTTAAACCTAAAGTATTAGCTATATTTAAATACCCATTAATTTAATCCAGGTTTAATCACAGAGTACTATATTATATTCCTTTTCTTATTCTTACTTTATTTTAACTTCTTAAATAGTTGGCATTTTTATAATATAGGAATGTGTTTGTTGAATAGGTCCATAATGTATGGTTGTGTAACCCTGATGAAAGTGACTGGACAGCTCGCGGGAGATTTTTACTTTACAGATTGCTTGCTTTTTGGTGCCATTGTATCAGCTACAGACCCAGGTATGTTTTATGAATGGAGCTGAAATGCTTCAGTTACAGTGTTTCCAGTCAAAGCACACATGGATGCTTCTCTGAGTTATAGAATCATGATTAGGTTCTTCATTAGCCCTGTGCTTTCTAATTGTGAAGGAGTAAACAATTTTTAATTCCTTTTGGTTTAAGCACATATTTGGTTTTTATTTTTTTATTACATTTGCCTAGAACTGATTCACAAAGTGATGCTGTTCTGATTAGAGCTATTAAATATTTTCTTTAGGAATTTATATTAGTCTTTATAATCTAGTGATTGGGTATAGCAAAGGAAAAGATAGGTTATATATAGTTTTAAAAATTGATTGTATACTTCCTTTTGCATTTCTAGACAACCATTTCTCTAAAAATCTTCTATTTATATTCAGGTATCTACATTTTTTTTTGGTTTTTCGAGACAGGGTTTCTGTGTAACAGCCCTGGCTATCCTGGACTTGCTTTGTAGACCAGGCTGGCCTCGAACTCACAGAGATCCGCCTGCCTCTGCCTCCCAAGTGCTGGGATTAAAGGCGTGCTCCACCACGCCCGGCTAGGTATCTACATTTTATAGTAAGAAAAAGAATTTGGGTTTTTTGTTTGTTTGTTATTTGAGGCAGGGTCTCATGTAGCCCAGGCTGCCAAGGCAGCCTCTAACTAACTAGGTAGCCAAGGATAATCTTAAAACTTCTGATCTTGAACTTGTCCTCATTTCCTGAGTGCTGGGATTACTGGGGTGTACCATCGTGCCTGGGTTATAAAGCACTGGGGATCACACACAGGGCTTTGTGCATCCTCGGCATGCACGCTACTGTTTTTGTTCTTTTGAGACAGGGCTTAAGTAGTCTAGGCTGGCCTCAAACACATGACAGTCGCTTAACTTAGCATTGTGCATGGAAATCAAGACTACACTGAGATGCCATCTCACCCCAGTCAAGATGTCTATCAGCAAGGGAACAAATAGAAACATATGTTGGTGAAGCTGCAGGGTGGGGTGGATGACCTCTTTCTGGATGCTGTGGCTTATACCTGTAATTCTAGCATTTGAGCAGCTGAAGCAGGTAGATTGCTGTGAGTATGAGGATAGTGTGGGCTACAGAGTAAGACATTGCCTCAAGAAAAGGGAACCTTGTACAGTGTTGGTGGGAATGTACATTAATTCAGCCTCTTTGGAAGTCAGTATAAGAGTTCCTAATAAATCTTAAAAATAGAACTACTATATGATCCAGATATATCATTCTTTAGGTATAAGGAATATAAATCAGCATAGAAAAGATACCTACACACCCCTGTCTATTATTCATAATAGCACACTGTAGAATCAACGTGGGTGCCCATCTACAAATAAATAAATAATAAAGTGTTATAAATATGTGTAGATGCATACATATATGCCATGGAGCTTTATTATTCATAAACAGTGCAGTTATGCCACTTCCAAAAGAATGGGTGTAACTGGAAATCATGTTAAATGACATAAGCCAGACTAAGAAAGACAGATTGCATGTATTTTCTTCCACATGCAAAATTAAAACTAAAACAAAACAAAACATGGAAGTAGAAGGCGAACTTTTTAGAGAGAGGGCACCAGGTGATTAGAGGAACAAAGAATAGTAGTGGGATACATGTGACCAATGCATATTATATACATGTATGAAAACATCATACTGAAACCCATTAGTTTATACAGTTAACATACAGTAATAAAAGTAAATGGAAAGAAAGGCCAGAATAGGAGCAGACTAAAGGTTTTTTTGTTTGTTTGTTTTCTTTGTTTGGTGTTGGGAGCTTTGCTCATGGTGACCCATGTCTCTATCCCCTAGACTGAAGATTCAGAACCTGGGGATCAAAGTTTTCTTTTACTATTAGTTAGGATTCGGTAGAAGTTGGTTCTCCTTTATCCTTTGCCCTTGTAAGTTAATCATCTTCTTTAATTGTCACAGAGCACAATTGAAATGGGTGTCCTAAGGTTACCTTTCAACTCTTTCCTTAACTCTGATACCACAGAGAATGATAGAAAGGAGAAAATATGTTCCATATGCTGAGAGATAATTCTAAAAGATTCCTTAGGGCTAGCTAGGCACAGTGGTGTATGCCTGTAATTTTAATACTTGAAACCAGAGGCAGGAATTTAGAAAGCTTGGGACTAGCCTGGGCTATCTAGTAAGACTCTGTTTCAAAGTGAATAATTAAAACAAACAAACAAAAAGTTTCCAGAGGGCCATTTCAAACAGACATTTGTATAGTTTACCTTTTTTTTTTTTTTGTAGTGAGGATAAATAGAATGTAGGGGCTCATGTGCACTAAGAAAGCGCTCCATGGTTTAGCTATATCCCCAGCCCTCTTGGTGCTAATTAATTAATTTAGTATTGAGTATATGTGTGGTATGTGTTCCTATGAGTATAAGTAAATGTGTGTGTATACGTGGGAGTAAATTATTTTATCCCTTTCCACCTTAGTTTTTTGAGACAGAATCTCTCACTGATCTTGAAGCTCACCAGTAGGTGTAGACTGCATAGACAGTGAGCTCCAGGATTTACCTGTCTCTTCCTCCCCATCACTGAGATACCAGGCATGCCTGTTAGGTGCCTTTTCATGTGGGTGCTGCAGATTTAAACTGGGGTCTTCATGCTTGCATGACAAGCACTTTACCAGCTGAGCCAGCTCCCAGCTCCCAGTTTTGAGTCTTTTTTTTTTTTTTTGGTTTTTCGAGACAGGGTTTCTCTGAATATCTCTGGCTGTCCTGGACTCGCTTTGTAGACCAGGCTGGCCTCGAACTCACAAAGATCTGCCTGCCTCTGCCTCCCAAGTGCTGGGATTAAAGGCGTGCGCCACCACCGCCCGGCAGTTTTGAGTCTTGATAAAGGTCCTTACTAAGTCCCCAAGGTTGGCCTTTAACTTACTCTGTAGCCAGACAGTCCTTGAAATGGGATCTTCTTGCCTCGGCCTCTGGAGGATTTGACACTACAATCTTGTGCCACCCAGGCTTGGCTCAGAGTAATATTTTGTTTTGATTTTCCTGTGTAGTTCAAGGTGAACTGATAATCATTATGTAGCCCAAGTTGGCCTCCAACTAAAGGTAATTCTCCTGCCCGAGCCTCCTGAGTACTGAAATTAGAGGAGTGAGCCATCATACCTAGTTGTGACTCAGTATTTTTAAAAACTGGAAAATCATATTGCTTCTTTAAAGACTATACTTTGGCTGACCCCTTACTGTTTTTCAAGAAGCCCATGGTCTTGGGTGTCCTTATCTTTCAGTAGAGGCAGGCTCCATGACATTTCTAAAGCCTATGAGAAACCTAAGGATCAAACTGGCAACGTTACTTCAACTTTCTGGTTTTGTTTGGGTTGGAGTATTGTCTGATTACCTCAAGAAATAATCTTTTTGTTTATATAAAGTTTGACAGATTTCTTTTCTAGATTCTGTAGGTACTTTCTCTAGTTCTTTTTTCTAGTTACTTTGCATTATCTTTCTAGATGTTTGAGCCATAGATTCTCTATTCAAAATGTGACAGTATTTTTCCACTTTCCCTTTTGCATAGTAAGCTTTAAAAATTATTTTTCTTGGGACTGGAAAAATGGCTCAGCAGTTAAGAGCACTAGCTGCTCTTCCAGAGGACCAAGGCTCAATTCCAAGCACCCATATGGCAGCTCACAGGTGTCCAGTTCCAGAGGATCTAACACCCTCTTCTGGCCTCCAGGCACTCACATGGTACACAGACATGTATGCAAACAAAACACCCCCACACAAAAATAACAATAAATTAAATCTCCCCCAAATAATTTTTTCTTAAAATGATTTTTAAAATTTTCCTTTATTTTATATATTTTGCCTGCAAGTACATCTGTGTATCACATATATGTCTGAGGAGGCCAAAAGAGGGTGTTGGGTCCCCTGGAACTAGAGTTAGAGTCTCTTTTGAGCCTCCATGTGGGTACTTGGAACTGAACCCTGGTTCCCTAGAAGAAAAACTGGTGCTCTTAACCTCTGAGCCACTTCTCTGGTCCTCAGTTTTTCTTTGCTCTTTAGAATTTCATGCATGTATATGTAGACATATGATATATCTGTATTTTGATAGAAGTCTACTCCAGTATTTTTCAATAGAAATTATATCTTTTAAAATACTTCCTGTTTTTATGTTTCCTATTTGCAAATGCTCTGTTAGTTCTGGCTATATTCATTTCTCATATCTGCTTGGGTTTATTTAATGAGTGAGCAATATGTGACCCAGCAATGAAAGTTGCAATCTAACATATCAATCTTATCTGATTTTCTAAGAATTCTAATATAATCACCTCCCCAAAGGAAGGGTGTGTTGTGTTTTCTATCCTTCTTACCCTGCAATATTCTTTTAGTTGGCTTCTTCATCAGTTAAATATGGCAGCTGTTATTCTTGTCATACATTTTTTGCCAACCAAAAAGTAAAGTTGTGTTTTAATTTCCTAAGGTCTTTATTAAACTTGGTATGCTTCCAATTTGCAAGTCAAATAGAAGTGAATTGTAAAGCTCCAAGGGAGAAGGAATGTTTACAGAAAAAGATACTTTTCATATTTTGTTCTTTATTAAAGATTAATTGATACTTGGTTGGTAAGAAACTCTGAATATACTCTTTATAGAAAATAAATGTACAAGACCAGACTCTTCAAATTTGAGTGAAGATTGTAGGCCTACTCAGGCCTTCAAGGCTATTTTCAGCTGTTTTTGAGAAAGGTGGTGTTGCATGTAATCAGTTAGGAACAAATACTGTCAGAAAATTACTAAGTGTTTAATTCAGTAAGAGAACATTAGAAAGGAAGAAATGAGTTCCTAAATAATGTCTAACAGCTGCTGAGTGACATATGCTATGTTTGTGATGTCTAAGAATTCCTCTGACTTTCTACTTACTAGTGACTGTTCTTGCCATCTTCCACGAGCTTCAAGTTGATGTTGAACTCTATGCTCTTCTCTTCGGTGAAAGTGTCCTCAATGATGCCGTTGCCATAGTGCTGTCTTCGTGAGTGTTGATTTTGGTTTTATTCTCTGAATGTTACATGCAAGGATACTAGATGCTGAAAGTCAGTTGTTGAGTAAAGTACATTTCTTATGGTAATATTTAGAACAATGGTTCTTTTTTCCTTGCTCTGACAAGAACATATATTTTATGGATAACTTGGAAAAATACATGGAAAAATGAAAGTAAAATTGATATATAATCCCAATATAAATTTTTTTGTAAAAATTCCAGAACAGTTTCTTCTACTGTATTTCTGTTTGTGATACATTTATATAATAGTCATTTTAATGTCTGAAATTTTATTATCTATTTTAACATTATAACCCAAATACATTTTTTCTTGGGCGTAAGTTTTGAATTCAAATCTACATGAAAAGGTTTGTATAGAAATTCTGTTCTTACTATAGTCCTTGTCTTTCTAGCTCCTTAGAGCTGTTTAATAAAAATTTTCTTTTATAGCTTAGTATTTCTTCAAATCCAATCACAAATATGAATATACTTTTAATTGCCTCTCATTTCTGTTTTTGTTTTTAATTTTTGGCAGTTTTAGAGATTGAACCTATAACCTTGAGCATGCTAGGCAAGTGCCCTAACACTGACCTACATCCCCAGCTACTCAATTCTTATTTTGAAATTAGCTTACTATATGTGTATATGATCACATAGGTATAGTCTGGCTGTGTTTTCATATCTAGAGTTTCTTATTCTTTGCAGCTTTGGTGTATTCTCTGGGAACCATGCTATACTTCTTTTCTCTTTCAATCTCTTACTGCTGGCTATTTGACGAACTTTCAGTCCCTTGCTATCACAAAGGAACTTGCAGTATTTTTTTCACTTTAAATCATTTATTTATTACTTCGTTACATCTCCATTGCTACCCCCTTCCTCCACCCCCTCCCAGCCCCTCCCTCCCATCCTCTCTCCCACCCTTCCCATGTCTCCAGTGTGGGGTGTCTCCGTGTATCAGCCCCCCTCAGTTCAGTCACATGAGGTCTAAGAGCTTCCTCTTGCACAGGGTGCATACATGGCAGTTCCACTAGGGTGGGGTGTCCCACTGATGGGTAACCAAGTCCCTGTTCCTGCTCTTTTGGGTCTATTGATTGTAGGACGGTTATCCTATACTGTAATTGGTAAAATCTAGTTATAAGTGAATATATGCCATGTGTATCTTTCTGAGTCTGGGTTAACTCACTCATGATGAGCTTTTCTAGTTCCATCCATTTGGTTGCAAATTGCATGATTTAACTCAGAGCTTTCTTCATTTTACACAGGCATAGGTATATGATAGAAAAAATTCTCAGAAGTGGCCGAGATTTCTGCTTGGTTTAAAGGATAGATGCAATTTTAGCGTTATTTAATATTGCCAAATCGCCAGACAGAGGATTGTATCACTTTGTACTTCAGCCACCACAGTATGAGACTCTGTCTTTCTAGGAGACTATTTGCCCAGCTTGATAACTGAGAAAATATATTGTAGTCCAATTCATGTTTCTGGTATTTCCAATAATCATCTGAGATGTGTTATCTTAGATGTGTTAAATACACTTTTATTGAAGACAATTGTTGAATGAGTAATGCCTTTATCTAATTATATAAAATTCTGTACATGTTATTACAAAACATTTGCAGGTGGAAGATGTTGTCACCCCCCTCCCCGAGGAAGTCACTCTTAGCTAAGGACATACGCAATCATGTGGGCAGCCACCTTCACCTTATATTTGAGCTTGCCATGAGCAAGAAGAAAAGGCCCTTCACATTTTCTCATTACTTTAATCTCTTTCCTTAACTTCTATGTTGTTAGCTATGAAAGAGTAATAAGTCAAAGAGTCTGCTTTGCCCAGCCTGACTACCACTGCTGCCCTACTGCACACTGAGAAATGACTCTTTCGGAGATATAACAGTAATCCCTTTGATGAAGTGGATGGGGATATTTTCAAGGTCAAATCCCTTTTTGTGAGTGCTCTATGTGTAAGTGCTGCTCATCTTCCCTGCTGCGTCTATTGCCAGAATTTTTTTACAACTAATATAAACTTAATTTCAGAAACAAAACCTAATGACTATAACTAATATTGATGCTGATGCTAAATGAGAGTAACTCCAATGAAGATAAGTGCAAACTAAAAGTTGTGTACTGTATGGAAGGAGAAATAGAATGCGTAGTGTAGTTGTAATTTATGTATTTCAGAAACAGGAAATGATAAAGAGAATTGAAACTTCTAGTGTATAAATACACATGCGATTTCCCCCTGCCCCAAGTCCTAAATGAAGAGAGTAAGGTGTAAAGGGAGTTACTTTTAACAACAATTCCTTATCCTCGACAATCATTTTACTGTTTAATCATCTAACTGATAAGCACTCCTTTCTTATTGCTCTAATGGGTTAAGAGTCAAAAGAAAAACAAAGTATTTTTTCTGGTCTGGTCCTATTTTAAACTATTGTTCACCATGTCTTACATTTTCCATAAATAAAATAACTCATTTCCTATAACTTTTGCATATGACTAGTGTTAAGAAAAACAAATAGATTAAAGGTATTTGAGCTTTAGTGATGAAGAAATGCTCTTTAAAAGAAAAGCTCTTCCATGGAGGTTCTTACAAAGGGTCACACTTCTTTTGCAGTCTTTCTCAAATGGGGTTCTGAGTAAATGAAACCTTCTAGAAAACAATTTGAATGATTTCTTTTAAGGATGAAACATAGCTAGTAGCTTTCTGAATCTTTCCAAGTTAGGTTAACTCATGCCATCTCTGCTATACCCTTCACAGAAAAGGATTGTATCTAGAGGGTATAATTGTAACAAGGGAGCTGTTAACTCTGAATGTGTCTTGATGGATCTGAACAAGTGAGTTCCTGTCCTAGAGTGGGAGGGAAACCAGTTGTGTTGCTTGTCTATGGCAAGTTACTAGATGGAGGCACTCAGTCATCCTGCACTCACCTTTGATGTGTTTCAAACGGTGTTAAGTATATTCTACTTGTATTACATTCCCTTTAGTTTGATAATTGCTGTTTATATTCTATAAGGAAATTTTGTATCACAGGTGTGGAGGGAATACCTTTATGAGAGAATTGTTTGGCAATTAACAGATTAAGGTAACCCTTTAAAATGTATAAAATTTATTTTGAAACTTGTTTATGGAACTGTTTGCTGGAAGCCAGTTCTCTCTTTCCATGTAGATTCTAAGAATTGAGCTCAGGTCATTAGTCTTGGCAGCAAATGCCTTTATCCACTGAGCTGTCTTATTGACCCCAAAGATATGCTTTAAACTTTCTAGGCCAATGGCTGTAACTTTAAAAACTGAGCAGCATTGCCATACTTTTCTCCAGAAATGGAGACTGTTTCGGAAGTAGTTGATCAACACATAAAAAGAGTTGTATGTACAACAATAATGTGTCTATGAATGTAGCACAAGGGGATAGACCAAAATATATTCAAGTCCAAAGATATTCTTCTACGCTACTATAGAAACAAATAATAGGAGCACTTTTTGAAAATCCAGTTTATGTTTTTATTTTTATTTTTGTGGTATGGGAATCAAAACACATGGTCTTCTGTATCCCTTTTTGTATGCTAGACAGTGCTTTGTTATTGAACTTTATCCTTAGACCCTAGAAGCAACCTTTAAAGTCTAGCAATGGGCTGATGGTTAAATAAATTATGCTGCTAATACCATTTTGAATCCTTAAATATCTTGGTTTTGTAATTCTTGTTTCATTGTTCATTGAAGGGCACAGTATATAGCACAATTGATAGACTGCTTGCTTAGCATGGAGGAAGTTTTGGGTTCAATCCCTAGTATTGCATTAAAGCCAGACATGGTGATACACGCCTATATTCTAAGCACTTGGCTCGGTGGTAGAGGTCAATCTCAGCTACAAAACAAGTTCAAAACCAGCCTAGACTACTTATGAAACTATGACTCATAAAGAATTCAAAACAACATGCATGTAACAAAAAGAGAACATAAATACAATAGGATAATAAGACACGTCTGTTAGGGCAGTAGATGATGGAGTGATTTTTCCCTTGAGCTATATGTGGTATTGGTATTAGGATTTTTTGAAAAATATTTATGTAAATATTTATGCTACAAGATGGAATGTTTCCTGATATGGAAAAAAAATGAGTTAAGATTTCAACCCAGAGGCCAGCATTTGCCTAAAACAGAAGACACAAGCCCATCTTCATGTTTTCCATTTTAGTGATTAAAGAATATAATAATGGTTAGTATGAAACTAGAATTTAGACTAATCCAAAGAGACAAAGCATACATATTTTGTTTCATTCAATATTTTGTAAAGAAATATTATCAAAGAAGATGAAGGTTGCTATAGAGAAGTATATTTTAATGTTACATAACATAGTCATACCACACTTACAATGGTGTGACTTTTTGTGTATATGTAAATTTATACTATTAAAGGCATTTCACGTTTGTCAAAGCGATACATACTCTTTTAATTCCAAAGTGATCTGGTTACTTTGAGCATTTTAATGAAAAAAATGTGTAAGAACTTTAATTCAGATTGAGTGTCAGAAATTTCTTAATGTTATTACTAGAAATTGATGTTGTGCTTTTAATAAAGATAGATACTAATTAGGAAGTCATACTGTGGTCTTAAATTTTTAACAGATTAACCTGGGAGATATGAAAGCAACTTGTTATACATGGTATAGGTAACACTTTTTAGCCTTGAACCAGAAAAAAATTATAGTAAATTCATGGTGAATTCATTACATTCTTAGGAATGTGTTTTTCTTCCTTTTCCTTGACATGACTTGTATAATGTATTTGAATCTGTACTTTTCATGAAGCTGGTACCTTCATTAACTGAAATGAGAATTGATTCAGTAACAGTAAACACTGTTGGCAGAGACCTGGTATCAAGAGTGAGTTTCTTTGTCATTTCTCTTTTCCTGAGGTGACTGTTATAAAAGAAGCTTTTTCAGACCAAGATTGGACTTTGAGTTCAAGACAAGAGAGTGTCCCTTTTTATTGCCTGGCTTGACTTGGTACACAGTGGCTCTTAGGTGGACGGTAGAGGATCAAGCTGGGTATGCTGAAAGTCACTCCAGAGTAGATCCTAATTCCTTGGAAGGCCTTTTGAACCCATTTGCCTAAAGAAGTCTGTTTTAGTGCATAAATACAGATTAGGCATTTGGCCATTGTGGTATTTTAAAAGTTGGAAAGATTCTTCATTTTTCTATAAGAGGAACCAAATGCAATGGGGTTGAGAGTAATCTGTCTTTTTGTAGCTCAATAGTGGCATACCAACCAGCTGGAGACAACAGCCACACCTTTGATGTCACAGCCATGTTCAAATCTATTGGAATCTTCCTTGGGATCTTCAGTGGATCTTTTGCAATGGGTGCTGCTACAGGAGTGGTGACAGCTTTAATATCCTTTTATTATATTTGTTTTTTCTTATTAACCTACTGAGGGAGTTCAATGAGACATGGTTTTTCCTACCTCTATGACTGGAATTTTTTTATAGTTATTAACTAACCAAGAAGCTGTTCTGAAAACATGAAACA
This sequence comes from Lophiomys imhausi, assembly GCA_907164525.1. NCBI lineage: Eukaryota > Metazoa > Chordata > Mammalia > Rodentia > Muridae > Lophiomys > Lophiomys imhausi. The sequence goes on along the minus strand of CAJQZJ010033871.1, from coordinate 2,416,187 downwards.
AAAATCTCTGTTAATATGTCACTTGATGAATCTCATTGTTTTGCATAGGCTCAGCACCTTAAATGTGTATTTCAGGCTGGCCTTGAATTTGCTGTGGAGCTGAGGATGCCTGGGAAGTTCTGATCCTCCTGTCTCTTCCTCCCATTGAGAATATAGGCATACGCCAGCATATCCAGTTTATGCAGTGGTGAGACTTAAACCCAGGTCTTTTGTGCATGCCAAGACAGCCTTCTACCAACTGAGCTATATCCCAGCCATTACCCCCTCTTTTTGTTTTAATTAATTTAATGTATATGACTGGTTTGTATGTATATATGTGCACTATGCATATGTAGGTACCCGCAGAGGCCAGAAAAGGATGTTGGATCCCTTTCAATTGGAGTTAACAGACAGTTGTTAGCCACTGAGGGTGGGGTGCTGGAATCTGAACCCAGGTCATGTACAAGGGCAGTCAGTGTTGTTAACCACTGAGATATCTCTTTAGTCCTTATTCCCTTTTTTGAGACTGAATATTATTATGGTAGCCCAAGCTGCCCTCAAATTCATGATCTTCTTGCCTTATCCTACTGAGTGCTAGAATTGCTATCATGTACCATAATGCTAAACTGCCCCAAAACTGTCTCTATAAGAGTCTTTGACAAGACATACTATCTTTTTGAGGACGAATTTTAAAGTTATAGATAAAATTGGTGTGAAGTAAATAAGTTCCCCAAAGTCTCTGGGTATTTTTTGCTGCTGGTCATCTCTGTCACTCTTCTCTTTGTTTAATAGAACAAACAGAAAATGTGTGGTTCCTGAATGAGAACATATATGTATTCATCCTGTCTCTCAGTTGCAAGTTTTGTTCACCAGAGAGCCCTGGACTGGGAGCCCAAAGGACCTGGGTTATAGCCCTGATGCTGTTGTTAGCTAACCACAAGAAATACAGGGCAAGTGATTCTTACATTCATTTGGGAGACATTTGCTGATTACCTACTATATGCCAGATGCTATTCTGGGAATCAAAGATGAGGCAAACATGGCCCCTGCCTTGCAGAGACAAGGTTTTGAACTCTAGATCTCAGTATAGGAGAGTAGAAGATTGGGAAAGTTGAGTAGGACTGGATGAGCCCCAAAGTTTCTAGCTACACAACATTTTTTACAATTTAATTTTATTTACATGTGTGTGTGAATAGATGACACATGTGCACAGATGTCCGCAGAAGCCAGCAGAGGATGTTGAATCCCCTAGAGCTGGAGTTACAGGTGGTTGTGAGCCACCCTCACAACCCAACTAAGATCCTTAACCACTGAGCCATCTCTCCAGTTTCGTCCAGCTATAAATCTTTGAAGATACTTTCTTGTAAACCATGTGTGATTCCTTTTGCATACTCTCGGTTTGCTATCCTCTGGCCTTATGCCAGAAGAGACTGCATTTGTGGCTTTTTAGTAGGTGAACTGAGGAGTAAAGAAAGGGCAGTAAAAGTGTTTTGGAGGGAGTCAGTACAGGCTGTGTCTTTGAAACAAGATCCCCAGGGCTAGGAAGTGTGTCTTGTTTATTACTTGTTCCCATTCTAGTTCATGAATTGACTCTGGAGTCTAACCCTAGATTCATTACAATTTGGCACAGGCTCTTCCCCTGTCACCTACATATACTTTCTTTAGATTGGTATAAGGGAATGATTTGCCTCAGTTTTTTCATCATGGAATGAATGCTTTGTGTTGCAGATGGATTAGAAGATCAAATAAATGTGAAACTCCATAGAGGTTTCTTGTTTTTATGAATGTAAATTGTTGTAATTATGGAAACTGTCTTGCTTTGGGCCACAAGTTAATAGACTTTTGGTATAGTTGTGTCTCAGTCTGCTGCTTTCATCTCTGTCTTTTATTATTTGTTTCCTGGCAGGGCATGCTGGGCCCATAAATCAATAAGAACACCTAATTTGTGAGATTTTTCTCACTGATAGGAGGGCAGCTCCATAAGATCTCATATCTCTTTACTTTGTGTCTTTTGTGTTAGAGAGGTTCAAGAGCCTTTCCCTAACTTTCATGACTATCTTGGATTGACTGTTTTTTTTCATATTTGTATATTTTTATGATATCTTGTTATCAAGCTTAACACTCTTACGTGACAAAGTTCACCAAGTTGCGGGAGTTCCAGTTGCTGGAGACAGGTCTGTTCTTCTTGATGTCCTGGAGCACCTTCCTTTTGGCCGAAGCATGGGGTTTCACAGGTAGGTGACTTTATTTGCATTGAAAGCCCCTTTAGGAATGACCTAGAGAGCCACTTTTCCAAGTGAACCAACTTCTATAGTGTTTAAACATACTTGTTTTGGTTGGGAGTCAGGTTGGAGGTTCGAATATAGAAAAGAATTTCAATGGAAGGAATTGATTCCTCCCAACAAAGTAAGTCAAAATAAATGAAAATGTCAACACTACACATGGAATCTACTTTAAAATAAGAGGCTTAGTAAAAAAATTTGGAAGCCCTCCTTTCCTGTGAATTGGACTTTTCTGTCTTTGCAGGTGTGGTTGCTGTATTGTTTTGTGGCATCACACAAGCACATTATACATACAATAATTTGTCCACAGAGTCTCAGCATAGAACGAAGCAGGTAAGGAAAACTTTATAATTGGTGAAGAAAATTCTCCTCTTCTTAGCAGAACAAAAGGGTTTTTTTCAGATTAAATATCTGTAATCATTTCAAGGTGATGCCTTTCTCTTCCTTTCACTGTAGAAATAGATGGGACTGACATGTTGCAAGTAGCAACGTCTAGGGTAGCAGTCAGCAGAGTAACCAGATGTTGTTCCAGTAACTAGTCAGTTGACTCCTTCTCTTAGTGTCTCCGTAACCCAGTGACTGCTAGGAGAAACAATTTGAAAGCCCAGGCTCACTTGATCAGAGTTTCTGCTGTGCAGTCTAGAAAAGGTTAATTTTTGTCCTTGTGGGGTTTTTCTGTTTGTTTGTTTTTGTTTTTGTTTTTTGAGACAGGGTTTTCTCGTGTAGCCCTGGCTGTCCTGGTACTCACTCCATAGACCGGGTTGACCTCAAACTCACAGAGATCCACCTGCCTCTGCCTCCTGAGTACTGGGATTAAAGGTGTGCGCCACCACCGCCTACTGAAAAGGTTAATTACTTAACCTGGATCTGCCGAGCTACACTAAGCTTCCTGCAGTCCTCATTCAGGTGCTGCAATACTACTGCTTCCAGGAGCATCAGGGGACTGTCGTTGACTGGGCACTGCATGAGCAGGCTACCTGAAAATCTTTCTGAGGGAATTAGCCATTAAGCATATAATTTCCAGTCTTAGGAAATACAGAAGGCAAATTAATCCTGGAGCTACAAAGTTAGCGGAAATGTTTTCCCTAATACTTCAAGGGAAATTAGGCTCTCCTCCAGAAGAGGAGGTGGTTACATGGTGGTTACAAATCCCTTTTGCCAAATAATTTGGGACACTAAATGTACTGAAGAAAAATAGCCAGGGGCTTGGTCTTTTTTAGTTAGCAAGGTAAGGCATAAAAATAGCAAGCTAAGACCTTCCAGCCTTGGTGATATGAAACAGAAAACACACATAGACATACAAACATACGCACGCGCGCGCGCGCGCGCGCGCGCGCACACACACACACAGAGACTATGACTGCTTTTGTGCTAAACTGGCCAAGGCGAATTATAACAGAGACCTTGTGCTTGCAAAGTCTCAAATATTTACTCTCTGGCACCTACTGGGTTTTGCTAACCCCTGTGTTCAGAATTAGAGCTGAGACATAGATCTAGACTACTATGGCTCTGGACACTGATTCTACTGTTTTGTGGCCATGTGATCAAGAAGTTAGAGAATTTCTCTGTGTTTCATTTTGTGTTCATAAGATGAAGATATAATAGTACTCTCATCCTGACTCATGAAATTAAACTGTGATACTGTGCATGGAGTCTTAGTACTGTTATCAGGCCCATAGCAAGAAGGAAAGAAACTATACTTATTACCATTAAACAAATAAATAAGAATAAGAATGCATTAAGTCATTCATAGAAAAATATATGCTTATTTTAATGTCTGTTCTTATTTTTGGTAATAAGCCAATTCTGCTTTTTTGTTCAGTTTTGGGGATAGAACCCAGGGCTTCTTATTTGGTGGGCAAATGCTCTACCACTGAGCTCTATCCCCAGACCCTCCAACTCTGCTTTAAAAATATTTTAAATTCTGCTTCTGAAAAGAGTAAGTAATCCAGGTGTGTGACATATACCTATAGTAGAGTTTATGGACTACCTTCACTTTATTGGAAAGTTCTTGTGCACTTGCTGTAGAAACAGTGATGTGTGTAGGTGGGCCTTGACAGGCATTAGGGGATGGTGCTGAGTACATACTATCATAGAGAAACTGTTTTTAGGAGTCTTAGTTTCTAAAATGAGAAGCTAAAACATAGTGAAAAAATAAAAGTGACAACTCACCAGTGATATGACAGTGGTCATGCAGGATCCTCTGCCAGGGCAAAAGAAGTTGAATAGTGTTTTGTAGTTTACAGACGAAAGTATCTTGAAACTCATTTTAAGAGAGATTCACTGGGTGGGGATGAGAAATGGACATGAAGAGCTTATCATGTAGGTTTCCGAATCATGTATAGAATGTAACAAAAGCAAGGCTAGGACATTCAAAAAGAAACATTGGGTTTGGAGGAGAAGAGTAACTGAAGATGGGGATTGTGAAAGGGCAGCTGATGGGGGAATGTGAGGGCACACTTCCAGCTCTTTCTGTGGGTTTTGGAAATGTGATTTCCACGTGGGCTCCCCTCTGAGTCACGTGCTTTCATGTGTATATATGAGCTTTACATGTTTAAAATGTCTATTACTCATGTTTTCACAGTGTGACACTTACTGGAACCTTTTGAATTTCATTGCAGTTGTTTGAGCTTCTCAATTTCTTAGCGGAAAATTTCATCTTTTCCTACATGGGGCTGACGCTGTTCACCTTCCAGAATCATGTCTTTAATGCAACATTTGTTGTAGGAGCATTTGTATCCTTTATCGTGTGTCCGTTTTGAAAATGATTTTAATTGAGCTTGTGACATGGTTTTAGGCACATGGTTCATAAAATATTTAAATGTGTGAATTTTTTTCTGAGGAAACAAGTAAGGATAGGAACTGTTTTTCCCAATTCCATTCTAATCTTTTTGCTGTTCTGTTTCTTTTTGAAATTTATTGTATAAAAGATATTCACAGATTGGAATGATAGCAAACTCTCCTTCTACTCTGCCAACCTCAAAAGTAAAAGTGTTTGTTCTTAGCTAGTCATGATGCCATGTAACTAATCCCTGTGAAGGTGAGAAGACATGAAGTGTGAGGCCATCTTAACCAACCCTGTCTCAAAATCACATTTGAAAATGCAGCAGTGGAGTATCTTGGCCCAAGCTGCTTCCTGAGGGGAAAGCTCTGACTCCCATCTCCAGCACAGAACAACAGGATCAAAGTGTCCTGTTACTAAAGAAGAGAGAGCGTGGGTATGGGAAGAGTCAGAGTCCCTGCCACAGGGTAGTGTGTCAAAGATGGAGAAAGTTGAATAAGCCCTGTTCTTTCCCATATTTTTCTCTTTCATATAAGTGGGTACTTTTATCTTTAAAGTGAACTTGAGGGGCCAGCAAGGTAGCTCTGAGAATAAAAATGCTTGTCGCCATGGCTAACAATCTTAGTTTGTTCCTTAGGGCCTGTGTGGTAGAAGTTGAGAATGATCTCCTGCAAGCTGGCTTCTAACCTCCACACTTGTGGCATGAAAAAATAAATGTAATAAAATAAATAAATAAAAAGGAAACCAACTTTATAGGAAGAATCTGAGAACATGGCCAGGCAGTGGTGGCATACACCTTTAATCCCAGCACTTGGGAGAGAGAGGCAGGTGGATCTCTGTGAGTTCCAGGGCAACCTGGTCTACAGAGCAAGTTCCAGGACAACCAGGCCTATGCACAGGAACCCTGTCTCAAAAAAACAAAAACAAAAAAATCTGAGAACATGAAAGACAGCCTCATGACACTCATGACAAGATGAGGACAGAATTGGCCTCTGCTTGGGGTAGCTTCCCCAATTGGTGGATGAGATATGGAGAGAAAGTGGAGCTCCTAGCTGATGACTTCTATTTTCATAAGGTAGGAAGTGAAACTGCCTGCTGAGAGTAGAATAGTGAGGTGCACATATTATTTCTTGTGTAAGAAATGATCTGGAATTTTACCGTTTTTTACCTCACAGGAGTTAGGGACCCTAGAATATCTTAGCAGGGTGGCTCCAGTTTCACACCCTCTCAGGAGGCCACAGTGACATGGTTTATGCTGAAGACTTCCTGGAGGAACCATGCCAACATCACTCACATGGCTGTCCACAGAAAGGATCATTTTTCTGCAGAACCTATCCACCGGAGAGGTTTCAACATGGATTCACCAGACTGAGTGAGCTGCAAGAGTACAAGAATGAAGCCAACCTGCCTTTTATAGACTAATGATAGAGGTGAAATCTCATCATCACTTCTGCAATATTCTAGTGGTTATAGTACAGTGTGACTGGG
>CAJQZJ010033871.1:2390245-2409646 GCA_907164525.1 Lophiomys imhausi | reverse complement strand
TGAGAAATAGGTACTTGTAAGATACCAATGTTCCATGACATGTGACTTTGTCTAGGAAGACTTAGCAGAAAGCACAGAGAAGAAGGAAACATCGGGTCCACTGAGGTTTGTGGTTTTGTTGAGAGAGTACGATGGAAATGGAGAAGAGTAAAGCAGATATAGGCTGCAGGAAGAATATCTCTTCTCTCTCACATGGAGAAGAAGGGAAGAGAGGTAAAAAGGGGGCTGACCATCAGAAGCAAGCCTAGAATGGTCTTTGGACTGAAGAGCCTGGGGAGCTGGACCAATCACAGCCCAATAGTTGAACTTGAAATGAGGAAGGAAAGATTGCAGTCAGAAAAATGAATGCTTAAATAAGTGATTTTCAAAAAGAAGCATGAAAACACTTCAGAATCCAGATTCTGACGAAGAGAGCAGTAAATTAAAAAAAACCTTAAAAGCACACAAGATCTGTGTTAGAAAGTAAGATTTTACTGAAATGCCATTCTACAGTCTTCCAGCAAAACAATGAAGTCCTGTCCAGTCTTCCAGCAAAACAATGAAGTCCTGTCGATAAGGGCCTTAGCCGGAAGACGGATGTGAGCTCAGGAGCTTCAGAGCTCGTCACTATTTGATTTTTAATTTTTATTTTTTTTATAATCACAACAGTTTAATCTACATTAGTTAATCTAGGTTAAATAGTCACGAGGTTTCTGAGTCTATTAGGATTTGAAATTCACAATAAAGAATATGAAAATGATTCTTAACAGGTCAAAGTTGTCCTGTCCTGCCCTGGTAGCCTGGGTTATGTGACAGTGACAAAAATGAACCCAGGTTTAAATGAGTTAGAGGAGACAGAAGTTTCCTTTTTATGTAAAAGTCTGAGCTTGTGTGACTGGAGAATTGTTAGGCATGTAGGCAGCCTTGGTGCTTGCGGCCTTGGTCCATGGCATCTGACCCTTGTGCGTCCTAATTACCTTTAAGAGCACTGCCCAGAAGTGTACATACCACTTGTACATAACAATGCCAGGAACACCTACCTGCAAGGAAAGCTAATAATCATACTCCCTATGTGGTGGCTATATGCTCAAAAATTGGAGGTTAAAGGGAGGAGGGTCTTGTAATTAGAAGAAAAGTGTAGATATGGATTTTTGAAAACTAAGAGCTGTTGCCACAAGTGCTCCACATGCCTTACTGCTGCTGTTACCTTTCCTTTTTCTAATGAAATTGCTTTCAAAGAAAAATGTCATTTTAGCATATTTTATATTTATAAAAAGAATAATGAAGATGGTACAGAAAGCTGTCCTCCACCTCACATCCCATTTCCCCCTGCTAACACCTCACATCAGCGTAGTACATTTGTTACAAGGAATGAGCCTGTAGTGATGCACTGAGTAAGCTTGATGCTCATCCCAAGTCTCCTGGCATCCTTCTAGTGTGTGTTTGCTATATCAAGGTCCCACTCAGGATAGGACATTACATTTGCTTTGTAGGATTCTTTGGGTTCCACTTGACTGACATTTTCTCATTTGTTCCTTACTTTAAATGAGCCTTGGAAATTTTGAGGGTGTTGACCAGGCATTTTGTAGTGTGTTCCTCAGTTGGAGTTGGTCTGATGTAGTCCCCAAGATTATATTGGATTACATGTTTTCTTTTGGAGTAATACAGTGGCAGCTTCTGTGGGGTTGTTGGTAATGGGTGCCGGACCACACAGTTCCTCGAATAACTGCAAGTAGTAGATGGCAGCCTCTGCCTCACAGGCAATCAGGTGGTATATGCGAACAGCCTCCAGAGGGTAGTCCTCTTTGACTGTTTCTCCTGACAGTCTGCTCTAGATAGGAATGTGTTGGCCTCATCACTGCCCTCAGCACTGGATGTGGTTTCTTGATCATGCTCTCCAGCATCTGTGTGGCGCAGATGACAGGCTTCCCAGGTCAATTGTATTGCCCAATCATCATCTGCTGAGCCAGGAAGACCTTCTCTGCAGGAATCTCAATGCCTAGATCACCATGAGCCACCATGATCCCATAACTGTCCTCCAAAATCTCATCAAACCTGCAGAAGCCTTCATGGTTCTCGATTTTGCTGATGTTCTTGGTCTTCTCCCACGGGATCCCTCATGCACATCAACTACTTTGTGGATGAGAGACGCAAACATCATGTCTACATCTTGCTCCACTCCAAACTTCAGATCCTGGATGTCCTTTTCTGACACTGCAGGGAGGTCCACACCAGCTCAGGGAGGTCTACCCACTTCTTGCTGCCCAACGAGCCACCATTCTGCACCTTTCTCTTTCACCTGCAGTGAAATGAGCCCATCATCCATGTAGATATTGCTGCCCACCTCCACCACCTTGTAGCTGTTCTTACAGTCTAGTCACAGGATGTTCTCATCACACTTTTCCATGTAGACGTTGTCCATAGTGATCTTCAGAGTGGTTCCCTTCTTCAGTTCCACTTCTGCAGTGCAACTGCTCTTGATGAGTCCAGTCCAGATCTCAGGTCCCTTTGTGTCCAGACCTACCACAACAGGCTGATAGAGAATGGGATCAGATGCAAAGCTTTCTGTCACTGCATGTACATTCTTGATGGTCTCTGCATGGTACTCATGGCTTCCATGAGAGAAATTCAGACAAGCCATATTCATTCCAGTCTTAATCATTTCCTTCAGCATCTCCACAGATCGGGAAGCAGGACCAGTGGTACAAATGGTGTTGCAGGCTATGATGGTTGTGGAGTCAATGTCCAGGCAGTACATGTGTCCAGGAAGGTATCATCCTTGGCTGCATGGAGCTGCTGGGTCTGAATGAAGGCAGTCCCTGCTTTGATGTGTAGCTTTGGCATGGTTCCTGAGATCCTTAGGTGTACTCTGGATCCTGCTACAATACCTAAATTGGGCATCTGCAGAGTCTGAACACATCACTGCTGTGCCTGTGTTTTTCTTTATCAGCTTAGAAAAAGAGCCACCCCATGTAGCTCACATTTAGGGAGTGTAGAGTTAGGTTTCATCTCCCCTAGGACTAAATTTTTACAAAATTGCTTGTAGTTCTTTATATAGGAGACTTATCTCCCTTACTTGATGTTTGGTTCAGTTGTTTATTTAGCATTATTTATATGATTGATACTTATTTTATATATTATTTACAACATTTAAAAACTTTTGTTGTTCAGACTATCCCAGCTTTAGCCATTAGGAGCTTGTTTCATAGGTCCCCGCTTCCATTTGATGTGCCTTGTCATTGTGGTTTGGGGATGTTTATAACACTTCCTTACTTTCTGGAACTACAAAATGCTTCTGCTCATCTTGTGAATTTTCTACTTTAGCCTAAGAATAATCTATTTCTCCAAGGAGCTCTGGTTCCTTTTATTGGGAAAAAAATAGTATGGAACCAAGATTTGGGCTTTAGGTGTACTTAGGACCCTAAGTGTTCTTTCTTCTAGACCCTCTCCATGGACAGAGGAAGGCACTATCTACATGTATAGTAAGTAAGTCATGTACACACACATACATTCGTAAATATTATTGTTTGTAACTGTCTGCATCTCCCATCATGAGTTTGTACTGATGTCTCCAACTATAGCCTATTACCATTATCAGTCAACTGTCTTCCCTTGTTGGTCTGTACACTTCTCTCCCAACCATAAAGAACTTGACTGCTGGTCCCTTCCATCCAATTATTTAGTTGTTCCATTGCAATATATGTGGATGGCCATGCACTGCTTAAAGGTGGAGATACATTTGGAGAAATTGTCATCAGGCAATTTTATCATTGTGTGAGCATCATAGAATATATTTACATAAGCCTACCTGACAAGTTACTGAAAGAAGCTTGTTGATTCAGTTAGGACACTGGATAAACATGAGATATATGGGGCTGTTGCTGGTGTAACAGCATGCTGTTTCACAGTAAACTTTTCTTATATATGTCATGGGATACATGTGGATGTCAGAGGACAACTTGCAAGACTCCATTCTCTCATTCCACTATGTGCGTCCCAGGAAGCAACCTAAGGTTGTCAGACTTAGCAGCATACACTCATATTCCTTGCCCAAATTTTTTGTTTGATAAGTAGCAAGAAGACAGAAAGTATAAAAAGTAAACATGTAAACCAGTAACAGTCAGTTGTTACCAGATTTTATGTACTACATATAATTGTACGTGCTGTTCTTGTACATGAGTGGTATAATAGGTTTGTTTGTGCCAGCGTCAGCATAGACACATGAATTATGATGTCATTAGACAATAAGAATCTTTAGCTCCATTATAACTAGATGGGACCACCATGGTGTAAGCACTCCTTCTTTGCATGAAATCTTATGCAGTACATGACTATATGACAGGGCAAATATTGTTAACTAGTATTTCCCTGGAAAACAACTCCATCAACCAATGGATCATTTCTCTTTTCTTGGTGTTTTTTTGTTTGTTATTTTTCAGATGTAGCCTCATATAGCCCAGGGTAGCTTCAAACTCACTCTTCAGCCAAGGCCAACTTTGAACTCCTGCTCTCCTGCCTCTAATGCCCAGCTAATGAGTGTAGAATTCTTACATGCAGTTCCTTTTGCCTTTGGCCTTAGCAATTGCACTCTCTTTGAACAGTACTTACATCAGCACTGTTTCAACCATGTTGCTTTGCTTTTTATTACATTTTCCTTTCTGTTCCTTTCAGGAAATGTGGTGGGGATGACATTGTGAACCGTGCAGTAAAATTTGCAATTACAAAGCACAGGTTTCTGTAGACAATCAGTGGAGAAAAAGACACCGAAACTGTTTGTTAGTGAAGACCCATCTGAACTGACATGAAATCTGACCTTTTTGCAGGTTGGAAGTCCACATTTAGTGAGAGCCAGCAGGGCTTTGCAGGAATTTCAGAAGCATGAAGTGGCTTTTTCCTATCAACATTGCAGTGGAAGTGAATGAGTTTGTGATTTTGTAATAAAGAAGGTTCTCTTTTATACATTATTTTCTTCACTTACTGAATTTCCTACGTGTTGGACATACACTCTCAAGTTTGCTAGCAACTAACCATGTGTGGTTATTTCAATTTAAAATCATTTAAATGAAATAAAATTAAAATGGCAGTTCCCCACTCATATTGACTATATTGCAGCTGCTCTGTAAATACAATAGACAGAGTGCTTGCTCACCACCTTGAATGTATAGTTTAAATGACCAGTAGTAAAAGAAATGATCCTTAACCCTTTATGATTTTAGGTTGCTATTTTCTTTGGAAGAGCTGCCAATATTTACCCCTTGTCTCTCTTACTTAATTTGGGTAGGAGAAGTAAGATTGGATCAAATTTTCAACACATGATGATGTTTGCAGGTAAGTTTCAATTTCCTGTCTTGTCTAGCCCCCCCCCCAAGCTCCCACATATGCTAACTTCGTTAGCTTGCTTCTGAAACATTAAAACTGCCTTCTCAAATAGGAAGCTCTCCTTAGCATCTCCCAGTCCCTTCTGTGGGGACTTTTCACACTCTGCTTCCAAATCTTTGGTTCCAAAATACATCACACAAATTAAAGAAGTTAAAGATGAATACATTTTTGCAGAAAAACCTGCAAGTGAATGTTGATAGCAATTCTATCCGTCATTACCAAAAATCTGAAAATTACTTACTTGTTTTTCTTTTTCAGTACTGGGGAATGAACCTAGTGCCTCATGCATGCCAAGCAAACACTGTACCATTAAAATATCTATATCAATATCATCTATATCTATATGGCCCCAGCCTCTCCCCTTTAAAAAAAAACATTTTGCTATTTAACATGAGTTGTTCAGACTGACTTTGAACTTACTCTGTAGTTCAAGCAAGCCTTGAATTCATTCGTAACTCTCCTGCCTCAGCCTCCCGTGTAGCTGGGATTAGTGACCTGTACCATCAGACGTGGGATTTGTCTTTCAAGGAAGGACCTGATAAATCCATGATGTGGAAAATTGCTAAATAATAAAAAGAACAAATGTTTATTTACATAGTAACATGGATGACTGTCTGAAATGCTATGTTGAAAGAAGCCAGTCTCAAATTTTCCATGTATGATTCTATTGATATGATGAATTTTTTTGTTGTTTTGTTTTGTTTTGTTTTTCGAGACAGGATTTCTCTGTGTAATAGCTCTGAGTGTCCTAGAACTCACTTTGTAGACCAGGCTGGTCTTGAACTCATAGAGTTCTGTCTGCCTCTGCCTCCCAAGTGCTGGGATTAAAGGTGTGTGCCACCACACCCAGCATGATATAATTTTTTAAAGAAAAAATAATAGTGATAGGGAGCAAGTCAGGATGATGAAGAGGGTGTGCTAACAGTCAACACAAAGTAATTTGTACAGGAAAAGTAAAATGCTCTGTGTTGATTGTGGTAGTGGTCACAACCTTCTATGGGTTGTCGAAACATTATAAACTGAATTCACTATACATAAATTACTAAGTTTTAAAGAATTATTAAGGGATCAAGCTGGATGTGGTAGCAGATACATGCAATACCAACACTTGGGTCACTGATGCAGGAGGATTGTGAATTTGAGAACAGCCTGGGCTATATTATTAGCAAAACCCTGTTTGAAAAATCAAACAAACAGAAGATCAATGAAAGTCAGTATTAAATGCTAAATCTGCTTGTTATTCTTTATGTATGTTAATATTCATATCATATTTGTCTATATGTTCCCAAGTATAGAGGTTATGTTTTATATCTCTTGAGTTTATATAGTCTGCATTGGCTGCACTGGTGATGAGTTATTGAAGGAACACTTCTTCTATTCCCTGTAGGTCTTCGTGGTGCAATGGCATTTGCCTTGGCCATTCGAGATACTGCCACTTATGCACGACAAATGATGTTCAGCACCACACTTCTGATTGTGTTTTTTACTGTGTGGGTATTTGGTGGTGGCACCACTGCCATGCTGTCATGCTTGCATATAAGGTAAGTAGGAAATAGCAACCTCATTTTCATATTTCATTTTAATTCAGTTTACTTTTATTTTTAGTCATGAGAAGATTTTAAGCTTTGGGAAATCTAAGCTTTTATTGTTTTTCTCTTTAAAAAAAAAGTGTATAACAGGGCTGGAGAGATGGCTCAGAGGTTAAGAGCACTGGCTGTTCTTCCAAAGGTCCTGAGTTCAATTCCCAGCAACCACATGGTAGCTCAAAACCATCTACATTGAGATCTGGTGCCCTCTTCTGGCCTGCAGGCATGTATGCAGACCAAATACTGTATACATAATAACTAAATAAACATTTTTTAAAGTGTACAACAACAGAAAAAACGAAACTAAAGAAAAATAGAAAGAATTGAAAAGCATTGCTACCACTCTGAAAGGTTAGCATTCCCTACCTTTGCTATGCATTTTATTCATTTTAGCAGATGGGCAGCACTAAAGTAATCTTCTATACTAGTTTTGAAATATAATAATAGAAGAAAACATATTTTCACTGGTAAATATCTTTATATTATTTTAATAACTGTATATATCCTGGCTGGCTTAACCAAATCCCTATTTTAGTAGTTTTATCTTGTTTTTAGGCTTTGGCTGTTTCCATTTCCATCTGAGGGTTTTGCTGTCACTATTACTATTAACAAATGAATGCATTGAAGACAATGTGCCACCATCTTCTTGTTTAATTATTTGTTTAGGATGCATTTCCTGAAGTGGAAATGGTTGTTTCATAAGCTATGCATGTATTTAAGGATTTTGCTCAGGTTACCAGGGTCGATCCATCAGCAGTGTGTGAGAGTCCAGTTTACTTCAACTCTAATTGATAGTAGACAATATCTTTCCTTTTCATCTTTCTGATCAGCACCGTTTCTAATCTTACAAACCAACCAAGGCCAAAATCCTGTGGTCATGGTCTTCAGTGTGTCCTACTTAATGTATTCAGTTTGGAAGCTCTCTTGTATCTTAAGAGTTCTGTATTTGTTTCCATGGATACAGCAGCTTGTGTCTGAAACCTTTGTAGTTTGTAGTTCTGTGTTTGACTGAAACTTCATAGATGTTAAGAGCTGCCAAGCTTCCAGGATATGTATGCCTCATTCAGAAAAACAGTGTTTCACTTATTACAGAATCTATCACATGTTTATTTACTTCTCTATTATGCCTTTTATCATTGTAAAGATAAGCTAGCCCTGAATTACACATTGAATGTTGTTAATGTCTTAATCACTTTACTATTCAAATCCCTTTCTTCTATTTTGTGCTATTTCTGTGTGCAGTATAAAAGCAACATATGCATTTATACATCCAGTAATGTTCTTATAACTTACTTATTATTTGTAGGAGGACTTGACATTTATTAAGCACCTCCTATATGCCAGACATTCTATTAAGTGTGTTTAACATGTTTATCTAATTATAGTAACAGTCTTACAAAATTAGACTTTAAAACGTTGTTAAATGTTCAATATCATCCAGATGATTAAATGGTAGACAAAGGAACCTCTGCTCTTAGTTCCTTCAGACCAGAATACATTAAGAAATGAGTGTGGTAAATTTGAAAGGACTAAACTCCTTTTCTCTAAAGTTTGTAACTGAAGACCCTTCCCAGGGAGAGTAAAACAAAATGTGAGATAGCTTAGAAGAACTAATGCTCATCAGTGGAGAATGAGTTTTGTTCTCCTCACTGCTCTCTACACAGAGCAAACAAAATTCCCCTGCTCTGTCATCCTCCTCAAAAGAGAAAACAAAATTCCACCTACTCACACTGACTTTTATCTACATCACTATATTTGAAAACTCTCTGGCTGGCACTATGTTGCCTGTCTTGCACCGTAGTTGGTGGCTTAATTATATCCATTGCCTTTTTGTCTTAGACTACTTCTTGGTTTCTTATTTTATTTACAGTGTTTTGGGCTGTTTGTAAACAGAGACTATAATGTTAACTTTTTAAATATGTTTCTAATTTAAAAAGAAGCATACCACTTTCCCTCTTCCAGTCCTTCACAGGTACCTTCCTCCAACACCTGTCATGTGCCTCCATTCTCAAGTGAGGCTATATGTTTTTTATAGTCTTTGCTGAATTTTTTTTTTTGATGCAGTGAAGATGCATGTCAAGCAGTTGTGGAACATATAGTCTTCATTTTTACATTTTAATTCACATTATTGCTTTAATTTTTCTAAACGTGTGTTGGCTTAAAATGTTATCACATTTACTTAATAGTTATACAACAAATCTTCCATTTTCCCTATTTTAACTGTTAGTAAATTCTTAATTAACATAAATAGAACATGTCAGTATTTTCATGGCATTTACTATTGCTGTAATTAGTATTAGTTTATCTTTAAAAATAAGCCTAAACAGTTGTCTTTCCCCTCCTACTTGTATTTGGAAGTAAAGGCAACAGCTCTGTTTTAAGTGTCTCTTTCATTCCCTCACATTTTTGTAGTATAATTTTGAAGTTGCTAATGAGTTGGGACTGTTGAAGATTCATGTACACACAAACATAACCTTTGGATTCTTGATCTTTTCTCCTTAATTTTGGCCAAGGCCTGTGAGTACTTAGAGACTCAGTCTGTACATCTGCAGCATGATACCTGTACCTTGAAGTTGTGAGGATTTGGTGAGCTAGTTTCTGTAAAGCTCCTTGCACATTTCAAGTGTGCCTTTTATGTAGCCACTCAGTAAATATTTCCTCTTGAATATTTGTTGACCACTAGCTGTTTGGTGAACACTTGTTTCAGCCTCCAACTCATTGGTTCTTAGCAGATTATTTTGTCTGCTCAGGGGATATTTTACAATATTTGGAGTCACTTTTGGCAGTAGCAACTAAAAGGGACTGCCATTGCTATCCAGTAGGTAGAGGTCATCGTCCTGTTAAGCATCCTATAGGGGACAGATAATTCAAGAATTATTTGGCTGCAAATGTTAGTGCTCAATTTTTTTGTGTGTTTTTTTAAATCCTTCCAAGGGTATTTTTTTAAATTTACTTATTCAAGTTACATGCTGATCGCAGCCCCTTCCTCCTCCCCACCTGATCCCCCCCCAACTGCCTTCTACCATCAGTGTTAAAATTAAGTAACTATATTCAAAAGGATAGTGGCATTAAAAATATAAAAAAGGTCTTTGTTCCCATTTTGTGGGGAAAGTGATAATAAACTAGTAAATAAATAAATGAGCATGGCAGTATTAGATGATACTAAATGTGATGGAAATTAAGATGTTGTGATAGCGACTGGGAATAGGGTATATATAATATGAAAAAAAACCAGGGAGGGTCTCTTGGAGAGGTTATATTTGAGCTCAGTCTGCCTGAGTGGCTAGACCCTGCCAGTTCAACGATGACCAGGAAGAGCAGAGGGAAAAATCATCAGCCAAGGCCTCAAGGCAGGAGCAGATGTGGCTTGTTTGACACAGAGAAAAGCTTACATGATGAGAGTGATCAAACGGTAAGTAGAAAAAAAAAAGATAGACAAGACCCTAAGGGTTCATGAATTCTGAAAATATCCATGAAGGACCAGTAGCAAAAATTTCAACTTTCCCGGTCATGTGATCTTTAAAACAGATACCCAGATCTGGTGTGATGCAGCTGCAGGTGATATGGAATTACGTTGTATGGCTCTGTTCCAGCAAGACCTTATTTACCACTGACTGTGCATGAGGGCTGTAGTTTGTCCCTCCTGCTGTTAGGTCTTGTATTTAGTAAAGACTTTGGATTTAAAAATACAGTGGAAATGTTTAAAAAAATACTAAAATGAAATACAATAAATACAATGGAAATCTTGAGGATATTAAAGCAAGAGAATGACATGATCTAATTTCCGATGTAAAAAGATCATGTCGCCGGGTGTGGTAGCACACACCTTTAATCCCAGCACTCGGGGAGGCAGAGTCCGGTGTCTTTGTGTGTTCAAGGCCAGCATGGTCTACAAAGTGAGTCCAGGAATGGGAAAGATACACAGAGAAACCCTGTCTCGAAAAATCTGAAAAAAAAATCATGTCTTCTGTCTTGGAAGCAGCAGATCTCCAGTGAATTAAGCAGTTTACATCCTTTCACATAATCTGTGACAGTCACATTCAGCTCCCTATGATTTAACTAGCACACCTGCCCTGTGTTTGTCTCTGAGGCTTTGCTTGGCCTGGGATTCTCTTTTACTCTCAAGAATTGACACACCCACCCATTCTCTCCCCAATTATTTTTCTTGGAGTTGCTGTGTAGCATCCCAGCAGCTCTCCCATTCACCCTTGTAATACAGTATTGCTAGAAGAGCACTAGCTACCTACCACTTAGTGCTAGTGATGCATCAAGCACTTGAAACGTTTTTAGTAGATTTTTCTCATTTAATCCTTGCAGAAACACTTTCTGGTGATACTAGTTCCATTTTCTGGGTGATAGAATTATAGTCTTTTGGGCCACATAGCCTGACTGAACTTACCTTGCTAGAAATTATCCCAGAGTAGTCCCAAACCCATCTTGCCTCAACAGCAAACTGTAGATGGGTCTGTTTCTCCACTAGTCTCTGAGCTCTTTGAGGACAGGGACCATGTTTCATTCATGTCTATGCCCTGTGCCTAGCAGAGTGCCTGGCAAATAATAAGTGCTCTGTAAATGTTTGTTACATTGGCTTTGGATAATGTGCCATTTGGATGTTTTAAGTGTTCTACTATCTTGACCACTAGATGTCACTTGAGATGCATAAATGTGGTTAGAGTCCAATGTGACTGGAAGCTATTAAACAGTGTCCGGCCATTTTTACCAAAGTGAAAATGAGCCTTGACTTGAGTTTTTAATCTGATAGTGGCCACCTGTTTTCAAATACTTAACCATGGCTACCTCACCTTCCAGATGTAGTCTTGAATCATTTTCCTCCTTTGAGTGTTGTCTTTGCACATATTGTTGCTACTTGTACTTCTGTGTTGTCTGTGCTATCTGTAGTTGGTAACTGAATCAGTAAACATTTGAGCACCTATTGTGTGTCAGGTACTATGCTAGACTCTGGGGATACAGAGATGAATTGAGACATGGCTTTTACCCTCAAGGAGCTCACAGTCTTTTTGGGGAGACGGACAGGTAAATAACTGTACTGTACTGTCATGTGTTTTATATTAAAGAACTTAGAAGGTGCTGCAGAAGCACTAGGGGGAGATTATTGTGCAAGGATATCTCAAAGAGCAGCTACAAGTGAGTAGAAAATTGAGAGGACACAAATTGCAACCTGAGGAAATGAGTGGTGTGAGCAAAAACAGTATTGACTCTAGGAGCTGACAAGGGTCTGCAGAGAGGAGTGGGTTAGAATATTACAGGGCTTATGGAAGAAAATGACTAGCAATGGGGGGGTGGGAAAGTAGGTTAGAGTAGAGGGTGACCACTAGTATGAGGCGAGTTTTGAGTATCCTACAAAAAACTTTAGACTTGACTCTCAGGGTTGTGAGATGTTCTAGAAGCTTCTGTGAAGCAGTGACCTAGAGAGTTCCATGCTTTACAGAGTTAACTCTGAGGGAGAGCCTGGCAGCTGGAAAGGCTTACGCAATAGAACCCATGAGTCAGGATGAGGGCTGGAACAGCAGGGATAGCAAGGAGAGGAGACCTGACAGGCAGGATAGAAGAAGGAACAGAGTTGGCAAGTTCTGAAACTAGAGAGGTGACTCAGAGAACTGGCTAATGAACTTGTTCCCTGGGATGTCCAAAGAAGGAATCTGATGTAGGTTCATAAGAATTCCAAAGACCTGGGGGTTGGAGAGATGGCTCAGCCATTAAGAGTACTGACTGCTCTTCCAAAGGACCCAGGTTCAAATCCCAGCACTCACATGGCAGTTCACAGCTGTCTGTAGTTGCCGGGCATGGTGGCGCACACCTTTAATCCCAGCACTTAGGAGGCAGAGGCAGGCGGATCTCTGTGATTTCAAGGCCAGCCTAGTCTACAAGGTGAGTTCAGGAAAGTCAAGGATACATAGAGAAACCCTGTTTTGAAAAACCATAAAAAACAAAAGAAAAAAAAAGAATTCCGAAGACCTAAGACTACTGTCTATCAATTATCCTACAGTCCCCCTGTCACTGGATTCTCTTCTACCATCTTAACAATGTTGCCACAAGAGTAGTATGCCAGCTTTGTTTGTGAAACTTTTTAATCATTTCTGAGCTGACATTCATGGAAGAAGTGCTATTTTACTGAAACTGGTAAGTGGGGTTTTAGGAATAGAACATCTGCCCTGCTTGCCTTAGACCCAAAGCTATTGAGAAAGGTCGTGGCAGGCACCAGAAATGTCCACCCCAACCCGTAGAGGAGAGAGAGAACATTAACCGTTCTGGAGCTTCTGTGTTGAGAAAACTATTTGCCTGACAGCGTATACATGTGAGTAGACCTTCTATTGGATTCAAAAAATCTCATTTGCTCTTTGTGTTTTTCCTTTAGGGTTGGTGTTGATTCAGACCAAGAACATTTGGTAAATATGCGCTTGTGTTGTCCCTGGCATTTCTGCCCACTGTTCAGTCATTTGGAAAGAAAACTGTCTCTCTTAGACTTCATGCCTCTTTTTGATGCTGTTTTGTTTGCCTCGGCTTTTAGCTGACATAATTTCTGGCTTTTCTCACTGCTCCATAGAAACAGAGCCATAGTTTAGGCATTAAGTGGCTATCAAGGGTGACAGCTTTCCTATCTGTGGGCATCCTGGGTTTTTGCCACCGAGGAGAATAGGCTCTTAAGTGCTCCTGGGTGTTCAAGTGACTGCTCTGGCAAAGGGAGCCTTTTTCCACTCTAGTTGCGCATGAAGGCTTGTCTCTGATGTCAGCCCCACTCCAGCTGCTCTTCCTGTCTAACTTTCAAATCAGATGACCAGCAGCTGCCCTTGATAACTGCCTAGAAGCTTCTGAATCTCCAGCTGGTCTCCTCTGCATATTTGAGGGGGTTACATGCTTTTACCCTAAGCCTCAACCTTTTCAACACAGCTCCTTACTTCCTTCCATGTGTCAGTCTCTCAGCTACTCCTAAGATCTCCAGGCTTGTAGACTGAGCACAGCATAACTGTCTGCCTTTGTGAGACTGACTACCCTTTTTTGGTATTTTCCACCCTCTTTTTTTATTTTTTTATTTTATTTTATTTTTAAGTTATTTATTTATTTTAACATTTATTTATTAATTCCGGTTACATCTCCATCATAGCCCCTTCCCTCTACCCTCTCCCAGTCCCCCCTCCCATCCTCTACTCCCTCTCCTATCTATCCTACTCCTCCGATGTGGGGTGCCTCCACATATCAGCCCCCTCAGTTCATCTGTCACATGAGAGCTAAGAGCTTCCTTTTGCACAGGGGGCCTACATGACATCCATTCTCTTTTCAGTGGTTTCTCATCACCACTGAATAACTGATTCTCTATTACACATTAGATGAGAAATCACAAATGAGGTTTTTGAAGATGGAAAATATCGTTTGAAATATAATTCCTATTGTTTTCTGAAATAAGCCATGGTATATTTTTCTACAGTGTGTGTTTTAAATGAGAGCATTTACTCTATTCATTTCTTAAATGCTAAATTTGAGTGATGATTCTGTGTGTGTGTATGTGTGTGTGTGATATAGTAAGTAGTTGCCTTTTTTGAGGTCAGAATCTTAAAAGTAGAATTCCCTAGACAAACCAGATTATATTCACCATCCTGCCAAGCTTCTGGGCCAGGCCCAAGGGCTCATAACATCTCAGCGCCTCCTCCTGTGTGATTAGACATTACGTTGACACAGTCCTGTTACCCCTGTTACCACAGAGAAGGAGGCAAAGAGCCAGATGGGTGACTACCAGTTGTCACAAGTGGAAAGAAGTATTTTCCCATTGCTTTCAGAACCCTTTGGACAAACATTAGTGGGATGGCCCAGTGGGTAAAGATGCTTGCTGGAAAAGCCTAACCACCTGAGAATGATCCCTGGAACCCATGTGGAACAAAAGAAGTGACTTCACAAAGTTGTTCTCAAACCTCCACATGCATCACTCACACGCACACACACACACACACACACACACACACACACACACACACACTTTGATGAAAATAAATACAATTTAAAAATTAAAAACTCTATGGATGTGTCAGTTGCATTGTTTACTCAGTAATGCTTATGTCCATTATGAAACTGGACAAAGATTCTAGTCCATATAGAGCTTAGGGGTCTACAGTAGTTCAATAGTAAGATCTGTAAATGATTGGCTTTGGAAGAAATGAAGGCAGGGCCAACAAGATGGCTCAGGGAGTAAAAGTGCTTGCTGAGCAAGTCTGATACCTAGAATCCATGCTGGAGGAAGATAACCCCTAACACGTGAAGCAGCAGCAGCAGCAGCAGCAGCAGCAGCAGTAGTAGTAGTAAAATTAAAAAGAAGTGAAAGCAAATTTAAGAATAAGCCAGTTACATGGGCTAGAAGTGTAGCTCACTGGAAGATTGTGTAATTAGTTTGCGTGAGGTCCTGGTTCTATCTTCAGCAAAGAAAAGGGAATGCAGTCAGGATGTAAAGTGAATAAATAAATTAATGGAAAAAAAAGAAAATAAGAAGTGAAGGCATGAGAAACTTAACAATGTATAGGCAAGTTTAGCAGTTCTTTTGTGCTTGTGACCACATGCAATGCTCTCAGATATTTTTATAGTTTTTAATGTATGTGTTGACACATGTTAAGAGGAAAAGAAAGCTATTTTGGCATTAGAGAGGGCAGGAAGGAAACAAAATCCATACCCTAAACTCTGTGCCCTTAGAAAATCACAAAACCATGGAACATTTGTTCTGCAAAGGGCCTTGGGGAATCTGTAGTGCTTGTATTTTATACATGAAGAAATTTAGGCCAGAGAAGGAAGGAGGTTTACCCAAACTAGTTACTGTCAGTGAGCCAGGACTGGGGCTAGATAGCCTAACTGCCTAAATGCTGGGTGTACTATCTTACAAATAAGGACAGTTGATGGTTTTGTAAGCTATTTTAGAAGCTGCCTGCTTGCTGTGTTAATTTTCCCTCCTGGCCAGTGATTCCTTTCTCTTTTTTTAATTTGTTTTTAATTGTTTATTTATTACTTCAAGTTACATCTCCATCACACTGCGCTCTTTCCGCCCCTCCCAATCCCACCCTCCCACTCTCTCCCCCCCACTCTCTCCCCCTTCTCCCACCTATCCTACTCCTTGGGAGTGGGGTGTCCCCACATATCAGTCCATGTCAGTCCCCCTCCCAGTAAAACAGTCATATGAGGGCTAAGAGCTTCCTCTTGCACTGGGGGGCCTGCATGGCAGCTCCACTAGGGCAAAGTGGAACAAAGTCTACATTCCTGATCCTTTTGGTGTGCTGGTTTTAGGATAGTTATCTTGTACTATATGACTAAAATCCAGTTATAAGTGAATAGGTGCCATGTGTATCTTTCTGAGTCTGGGTTAGCTCACTCAGGATGAGCTTTTCTAGTTCCATCCATTTCTGGCCAGCGATTTCTACTACAGCATTTCCTTGTTTCCATTTTGCCACTGTGTTCTGAACATAGTAGCAACTTTGAAAATGCCAGTTATTTTTGAAGCTCATGACACAGCTCTCCAAAGATAGAGTGAAATGTTATCTTCTGTAGGTGCCACTTCAGGGGCAGTGCAAATTTTTCAGATTGAGGAGATGAATTAACCCATGCTGGCTTTTCTTGTGTGTATGTGTGCACGTGTGTGCAGGCATGCATGTGCCACAGTACATGTGGTGATCAGATCCACCTTGGGTATAGTAAATAGGATCTCTTTGATGCTGATTGCCGTGTACAGCAGGCTAGCTACTCCTCGAGCTTCCAGAGATTCTCCTGTCTTCGCTTCCCATCTCACTCTGTTAGCATTAGAGTTACAGAGAAATGTTGCTTCATGTGGGTTCTGAGGATTTGAACTTGGGTCTTCAGGTTTGCATGGCAAGTACTTTTCTCACTGACACATCTCCTTAGATATGGCCCCACATTGAGTTTTTATAATATTTTTGAAATTATAATTATATATTGTTTCCCCACTTCACTTTCCTCCCTCCTACCTGACCCATATACCCTCACTCCTTGTTCTCCTCAAATTCATGACCCCCTTTTCTTAGTTGACCCCATGTTGGGTTTTAAGTGGTAATAGAATCATAAATTAGCAAGCTGCCTGAGTCATAGAGATGCTTAGAAAAACTCTTTAGTTTCCTACACTAAAGCTGCAGTATACAATTTCTAATGTTACATGTGTTGGACCTTTCATGAAGGCTCTATTCCTGATGCTAAAAAGGAATGCTCTAAATAAACCTGTCTGCATCTTGGGTGTTAATTTATGTATCATCTGTCTGTAGGGTGTTCCTGAAAATGAAAGGAGAACTACCAAAGCAGAGAGTGCCTGGCTCTTTCGGATATGGTACAACTTCGACCATAAGTATCCTTATGATAAAAGTGATAGTACAGGCATGGATAAGTTTAATGAAACAACTTGGTGTGTGCATGTGTGCACATGTGAGCACCCACATATCTCTCTGTATGTGTGTGTGTGTGTGTGTGTGCGCATGTGTGCCTGTGTGTGCTGGGGTGCTGAGAGGAAACTAGTGACTTGTGCATGCTAAGCATGTACTTTACAGCTGAGCTACAGCTGCAGCCTCAGAGCAGAATATAAAACCTGCCTCTCTCCGTCAGTATAGTGGAGAAGGACTTCCTCGTCAGTGAATTCTACTGCAAACCCAGGGAACCAGTACAGTAGGCACTGGTTATTACAGAGGGAATCCAGAGCCTAAATGGCATGGCTATTTTTTGTTGTTGTTATAGATACAGATTTATTTATTTTGGAAACTAGTATTTGATGTCCTGGGGCTAGTTTGGAGAATCTTGGGCAAGGTGTTTGTTGCTTGTTGATGTACTTGCTTGGCAGACGCCTTAGGGGAAAGCATGAGAGTGAAGGGAAATGCAGGGTGCTTGACACTGCACTGCAGGAAGCTGACTGAGGAGAAACTGTCTTTCCAAATACCCTGTCTTCAGAATGTCTTTGTGATTGTAACCCTTGTATGTTTAGGAAAAATACACTTGCCCTAACAGTTAGAAGCTGCTTACTATATTCTGTTTACTAGATTTTTGCCTCCAATTTTTGGCAACTACTTTAAAATTAAATTACCATGTGCATACAAAAATTCAAACATATCTGTGGCATTAAGGCTCCCATTAGGGAGTGAAAGCCTGGGTTTTTAAAATTGTTTAAAGATTATGTCATTACTTTTGGCTCCATTACCAGCATCTTGGATATATGCCATTCCCATATCTCTTGGGGCTTTTTCATTCCTCCTATTTAACATTTTTTAGTTTTCTAGAATAAAACGTACATTTTCTGCATAATTAACAAAATAAATTATTCCAGTTTAGAAAAGAACTTATTTTCCTATATAAACTTGTAGGAGTAAACACCAAAACTAAACTCTAGTAAATTTAAAACCTAGAGCCCTGTTAGAATTATTCATCAGTCTAGATATCAGTTCATTTATTTAGCAAGATTGTTACAATAGTTATAATTTAAGTACAATGAAGTATGTGAATCTTAAGAATACACTTTAATGAATTTTGACCAACATCTATTCCTGTGTATCTACTGTTCATATAAATATATGTGTATTTATAGCACAATAGAAGGTGCCCTGTGTTCTCTTCAATAAGTAACACCTTCCCTAACATGCCCCACAAAGGAGTAACTCTAATTCTGAGTGCCAGCAACATGAATTAGTTATACCTGATCTTGATTTTCATTTTAATACATCATTTTTATTCTTTTTGTGTCTTTGTTCCTTCACTGAGTATCTGTGTGATTTATCCGTAAGGTTGTGTATAACTATGGTTCAGTGAGCTGGGGCTCAGACTGAGGGCATTGTTCGTACTAGAGATGCATTCTGCCTCAGTTCTTCTTTGGTTGCTATTGAGAAAGCCTGCCTAGTTAAGCCAGACCAGCCTCAAACTTACAATTCTCCTATGTCTGCCTCCTAAGTGCTGGGCAAACAGGCATGTTTCCGCATGCCCAGCCTTTTCTTCATTTCTCTAATAAGCACAGGACTCTGTGTGTGTGTGTGTGTATTGGTTTTTCAAGGCAGGGTTTCTCTGTATGGCCCTGGCTGTCCTGGAACTTGTTCTGTAGACCAGGCTGTCCTTGAACTCAGAGATCCACCTGCCTCTGCCTCTCAAGTGCTGGAATTAAAGGTGTGTGCCACCACCACCCAGCTAAGTGCAGAACTTTTTAGAGTTTTCTTTTGCCAGATTGTTTAGTAATTTGAGATTATATATCCCTGTTCAGTACCACTAGACAGAGTCTTAGTTATTTTCAAATCAAGCATTCTAAGAATGTATCATTTCTGGTTTTAGTGGCTTTGTGTATACAGAGTGTGTTTATAGAGAGAGCTTCAATCTTTATATGGAATTCATTAATACAGGCATGTATAAATGTCGTTTAAAGACTTATTTGTTATGTATCGTGTGTGTGTGTGTGTGTGTGTGTGTGTGTGTGTGTGTGTGTGTGTGT
>CAJQZJ010033871.1:2379615-2390235 GCA_907164525.1 Lophiomys imhausi | reverse complement strand
TGTGTGTGTGTGTGTGTGTGTGTGTGTGTGTGTGTGTGTGTGTGTGTCGGGAGAGGGAATGTGCTATGGAGATCAGAAGACAGTGCAGGCATGGGCTCTAACTTCCTTCTTCCGTGTGGATCCTAGGGGTGGTACTCAGATTATCAGACTTGCTGGCAAGTGCCTTCACCCTTTGCACTATCTCGCCAGCCTCAACATTTTGTCTTTAAAATTGTTTTTGAGGTGAGCTTGCTATGTAGCCCAGACTGACCTTGAACTCACATTTCTCCTGCTTTAGCCTTCTGAGCATTGGTATCACAGGTGTACACTACTAATAACTTTAGGTCTGGAGATTGAACCAATGCCCTTGAGCATGCTAGGTAAGTGTTCTACCACTTTGCTACATGCCCCAGGTTCTCATTTTATGTTAGGAATGTGATATGTGTCTGTCCTTTCTCCATTATTCTCCTGTGTTTCCACTTTTTTTTTCTGCCAATTGCCATGAATTACCAAAACTGCTGAAATGAGGATCTGTGATACAGGAGTTCAAGATACACAGTTTTTTGTTTGTTTTAAGTCTTAGTATTTCATTTTTCTTTCCTCCTTCACCTTCTTCAAGCTTTGTAGGAAGTGGCAGAACATGATACAGAAACTCAACTCAGAGCATCCATCAGAATCCATAATAAATGATCAAAGCCTTTTGTATTAGTATACACTACTGCAATGTTTATTCTTCCCTCTGAACACCATTATTCTTTAATTTTCCCCTTATTTGCTTTAGTACCAAAGTCAGGATGAGCTTCAGGATGTTCCTTCAGTCCCTAAAAGCAGAGAAGCAATAGGATGCCATGCAACAGGCTCATGAATTAAAGTCAGACCAGTATCAGCTACCATATATGTCCCCATTTCCTTAATTGTGTGACTTTGTGTGCATCATTGACCTCTCTGAGTCTCACGGCTGTAATATGGCAATGAGATGAGCTTGCATATATAAAGCCCTTTGCCAGTCTCTGAAATGCTCAGCAT
Organism: Lophiomys imhausi; assembly: GCA_907164525.1. Taxonomy (NCBI): domain Eukaryota; kingdom Metazoa; phylum Chordata; class Mammalia; order Rodentia; family Muridae; genus Lophiomys; species Lophiomys imhausi. The sequence goes on along the minus strand of CAJQZJ010033871.1, from coordinate 2,389,230 downwards.
GCTGTGGCAGTGATATTGTTTGGGGCTGAGTTGTAGTTTAGGAGTAAGTAGAGAACTTGAATAGCACTTGTAAGGCCCCGGGTTTGCTCCCTAGTACCACTGTAACAACAACAACAACAACAACAAAAAAAAAACTTCACTGTTCTTTTAAATATGTGAAAAAAATGAGTGCAGCCCTTCCTTAACCATGTGTACACAGCTACCTTAAGCCCTTGCTGACCCACAGTGGGCCTCCTCTCACTACCACGCTCCCAGCCTGCTGCGGGCCCATTGCCAGATGCCTCACCAGCCCCCAAGCATATGAAGTAAGTGGCATTTGTTTGTTTACTTCTTTATTCACTTGCTGCTGTTGTCTTGATGCAAGTTATTGCTATATAGCCCAAGCTGGCCTCAAACAGAGATTAGAGGCATGTACAACTTGCTCCAAAGTAAGTGGCTTTTATGTACTAATTGAATTCTATAGCAAGTTCAGTTTAGCTGTTCTATGGGTTAGGCTCCTGGTTTTCTTTTATTTTTGTGTGGATTTCTTGATCTTTGAGATATAAAATCCATGAGAGGGAATTTAAGCATATTTTGTTCAAGTATAAAATCCACTGAAATGTGTAAATAGAAATTGAAAACAGACCAATTCCTTGTCTCCCAGCAGGTGATTTTAGTAGATCATTCTGTTTCCATTAGTCTCATCATAGTTCAGGTGAGAGGGTTCTCAAAAGAATTTCTCTTATACTTAGTTACATTTAGTAAAACTAAAAAAAAAAAAAAATGTGATATTATGGATTTCTTTTCCAACAGAAAAGAAATCATAGTAGAAATAATATGCCATATCACACTATGCTTTGCTGAACCATTTTGATGTCTGTTAAGTACAACAGATGCTCTGTGATTTAACACTGATAACTTTGGAATTTTAGGGAAGTGTATTCATGTCTGGTCCATTTGGCTGGAAACTGTAGACACAGCTAGACAGGATTTAGATTCCATATGTTTTCCCTATCTACTAACATGATTGGTGGTGAAAGATGTGCTAACTAATCTGGATTCTAAAATGTAAACACTTAATTTTCCCCCCCATGTTTAAATAATCTGTAACATTAAGTGGGATTCCCTATTACAACACCCAGCAGTTTTAACTGCTTTAATTTAGAACGCCACTTAGAATATTTAGAACGGGGCTGGAGAGATAGCTCAGCGGTTAAGAGCACTGTCTGCTCTTCCAGAGGTCCAGAGTTCAATTCCCAGCAACCACATGATGCCTCACAACCATCAATACTGGAATGTGATGCTCTCTTCTGACATGTAGGGGTACATGCAGATTGAGCTCTCATATATGTAAAATAAAGAAATAAATATTTAAAAAATAAAAAAAGAACATTTAGAACAACATGTTGGTGGGAAGCTGTATTGACATGGACCTTTCACTTGATTGGATCCTTCTTGGCACTTTGTTAGAGCAGATTACACAGGGAGTTGGGAAGGAGTAGGCAGTATAGGGGTGGCACCTGGGCCAGGGTAGCAGGCAGGAGCTTTGTTTTGAGTCACTGTATATCTGACAGATTATGCTCGCAGTGTGAGGAGAATACTTCATGCTGCCTTGTCTCCCTCCCATGTGGCCCAGGCTCCTCATGCAAGCATTCTTCTTTTCCATTGTGCCACATGACTCTGCACAGGAGTGTTGTTGGCAGGTAGAGGTTTGGCTCTCAGACTCCAGAGACCCAATAACTTACATCATCCACAGCCAAAAGCTCCATAATGCTTGCCCTCTCTCCCTCCCTCCCTCCCTCCCTCTCTCTCTCTCTCTCTCTCTCTGTGTGTGTGTGTGTGTGTGTGTGTGTGTGTGTGTGTGTGTGTGTGTGTGTGTGTGTGTGTGTGTCTGGTGCCCTAGGTATGGTAGCACATATCTTTGATCCAATCACGTGGGAGGTGGAGGAAGTAGGACCAGGAGTCCAAGCTCATACTCAGATACATAAAAGTTATCAGAGGTTATCCTTGGCTAATTGAGACCCTGTCTCAAACAACAGTAACAAATAAGCAAAAACCTGCCACTAACAACCATTGAAAACCCACAATCAAGACTGGAGAGATGGCTCAGAGGTTAAGAGCACTGACTGCTCTTACAGAGGTCCTGAGTTCAATTCCCAGCAACCACATACTGGCTCACAGTCATTCATAATGAGATCTGGTGCCCTCCTCTGGCCTGCAAGCATACCTGCAGACAGAACACTGGATACATAATAAATAAATAAATCTTTAACCACAATCAAAAATGGCACAACTGTGTATCCTGTGATATATATCAATACAACACATAACTGTATGGGTTTCCTGGAGCTGCTGTGACAGACTAAATGGCTTAACAACAGAAATGTATTTTACACTTCCGAGGTTAAGATAGAGGAAGGATTGGTTCCCTCCAGATCTCTCTCTCAGCTTCTGATGCTTTGCTGTCAATCTTTGACATTCTTTGCTGTGTAGGTGCTTCAGCCTAGTCTTTACCTTCATCACCACTGGGTGTCATTTCTGTACACCTGTGTGCCTGTGCTGTTTATGCTATTACAAGCAGCACTTACAGTGACTGTCTATTTTTGGAATATACTTTTACATATAAGTTTGTTCAAGGATGTAAATTATAAGTATGTAGAATTGATTTTAAAGGGATATTACTAGATCAAAAGGTATGTGTGTTTATGTTTCTTCCAGACCTCAGACTTAAAGAAAACATTAATTAGAAAATGCTAAAGAGCCCCTAGTGACCTGCAAAGGAGTCATAAACCAAATGGCAGACATTAGTTAAGTTTGTTGTTACTAGTTGTTTATAGACAGGAAGTGATTTGACTGATTGGTGGCTATGCACGTATCTTTTCAAATGACTTTTTATATTAATCTTTGAGTATTTAAGGACATTTCTATCAATAGTGAATTTCTAATATCAGAAACACACACACACAAATGAAATCCACCAGCAACTCCGTCATGGAGCACTTATGTTGAATGGCGTTCCAGACATTTCTGTACCCACATACATGTTTTTTTCTTTGCCAAATGGGACTATATATTGTTGACTTTTTCCCCATTCTATAGAACTGTATTAAGCATACTTTTTTGGAAACTTTTTTTTCATTAGAACAAAAGCTTGTGAACCTGGAAAACAACCGTGTGGTGAGAATTTCCATATGTTTCCATGTGCCATAATGTGTTGTTTGATTGGAATAGGAAGCTCTTCATCTTGTATCATAACCCCATCTGTCTGTTCCCCTGATCCATGGCACCAGAGAAATGACTTTTAAGATGCATGAGGGCAAACTGATAATGTGCAAGAGAGTGCTACTTGCAAGCAAAGGGTCAAGGAACAGATGCTGAGGGAGCACACAGAATGGACACCTGATGTAGAGCTCAAAGATCGAAGGAGACTGCCAGGAGAAAGTCATGGGCAGGGCCTAGTGACTTGAAAGGGATGGAAGAGACAGCATACCTAATGGTGGCTAGTAAGTAAGAGTGAGGAGAGTGAGGTAGCTGTCAATGTTTCCGTCCACCCTGCACAACAAGGGGCTGCTGGAGAGGCAGCCAGTGATGGGAGACGAACAAATCACATTGTCTTTTAAGTCAGGGACAAGACTTGAGATTTTATCCCAAGTATGGTGAGTTACCAGCAAGGCATTGTAACTAGCAGGTTATCAGATTATCTCCTTTTGAAAATGGTTCTCTGAAGAGCTGGGCTTACCTTACCATCTTGCCTGGCTTGGATTCTTGCACTGCCTAACTACTCTTTTTTTTAACATTTATTTGTTTCTTTAAGTTACATCTCAGTCATAGTCCCCTCCCTTCAACCCCTACCTGTCTCCCCCTCTTATTCTCTCCCCTCAGTCACCTGTCTGCTTTTTTTTAAATTTAAGGTGTATCTTTTCCCCGCAACAGCTCCCTCCCCCTTTTACTCCAGTAAAATGTTCTTTTTCTTATAACAATAAATGCAATACAAAACAATAAGAACAATTAGGCCACAATTATGAAAATTATAAGGTATAATGTACAATCCCAATGTTCAGTCCATACGTATTTGGCAACTGTGTTGAGGCATCCAGTTGTCTGCCACTTCTTACTTTTAAAAGCTGCTGGCTCTGCACTTCCTGTTTATTCAGATATATTTATCCTTCTCAGGTCTCTGATGTGGTTGAAGACTAGATAGTTATAGTCTCACAGCTAAGTTTTAAGTTGTTTACGAATTGAAAGGGTGTTCTAGGTCTAAGAAGATGTTTGTTAGTTGGTGATGCAAGCTAGGATGGAAACTGAGTTAGGTATAGAACTTTAAACTCATTGAGATAGATAATGGAATATTAACATCAGTTGCTTAACTACTCTTAAAACCTTGTATTGCTTGTATTTAGAACCAGGAGCAATTGAAAGATGACGACTCCGATCTTATTCTCAATGATGGTGATATCAGTTTGACATATGGGGATTCTACTGTGAACACTGACTCTGCAACAGCCAGTGCTCCAAGGAGATTTATGGGCAACATTTCTGAAGATGCCTTGGATCGGGAGCTTACATTTGGGGACCACGAGCTAGTCATTCGTGGAACACGCCTGGTTCTTCCAATGGATGATTCTGAACCTGTGTTAAGTTCGTTAGATGATAGGAGACACAGTCCAGCCTAAGCTTTCTAATACTCATTTAGTGATTTGTAAACTTTGCACATGTGATTGTGAAGAAATGTGTACTACCTACAAGTCCTAGTGCATGTCTCTGAATGTGTAAGCTATATAAATGCCATTTATATGGCATAGTAAGACTATAAATACCATGTACAAGGCAGATTGTGAACAAACTGTTCTCTTAAGTTTTGCTGGCTGCACTACATTGGCTGGATCTGTTTTAGAAAGTTACTTTCACACCGATGTTGTGTGTTCTGTTAGTTTTATATTTCAGTTAAGGTAAAAAGTGATGGGTTAACCCTTTCTTCTATTTATCTGACACTTATCCAGAGTACTAAGTTCTTGTGATGTGAATTAATTTGTGTGTGGCAGGGAAGGGGGAGGAAAGGGGAGCTGTTATTCCCTGAGGAACCCAGGGAGGAGAGGTTCCTTTGTTGGAAAACTTTTGTTGATTGCTGCTGCCTTTGTCAAGACATTTTTCCCCTTTTCTCTGGTGGCCCTTTGTGGTGCAAGGAGCTGATGGCATTTTGATCTCACCCCATTCAGGTTGGGGACTGAAGTGTGGGGGCCATTTTCCCCCCATTGATGTGACAGAACAGATTTCTTGACTACAGTACATTGATGCTCTGAGAAAGAAGGCTACAAATGACCTCCGAGACCTTATTTCTTTTAATTGCATCCAGCTGGCTAAGGCAAAGTACAGGTGTGTATAGTTCAGGGCACTTGTTATAGATTTGGAGGCGCTGGAGCAGTGGACAGGGACAAAGGATGGTGGTATTAGAGGTCTCTCTTCCCAAATATGTAAATATTCTATACCAGATTAGCTGAAATAGAAAATGTAATTGCTGCTTCATTTTGGATTATGTTCTCTGTGTGTATAGCAAGCCTTGTCATCAGAAGTTTTTTATATCAATTTAAATCGCTGCTCTTTAGCGGCCAAACAGGAGCAAAATGTAAAACTTTTAAACTCATGATGTTTAATTGTTACTTGTTAGTCAATAGTTGGTGTTAAAAGTTAATTTATGAACCATGATTGTCCTGCACTGCACCAAAGGCAGCTGTAATAGAAATACAGTGCCCTGCAGTGTCTTTGAAAGGATTCTCCTTTGTATAAAGTTGATGTAGTTGTCTTCATTGTCATGTTACTTTTAATAATAAACACCTAAGCTGCCATGTGTTTTTGATGGTTTTCTGACGAACAGCACAGAACAAATTTTCATTTCATATTCAGTGTGAAAGTGGTTTCTAATTTGTAATGCTGCAAATACCTAAAGTTACATTGAATACTTGGCAAGGGAATACTTTTTAACACTGTTTCTGACCTGTTCATGATTTAGGAGAAAAATACAAATTTTGTCCATTTTCCCCCTCAGGTCTGAGTAGCATTGCGTTAAATCTAACCCAATTAGGAAATTGATTACTTATGTGATGTTCAAATTTTCCACTGAAAAATACCCTTCCAAACAAAATATGTGCTTACTCTCAAAAGGGTTCTGTGCCATTCATTGTAAACACTCCTTGAGATTTTAAAGGAATTCTCCTGTTGTATCCTTCATGGCAGCCATTTGTTATGTAGTGGTCGTGACTTTCCTGCTATGCAGGAACTCCTCCTGTGAAGTGTATGTTTTATATGATGTGTGGCTCTTTATGCAGTAAATAACTTCTTGGTAATGTACGTTTGAGGGGTTTTGAATGTCAGCATCCTTGACCCACAAAGTTATTCAAGTTGTTAAAGGATATACAATAATTTAACTACTATCTTTTTTTATTCTGTTGGGTTACTGAGCTCACATGAAAATGGCTATAAATACTTAGCATGACAAATTATGTAACCTGTCTTCTTTTCAGCATGCATAAAATTTCTCATTAAGAAAACTGATAACACTTTAGTCCACTAAATCTGCCTTCAGAACTTTATCAAAGGGGAACCAAGCTTGTTGTGCTTACATATACATCTGGAAGATTGTTCCCCCTCTCATCTGTGTATACATCCCCATGCAAAGAGAAACCCATCTCTGTTGAGACAGCCATTGGAATGAAGCACCAGAGTGAACTTTGATGAAGTACAGTCTGAGTTTCCATCATGCATGAGTGAACTGATCTTGGACCTGTTTTTCTGTTGTTTGTGGAACTTACATGTTTGATTGACTTGAACATTGCATCTCTCTGAGTTATTTTTTAAGATCTCTTGGCATTTATCCTAGTCTGTGTTTGGCAGTGTGCTGTTAAAGTACTAGACTTCTAATCTTTATGTGCTTTTTGTTTTCCCTTGGAGTACTTGGAAAGATGTTATAGTGGTTTCTTTTAGGAAAATCTGTCATTAAAAAAATTATAGCCTTGCAAATAACCACTCACTGTTATTTGAGTCACAGCTTATTCTAGAGAGACATAAAGAGTGCTGACTTCATTTATTTTTCTACATACACAGACACACACATACACACACATACTAGAAAAGGGGGAGGACTGGTGTTTTAAAAAGGAACTTGACAGAATTTAACTTATGAGGTGGCAGAGTTGGGTTACTTAGGTATAAGGGTGAATATATTTGCTTATGGTCACAATTGTACAATTTAAGAAATACTGGTCAAACCATCAAGTTCCATTACATTGATTTGTTGCCTGTTAGCGCAATAGCAGAGAATGTTGTGAAAATACTTGCATTGTATAGTGGGTAGGATGGTTGCAGATTGGATTAGGTAGAAAGGCAATTCCAGGTTTGCCTGCAAAGCATGGTCACATGAATAGTCCTTCATGGTAAAGGTATGTCTCTCTTTGTACATGAGATGTTTTGTGGGTTCGAGTTTATATTAGTCAGGGTTCTCTAGAGGAACAGAATTTATAAAATTTATATAATTTAATTTAAAAAATCCTTCACAGATGTACCCAGCTATGCAGGTGGGTTTTAGTCAATTCCAGATGTAGTCAAATTGACAACCAAGAATATATATATATATATTCATTAGGGGTTCATTAGAATGGCTTACAGGTTATGCTCCAGCTAGTCCAGCAATGGCTGTCTAGCAGTGGAAGGTCTAAGAGTCCAGTAGTTGTTCAGTCCATGCAGCTGGATGTCTCAGCTGGTCCTCAGTATATACCAGAATACTTAAGAAGTGGGCTCTAATGCCAGTGAAGGAATGGACTTGCCAGCAAAATCAAGCAAGCAAAGAGCAAAAGGTTCTTTCTTTCATGTCCTTTATATGGGCTGCCAGTAGAAGTTATGGCCCAGATTAAAGATGGATCTTTCCACCTCAAAGATTCAGATTAAAAGTAGGTCTTCCCACTTCACATGATTTAATCAAAGTCCCTTACAGGAGTGCCCAGATATTTGGCTTTAAGTTAATTCCAGATGTTAAGTTGTCAACCAAGAATAGCCATCACAGAGTTTGTCAACAGCAACGTTGTCTAATCTGGTTAATGGTACAAATCATGCTGTCAGTTATGTTACATCGTTATCGACTCCAGCTTCTTTACTCAGGGTTCACTCGCTGAGGGGCACAGGTGGGAGGCACCCACACCCAGGGCTCTTGCCTTCAACCAACTTGTTTTTATCACCACACAGAAACCTGTATTAGATTTGAGCAAGAACCTTGGTTAACCTACTTTAGTGTTAGACTATAAAGAAGTGAAGGGATAGATGTTTTGAATTAATTTGAAAATTCTTGACAGGTAGCACTTATCAAGATGGTAAAGGATGAGTCTTGAAAATAAACTGGAAATATTAGTAATAGTTGTATTGCTGAGTCCCTCTTAGGTACAGGTAATGTGTTTACAAGTATTTTTATTGTTTTAATTTTTAACATGAGGTACCCTCATTTTTCAGACAGAAGTGCAGAATTTACATAGCTAGTAACCCATGAAACTATGCCTCAAATCCAGTCTCAGCCTGATTCCAAAACAACAAGTCCAGATTCTGTTGTTTTGCTTTTGAGACAGGACCTTACTGTAGAGGTCAATCTGGCTTTGAGTTCACTCTGTAGCCCGTTCTGACTTCAAAACAAATGACCCTCGTGTGTCAGCCTCCTGAGAGCTGGGATTATAGATGTTCACCACCATACCTAACATCAAAAGTTCAGTTAGTTAGCCACTACCCTCCTGACTCCAGGCACAGGCTCCATACTAATCTCTAAGTAGAGCCTGAAGATGAAGGAGGGGCTTGTAAATTTCAAGCCTGCTGCCCACCAACTGCCTGCCATCAGGACATGAAGTCTCAGCTCTGTCCTGCATTTCCTGCCCTGTTGACCACTTTACATGAGTTTCTCTGGATGGGAACATTCTGACACCCTTAGTTAGCCAAGGGCTCCTCCTGTATGTTGTCCAATCTGTGAGTGACCCTTACACTGCTTCTTAGCCTTTTCACCAAGGGCCTGTCTTTCGTGCCAGAGTATGTGATCATAAACGATGGCTTTGTATTCATAAAAGTAGGGATAGTATTTCAAAAGCCCGGACTTTAGGGTTCTACAGATTTAGGTTCAAATTCAGGCCCTGCTACTGAGTGTGATGTTAATCAGTTAACTGACTTAATGAGCTGTTTCATTCTCTGTTCTTGTCCATTCAAGGGATCTAACCTCATATGTTGAGCCACTTACAAGTGGGGATAGCACCAAACAACTGAATAGCAGTCTCGGCTTTGTGCCAAGTACTGTACAGAAGATATTGCCAACCATTTCTTGGGGTACTTGGAAATCACTAATGGAAGGACTACTTGATTTTTAGTAGGAGCATATTGATTTTATGTAATAACTTCAAATGCAATCATATAAAAGCTATGAACAAAATGTAAGCACCCTCCCCAGGGTGATAGTAGAGGCCCCATAATCTGGTGATATAGGGACTGAGACTGATTTTTCTAATAAGAAAGTGATATTTAAGTTTAGATCTCATGAGTAATTTGAGGGCCAGCTGAGTGAAGTCATGAGGATCATTCCAGGCAGAGTGAAGGGACATTCCAGAGGGTAAAGGGCAT
>CAJQZJ010033871.1:2258635-2339615 GCA_907164525.1 Lophiomys imhausi | reverse complement strand
TTGTAGTTTGGTGAGGAATCGTTTGGATGTATACCCAGAAGTGGTATAGCTGGGTCTTGAGGTAGAGCTATACCAAGTTTTCTAAGATATCTCCAGAATGACCTCCATAGTGATTGCACAAGCCTGCACTCCCACCAGCAATGGAGGAGTGTTCCGCTTTCTCTACAACCTCACCAGCACTGTCATTGAGTTTTTTTTTTTTAAAGAAAGGCAGACTGCCACATGCAGCGCCTCATTTTGATGTGTCTGGAGTCTTGGAAGCTTGACTACCCTACGTTCTCCTACAAATGGACCTTGAGAGCTTGTTTGGAGGTTCTAGCAGGGGAGCGCAGCTACTCGTATACCCTTGACCGAAGACCGGTCCTCCTCTATTTGGGGAAGGTCGTCCTCTTCGACCGAGCGGACGCACATGGAGCGGTGAGGGAGGAAGGGGACACCCGCCTAGCCAGCCAGATCAGCCGAATCAACCCTGGCGATCAATGGGGTGACAGATGTCGCAGCCAGATCGCCCTCATATCCTGTCATTGAGTTTTTGATCTTAGCCATTCTGACAGGTGTGAGATGGAATCTCAGAGTTGTCTTGAGTTGCATTTCTCTGATGATTAAGGATGTTGAGCATTTCTTCAAGTGTCTCTCGGGTTGGCATACTCTTATTGAAACATTTGCTTTTCCATTCTTTAACATGTGTGTCTTCATGTGCATGTATGGCAGCACTTGTGTCAAAGTTACAGGACAATTTATAAGAGTCTCTCCTTCTACCATGTAAGACCTGATGATCTGCACTCGACCCTCAGGCTTGGTAGCAAGATACATCTCGCCACCCACCATGTTGGCAATCTCAATACTAGGCTTTCTTGTTGCCTTCGTAACCACTTCTCTTCAATCTCCTTTTTCCTCTTAATTCTTCCTTCTCTCATTGATTTTTCAAAAACAGAGATAAAGTTCACATACCATAAATGTCATCACATTCAATTAAGCTGTTCTTTTTATATTCAGAGTTGTGCAACCTTAGTCACTAGTTTCAGAACATTGTCAACATCCATCATATGTAACCACTGGTTCACCCATTAGCAGCAGTCAAACTCCAACTCACTCCCAGTCCCAACAACCACAAACTGGCCTCATATCCCTACGGATTTTTCCATTCTTCTTTCTGTCCCACAACCCCTATTTTTTTTCTTTTTGACAAGGTCTTACACATATCATTCTGGCCTTGCACTCGTTATGTAGTCAAAGATGACCCTGAACTTCTGATCTTCCTGCTTCCACCTTCTAAGTGTTAGGAGTCCTGGCTTATGCAGCACTGAGAGTTGGACCCATGGCTTTGTGCATGCTGGGGAAGCATTCTATGACCTGAAGTATATCCCTAACCCTACTTTTCTTTTCCTTTGTTTCTTTGTTTGAGACAAGGTCTCACCATGTACTCCAGGCTGGCCTGGAAGTCACTAGCCTAGGTTTTCCTTGAGCTAACTGTGCTCCTCCTGCTCTAACCTCCTCAGTTTTGTGAGTACAGATGAGCATGAACCACTAAACCTGGAACTCCTTGAATTTTAAGTCAAACAAACGTCTTAGACTTATTGACACCAGAGTGAACCAAGGCTAAGCCCCCTTTCCTCTTTTTCTTTTAACATTTATTTCTTCAAGTTACATCTCAATCATACGCCCCTCCCTCCTCCCTCTCTGCGTCTCACCCTCCTGTCCTCTTCCCCCTTCCCCTCTTACCCTCTTTGTTTTTTAATTTAAGGTGTATCTTCCCCCCAAAAAAAATCTCTCCCTTTTCTTCTTTATCCTTCATCTTTCATGACCTTTTTGACTTCCATGGCTTTACATATAATCCATACAGGGATAACACCAGCATGGACAGCTCCTCTGAGCTCATGCCCCACTGCCTATTATACCTGTCCACAAGGATGTCTAACAGATGTCTTAAATGTAATGTTTCAAAACTAACTGTTGGGCTGGAGAGATGGCTCAGTGGTTAAGAGCACTGGCTGCTCTTCCAGGGGTCATGAGTTCAATTCTCAGCAACCACATGGTGGCTCACAACCATCCATAATGAAATCTGGTGCCCTCTTCTGGCCTGTAGATACACCTGCAGACAGAACACTGTATACATAATAAATAAATCAAGAAAAAAAAAACAAAAAAACTTAACTGTTGATCTCCTAGATTCTGTTTTTCCTATAATCTTCATCTCAGATTATGACAGTTGCTGCAGCTGCAACACTCTAGTCATCTTTAACCCCTTCCCTCTCCCATCCAAGCATTTACCAAGTCAGGAAATCCTACTGATGCTCAGTTGAAAATACCATGTCTGAGCATTCCTCAGACCATCTGCTGATCCCACTCTGGTGACACTAAGCCATCACCCCTCATCTAGTTGCTCTAATTATCCCCCTGATCTCACCTTCACCCCTTCTGTAGTTCATTTTCTGTCTGGCAGTAGATGATGTTCTGGATGTTTGACACATAGATGGTGATAATATTGTCATAATACCTATCACACATTCAGCACTTACTTATGCCTCACATGATGGTCTCTGATGCTTCTCACATCTCATGTGCTGTTCTTCTCCTTATAATTTTGTAACATTCCATAACTGCCTTCCTGCTGTTCTGAGCACCCATGATTTTTTTCAAGTTTCTTGGGTTGCCGTTCTCAGTGCCTGAAATACACTTCCTCCAGATACCCTTCTAACTCCTGGCCCTCACTTTCTTTCACTTCGTTTAAGCCTTTGCTGCATGGCACCATCTTAGGTGACATCCCATCATCTATCCTCCTCCCATCCCAATACTCCCCATTCTCCTGTGTGATTAGAACTCCATAATGATTCCTGTCTTGTGACAAATTACATGGTTTTTTTTAATCCGTTTTGTTTGTCATTGGTAGATTTGGAATATAGTAGTAAAGCGATCTTGCTGACTCTATTCCACCTCCAACAGTATTTGGCAAAAAGGGACACTCAAGATGTTCATGGTGGCACACACCTTTAACTGCAACACTCAGGAGGCAGGGGCAGGTGGATCTCTGTGAGTTTGAGGCCAGCCTGGTCTACAAAGCGAGTCCAGGACAGCCAGAGCTGTTATTCAGGGAAACCCTGTTTTGAAAAACATAAAAGGAAGCCGGGCAGTGGTGGCGCACGCCTTTAATCCCAGCACTTGGGAGGCAGAGGCAGGCGGATCTTTGCGAGTTCGAGGCCAGCCTGGTCTACAAAGTGAGTCCAGGACAGCCAGAGATACACAGAGAAACCCTGTCTCGAAAAACCAAAAAAAAAAAAAAAAAAAAAAAAAGAAAAACATAAAAGGAGGGGAGGACTCAAGAAATTTTAGTTAAGTGATTGAACAGTGATACCACATACCAATTGACAAGCACAAACTGGATGACTGGACATTTTTACATGTTATGACTTAGTTTTTTTGACAACTCTAGGAAGGCATGCTATTAGCCATACTCACAGATGAGAGAAATGCACCCAAGCCCAAATATCTGTTACATTTATTTATTCAGTCATTCATGAAATAGTGGGGGAGCATGTATGGAGGTCCAGAGTCAGCCAATGGAAAGCAATTCTCTCCTCCCACTGTGTGGGTCCTGGGATCAACCTCAGATCATCAGACTTGGTGGCCAGGCCTTTAGTCACTGGTTAGTCTCACCAATTTTATCCTCACACATCTGGTAAATGTGAGGAACCCAAATCCAGTTTCTACTGGGGTCATATATAGGTGCTCCTGTCTCCCTACACAGTGGCCTTCAGCACAACGTGACTGTTTTACTGATATCCCTGGATTCTCAGTGCAAGCACACACATGGGGAGCAGACCATGACATCCCCAATTTCTAAGCTACCTAAAAGCAAGCAATGCTTATTTCCTTTTCTAGTTTTACAAAATTGATACAACAGCTGCAGAGGACAAAGAGGCTCCAGTGATAAGGGAACAGACCCTCAAATCAATGGAAATGAACCATGTGACGAGGGTAGATGAAATATCTTCTGGAGTGGAAATAGTGTGCAAAGACAATTTTTCATGTCATTTCGTCACTGAAACTACCTCCCTGCTGCCTGGCAGCCATTGGAGACCGCGCTTCAGCAGCTTTCTGCTGTTATTTCAGCAAGTGAAATAGTCTGCTTCTAGCTTTGTTTATGCAGTATTTTGTTCTCCTCTAGTAAGAGAATGTATTTGAACAACCTTATCTACTTAAATAGTCATAGACAGTTTTGATACACTTGTTGTAGCTGCAGAACAAAACAAGCATTTACAGGGTCAGATTGACCAAAACATGCTTACATCATCGTTTTGATTTGATGTCATTTCTACTAAATTAGACATTGTTAAAGTCACAGACTTTACTCTGAATATAAAGCTTTGCCATGGGTTGTTTTTTTGCCTCCCACATAGCTGTTCTTCAGAGTTTGAGTGTCTAAGCTTAGATGGATGCTTTTAAGAAAGACTTTTCTGGCCAGGCATGGTGGCACATGCCTTTAATCCCAACGTTCAGGAAACAGAGTCAGAAAGATCTCTGTGATTTTGAGATCAGCCTGATCTATATAGTGAGTTGTAGGCCAGTCATACATAGAGAGACACTGTCTAAAAAAAAAAATCAATAACAAAACAAAAACCACTCCTCAAAAAGAGAGAGAATGAAGAAAGGAAAAAAAGAAAGAAAGAAAGAAAGAAAGAAAGAAAGAAAGAAAAAGAAAGAGAGAGAGAAAGGAAGGAAGGAAGGGAAGGAAGAAAGAAAGAAAGAAAAAGAAAGAGAGAGAAAGGAAGGAAGGAAGGAAGGAAGGAAGAAAGAAAGAAAGAAAGAAAGAAAGAAAGAAAGAAAGAAAGAAAGAAGAAAGGAATTTTATTTTTCTAGGGCTGGAGAGGCACATCAGTGGATAGGAGCGCTAAGTGTTCTTCTAGAGGACTTGGGTTTTTAATCCCCAGCACCACATGGTGACTCACAACTATGTGCAACTCCAGTCCCAGAAATCCTTTTCCGGCTTCTTTGGACACCAAGTACACAACTGGAGCACAGACAGACATGCTTGCCCATTCCTAGTATAAAATGTTTTTACAAGCATGCCCACTGGCCACATTTAAAAACTTGTCAGGAACAAAACTAAAGCAGAACTCTTAGCGTTCTGTTTTTGAGACAGGGTCTCACTGTATAGCCCTGACTCTGTCTCCTGAGTGGTGGGGTTAAAGGTGTGTGCTCCAAAAACTGGCCTTAGCATTTTTTCATCTTATCTTTTAGCCCCCCCTTGGCTTCTCCTTGGTGCCATTCTTGATCATGTCTCTTCTGAAGAGACTGTCTAGCAAAGGTCCTTAGAGGACTTGCTACTCTATGACCTTCAAGCAGCTGCCTAAATCCTTCCCATGGGGTCCCAAGTCTCTTTTTTTATTTTGCAGGACTTTGGCCATTTGGACTCCCTGTCTCCCTCTGTTCCTCTTTCTCTTCTTTTCTTCCTTCCTTCCCTACCATTTTTTTTTCTATGCTAAGGATTGAATCTAGGGCCTGCACATGCTAGACAGCTGTTCCAATGCTTAGCCCATTCGTTTTCATTTTCAGACAGGGTCTCACTGAGTTGTCCAGGCTGTCTTAAACCCATTCTGTAGCCCATCCAGATCTCTAAACTTGTGATCATTTTGTCTCAGTCTCCCTAGTAGTGAGATTACAAGCCTGTACTACTAAGCCTATTTTGTTTCCTAATGCACAACCCCAGTTGGCCTTAGCATCACACTGACCTATGGGTGCAGCTCTGCTCTCAAGAGTGAATAAATATGTCCCCTTCCATAAACTAGCCTTTCTAATATTCCAAATAAAACACATTCCAGCCCTCCCACCCCCTCTCTCTTTGGTCTCAAGCTTTTCCATATATGGCTGGGTTAATTTTCTCATTACTATCTTAACTCTTGGCTTCAAGATCCTCTTAAATTTGTCAACAACTTTTGAAGAGTGTTGCGTCTAGTCTCTAAATCTAAATCTAGTTTTGAAAGCAAACAACTTGTTGAACTCTTGTTTGGTATTAAAAATTATTGTCTTCCTGATAAAGACAGCTCCAAGACTTTATTTTATCTTTGTAGTTCTTTCTACAACCCTGTTCTGTCCTACACAACAGAATCAAGATTGGAAGAGATTTTAGAATGGTGGGCTAAAGCCAACAAGATGAAATATAACAGAGACTTTGTCTCTGCAAAAGCAGCTTGCGTTACATGAGTGGCTGTTGTTGCCATGGCTGTGGCTGACTCGCACAGAACAGCCTCTTAAGGCTATTGGACATTCAAACCTTTTATGTTTTTCAAAACAGGGTTTCCCTGAATAACAGCTCTGGCTGTCCTGGACTCACTTTGTAGACCAGGCTGGCCTCAAACTCACAGAGATCCACCTGCCCCTGCCTCCTGAGTGTTGCAGTTAAAGGTGTGTGCCACCACGAACATCTTGAGTGTCCCTTTTTGCCTCTTCCCCTCCCAGTCCCACCCCCTACCTCCTCTCCCACCTATCCTACTCCTCTGGTGTGAGTTACCCCAACATCTCAGCCCCCCTCAGTTCATCAGTCATATGAAAGCTAAGAGCTTCCTATTGCACTGGGGGCCTACATGGCAGCTCCACTAGAGTGAAGTGTTCCACTAACAGGTAACAAAGTCCATGTTCCTGTTCCTTTGGGTCTGTTAGTTGTAGGATAGTTATCCTGTACTATATGGCTAAAATCCAGTTATAAGTGAATATATGTCATGTGCATTTTTCTGGGTCTAGGTTAGCTCACTCAGGATAAGCTTTTCTAGTTCCATCCATTTGGCTGCAAATTGGAAATCTATACATTGGAAAAAGGAAAGCATCTTCAACAAATGGTGCTGGTCTAACTGGATGTTAACATGTAGAAGAATGCAAATAGACTCATATTTATCACTCTACAAAAAACTCAAGTCCAAGTTTATCAAAGACTTCAACATAAAACCAGACATTTAATCCAAACCACAGTAGGAGTTTTGAAGATAGAATTAAGTGATAGGTCTAATGGACCTCAGTGTCTGGCAGCAGAGAAATGGATAAGAAAAATGTAGTATATATTGAAAATGGATTTTTTTCAACCATAATGAAAAAAAGTCATGCCATTTGCACGAAGACAGATACAACTGGACATCATTATATTAAGTGAATCAGGCCCATCTCAGAAAAGCAAATATTTCATACTTTCTCTCCTATAAATCTAATAGAGAAAATGGGGAAAAGCCTCAAACTCATTGGTACAGGTGACAACTTCCTGAACAGAACACCAACAGCTCAGGGTCTAAGAACAACAATCAATAAATGGGACCTCATGAAACTGAAAAGCTTCTGTAAGGCAAAAGACACTGTCATTCGAACAAAATGGCAGCCTACAGATTGGGAAAAGATCTTCACCAACCCCACACTTGACAGAGGGTTAATATAGATTTGTTTTTGATGGTTTGGGCACTTTATTTAAATTTAATCATGTAGAGAATATTTATTTGTGAATGGCTTTGAAAATTCATTATGTCTGTGTGAGTCATCCATATTGTTGCATACAGTAGTGGTTGTTTTTCATTGATAAGTAATTGCCTATTGAATAAATCTAATATTTATTTATCTGTTCTTCTGATGATGGAAATTTTGATTGTTTCCAATTTGAGATTAATATAGCTAACATTATAATGAACATTCTTTTAGATGCCTTTTACAGATTCATATTAAGTATAAAGCTAACTGATACTTTTTGGTTCATAGAGAATATGTTGTGTCTTGATTAACATACATTGTCAAACATTTTCAAAAGTTTTTACCATGGAGCTGGGGGCATGGCTGAGTTGATAGAGAATGTGCTTAGTACCCACTAAGCCCTGATATCAATTCTCAACACTATTTATAAATCAGGCAGGGTGGCATATGCCTGTAATCCCAGCCACTCAGAAGGCAGAGTTTAGAAAATCAGAAATTTAAGGTTGCCCTCTGATACATATAGAGTTCCAGGTCAGCCTAAGCTACATACAAAACAAAATTTTTTTGTGGCTACTTAAACTCTGTGGGAGTCACTTTTACGTGTCCTTGGCTAAGATATGGTCAACATGGGCTGGAAAGATGGTTCAGTCATTAAAAATGGTTTACAACCAAAAATATAAGATATGGTCTCCAATTATTCAATTAAACATCAATCTTGTTATTTCTATGAAAGTATTTTGAAACTGTGGTAAAAGACCACAGTCAGTTTTCTTTAAGCAAGGGAAGTTATTCTAGAGCAGCAGTTCTCAACCTGTGGGTCACAAACCCTTGGGGGGTTAATCAACCCTTTCACAGGGGTTACATATCAGATATCCTGCATATCAGATATTTACATTACAATTCATAACAGTAGCAAAATTACAGTTATGAAGGAGCAATGAGAGTAATTTTATGGTTGGGGGGTCACCACAACATAAGGAACTGTATTAAAGAGTGGTAGCATTAGGAAGGTTGAGAAGCACTGCTTTAGATAACCAAGGGTTGGCTTGTTTCAATCTGAGAAAGGATTTACGTGCAGGGCTGACGATAAGAAACTCTGCTTCTGCATAGTAGGTTCAGTTCCAAGTTTTTCTTCCCATGGGTTGTCCTCACAGACCGGACAATCTGCTCTTATTTATTCCACTAATGAAAGGCTGATCTCATCTTGAAACACCATCACTGTTATATCTAGAAGCAATGTTTACTATGGATGCCTTATGTCCCAATCAAGTTAAGATATACATTTAATCCAAACCACAGTAGGAGTTTTGAAGATAGAATTAAATGATAGGTCTAATGGACCTCAGTGTCTGGCAGCAGAGAAATGGATAAGGAAAATGTAGTATATATTGAAAATGGATTTTTTTCAACCATAATGAAAAAAAGTCATGCCATTTGCATGAAGACAGATACAACTGGACATCATTATATTAAGTGAATCAGGCCCATCTCAGAAAAGCAAATATTTCATGCTTTCTCTCATGTACAGATCCTAGATTTTATATGGGTACATAAAATTGTGTATGTATATATGGCACAAAAATAGACACAAAAAGCTGCCTAGAACACAAAGTTGACTAATGGAAAGGGGAAGTGCTGAGAATAGGTGGGGAGGGGTAGGAAGTATGTTGAAATAAAACAAGCAAAAGGGAATGATATTAAGGGTCTCAAGATGAAATTATTCTGTATCATCATGGGTGATCTCCACAGGTAATGATAAATATCCTTGTATGGGACATAGGAGAAGGTGCAGATACAGAGAGAAGAGAAAGCCACACGAAGATGGAGGCAGAGACTGGAGTTATGCAGCCACAATCTGACGAACTTCTAGAGGGAGCAGAAGCTAGAGAAGTTAAGGAAGTATGCTCCCCTAGAAAGTTTTGCTCTGTTAAACCCCCAGAAACAGTAGGATAAATGTCTGTTGCTTGAAGTCACCCAGTTTGTCATAGTAGTGATTCCCACTTCTCATTCCTACCATGCGTTTCTAGCAGTCCATGTCCAGCTGAGCAGTAGGTTTTTTGTATTTCTTTGCTCTTCTAGCTTTGATACTGTGTGCTGTGCCCTTTTTTATTTTACCACTGAACTAAGTGAATACCTTATTTCATGCTCCTAAAAACTTTGGGATTTCTCAAGACTGTCTTTGAACTGATGTCTCTGCTATGTGGCTCCAGTTTTTCAACCAAAATCAAGCTCTCACTCTCTGCAAGGCCCCCTACCTAACTGACCTTAAACAGGCCATTCAGCTTCGACTTCCTTTATATGTGCTCTTGGGTTCACAACACTTCCCCGTTGTGGTTATTATGAACATTACAGAAAATGGGACCTTGGCAGGGTGCAGTAAATGGCAGCTTTTGATATGTACTCAACTTGATTGTATGGGGTATGTTGAACACATACACGCAAAAAGCCCCCCGCCTTCCTTCATCCAGGGTCTTCATGTTTGAAAGTGGTTGTTATCCTCCAAAACTCAGCAGTGTCTCCCACTGCTCTGCTCCTCACACTCTCTGTTGCAGCCTTTCTAGCTTCCAGGATGTTTCTCACAGATGCCCAACCAAGCAACATTTTCATACCCTGTGTACTTGCTCCTCTGTGTTGAATACTTGTAGGTACGTGTGTGACTTTTCCCCCTCAGTTCACTCAGTTCTTTGCTGAAAGTACCATGTTCTCCAAGAGGGGTTTCCTCACAACACTGACCAGCACAACCTCTCCAACCCCTGTACTGCCTTTATTTTTATGTGCAGACCTTGTCACTATCTGGCACATGTTTGTGTATTAATATATGCCCCCATTAGAAGTCAAGCCTCAAGAGATCAAGATGGGATTTTGACTCATTCATGAACTGCTGTATCTCTGCTGCCCAGAACAGAAAGTGCTCACTATTTGAGTGAATGAATGAATGGACGTGTGAACAATGTAGCTGAGTAGATACAATGTCATGTCATAGTACTATGATGAGTTTGTGCAGGAAACCTTAATCTGTGTGGGGCAGGAGAGGGATGAGATGGAGGTAAGAATTATTAATGAACACTTCTTGGAGCAAGTAACAGCTAAATTGAGTTCTTGAAAATGAGTAGAAGCTTCCAGGCTTAGAAGGTTAGAAAAGGAAGCCTTACTTGATGACCCTACTGTAATTCCATAAAGAAACTGTCTAAAAAAGAAAAAAAGCCAAGGGGCTAGAGAGATGGCTTGGTGGTTAAGAAAGCACACTACTTTTGCAGATAACCACAATTTGGTTCTCAGTACCCATGGCAGGCGACCCACAACCACTTCAAGGGATGTATGGCACCAATACTCATATATACATTACCACATATAGATATAAATAATTAAAAGTAAAATAAATCTTTAGCTTGAAAAAAAAGGAAGGGAGGGAGGAAAGGAAAAAAAGAAAGAAAGCAAAAAAAAGACAAGAGAAGGAAGGAGGGGGTAGGAAAGGAAACAAAGTATATTTAGGGTATTTCAGTGAGATGAAATAATAGTGCAAAGTACTGTAGACAAGAGAATTAATGCATTTCAAACAGTTTGGTATGACAGAATGGAAGGAACGATGGAGAGATAAAGGTAAGAGGAGAGGGGAGAGAGAAAAGAGAGGAAGAATGGGGAAAAGAATAAAGAAATGGGAAGGGAGGCATTATATGGGAGGGAGAGAGAAAGGAAAGAGTAAGATGGCAAAAGCAACTTGGGAGAGGAAGGGTTAGAAACAGGGAGGCAGGCAGGTACCCCAAGAGCTCATGAAGCAGTGTGGTGGTCATGGAAATAAAACTGTTTGATAACATGGTGGTAGGGCTGTTTTCAGGCCACAGAGGGAATGCATGAGGAAGAGCCCCTACATCTGTTCAGATGGCAGAAGCTGTGGCAGGAAGAGGGGAGAAAGACTGACCAGAGAACATTGAGGGCCCGACTTGTTTACCAGGTAGACAGAGGGGAGGGGAGAAGCAGGTCCAGTGGAGGAAGCAGGACTGAGATCGGCAAAGACAGAATTCTTCCATCATGCCCAGTTGATGCAATGCTTGGGATCAGACCCAGAGCTTCCTGCATGCTACACAAGCACTCTACATTTCCAACCCTATACTGACTGTATTAGTCTCTACCTACTGCTGCAAGGAGACACCATGACCAAGGCATGCTGTAAAGGAAAGCATTTAATTGGGGGTGCTTACTGTTTTAGAGGTCTAGTCCATTATCATCATGGCAGGGAGCATCGCAGCAGGCTTGGTGCTGGAGCAGTAGATGAGAGTTCTATACTGGTCAGTAGGCCAAGAGAGAGACACATACCATGCTTGGCATGGGATTTGAGACCTCAAATTCCACCTTCAGTGACACACGCCCTCCAAAGCGGCCACAATGCCTAATACTTTCCAACAGTCCACCAAGTGGGAACCAAACATTCCAATATATGAGCATGACCCCTTTAGAATTACTTTATTTTTCCATTTGCTGGCTTCTCTATTTTTTTTTTCAACCAGGGCTCTAACTGATCCCACACCTTCCTGGGCCTGCTTTATACCACAGGTGAGGAGCTGGCCTTCTCTTTGGCTCTGGGGCCATGTATAGACAGAAAGTTGATTCATTTTCAGGATCTCCAGCACATGGCCCCTTAAGCAGCTCAAAAGTCAATAAAATGTAAAGTAAAACAGTGGAGGATCATCTATTTTTTTTTCCTTTTTCTTTTGGCCAAACTCAATTGAGACTCCAGCTGTTCAATAATTTCCTTAAGTCTCTCCAAGACAACAGTTTCCTTTCATTTGAAACTAGGGGTGGGGAGTTGGGGAATTGAATTACCTCAAAAAGTTTTGAAGAGTGAAATGCGAGTTTTTTAATCCTACTTGCAAAGCCTAGAAAGTGTCCTTGCTGTATAGTGGAGACACATCTTAAAACCGGATTGTGGGTTTTTATAATGTATCTTCATATATGAAAAACGCTGGTGAGTTGATAGAGCATCATCAAATACCAGAGGCACTAAAGTAGAGCCGCTCCCCTTGAGTAATCGCTCCCATATGCCTTTTTAGGAGGGCGCTGACTTCATCCTTGAGTCAATGTGTTCATTCCTGTTATATTTGAAATGACAGTTACTTCAGCTGCTGACCTCTATTTTCTCACCCTTCCAACATTCTAAGAAAATCTGCCAATTAAGGAAAGAGAGCTCTTGGTATGAGACCATGGCAGCCATGGTAGAAATGTGTGGGATTTTGTACTGAGCAATTTGAATCCGGGAACAGGACAGACCACTGATTCGGCAGGTGTTTGTTGCATGCCTACTAAGGCGAAGGCACTATACTAACAGGCTTATTTTTTCAACCAACAGAAGCCAATTATGATGAATCTATGGAAAAAACAAACAGGCAGGGAGTTAGATTAGTTAGATAGCAAATAGAGTTTCCGGGAATGTCCGTGAACCAGGTTTGGAAAATGTCCTGCAACTGGAAAGAAATTCAGGGGCCAAAGTCCCAAGCAAGTTCACACTCCAGAAACAGATTGCTTAGGTCTTTCTGTTGCCATTGTGGGATGCTAGTTTGGACACTGGTTGTGAATGCCATGGCAGTTATCATTGCCAGTGACTGCTAGGTGCTGTATCTTTAGGATGAATTCAGAACTGTCCCTTGCTTCTTTGGAACACTGGATCCTGATTTCAAGTACTGAACAGGAGTCCTAGGTTGGATGAGTTCAGGGCACATGCCCTTGTCTGGCCTCTGCAGGTGAAAGACAGTGAGTATCTGATCATTTCAATTTCCTCAGTGGGAGGTGGCCCCTGTCTCTCATTCAGTGGGGATTCTCCAACATACTTTATTCTTGAAATTATTTATACAATTTCTCCCTTCTTTTTACTCCCTTTAAACTCTCCCATATGCCCCTCCTTACTCTTTGAAATCCATGTCTTTTCTTTTTTTTTTATTAATTGTTGAGGTGTACAAGTATTCTCTGTAGAATATCTTCATTCTGGGACAATTTCACTTTATGCCTATGTCATCTCATCCTGCCCCATGGCTTTAAGTTGTAGGGACCACTGGTGGCTTCCAAGTTTCCACCTTTAGCCACACTTGTTTACTGGTCTCCAGACTGACATATCATATGTCAATATGACATCTCCACTTAACTATCTAGTCTACAACACAAAGTTGCCTTAACAGTAAGTTCCTGATTTCTCCTATCGCAGCTCCACAAGCCTGCATCTCCCTTGCTCTCCTGCCTTGATAAATGTTGCCACCAAACATTTTAAAAGCAAATCCAAGGGAATGGCCTTCATTCCTTTTTCTTTCATCTCCTACATCCAAACTAGAAGAGTTTCCTGTGATTTCTACATCCAAACTGTAATATGTCTCAAATGTCCCCTGGATGCGAGAGTTGTGGAGACCCAGCCCTGGGGTGAGATCTGCCCAGATGGGGTCACAAGAGCAGGAGCGCTGTCTCTGCCCCTCACATGCTGCAGCACTCAGGAGAGCAGGTCCTGTACCTTGCCTGGGTAGCACACTACAGCTAGTACTGGATATGGGGATTGTGGGTGAGCCAGCCCTGAGGGAGTGAGTGTGGGAGAGCCAGCCCGGGATTGTGGGTGAGCCAGCCCTTAGGCAGTGAGTGTGGGAGAGCCAGCCCTGCCTTCTGTCTGCTGTGTGGTGGTGTTGGCTAGGTAGAGATGCTCTCCCCTCCCTTTTGCCCTCACCACCATTGGCCAACAGGAGATCTGTCCCAGAATGGGTCACAAGAGTAGGAGAGCTGTCCCTGACCCTCACATGCTGCAGCACTCAGGAGAACAGGCCCTGCACCTTTCCATAGTAGAACTGGTCATGCAAGTGGGGGTTGCAGGTCCAGAACCAGGGCTTTGGGTTGGCCTACCCCAACATCTACCCCATGGATGAACTGCTGGAGTGTAAGAAGAGGCAGTTCCCCAACCCAAAACTACATGATCTCCATGACACAGGACAGTTACGGCATATCTGACAGGAGTTCCAGTGAGATTCCAGTACTGACAGAGTAGCAGAAACCAGGGGCCTTGTACCAGACCAAGGAGTCATTACAATGAACAAATATTGTGGGACACACTGAGACACACTGCAGCTTCCACAATGAGATTTTATTTTTTATGCTGGGACAGATTGCAAGGGTGAAGGGTGGGTCTGGGGGAAAGTGGGAGATGAGAGGGAACAGGGTGCATGATGTGAAATTCACATAATTTTTTTCAATAAAAGAACATTAAAAATAAAATAAATTAAATTAAAAAGTAAATATTTTATTCACTTTACAGCCTGATCACAGCCCCCTCCCTCCTCTCCTCCCAGTCCCACCCTCACACCCCCATCCACCCATTCCCTCTCCCCTTCTCCTACCCATCCTGGTGCTTCAAGTCACAGCAGGACTAAGCTCATCCTCTCCCACTGAGGCCAGCCAAGGCAGTCTAGCTGTGGGAAAGGGATTCAAAGTCAGGCAACAGCATCAGAGACAGACACTGCTCAGTTGTTAGGGGACCCACATGTAGAAAAGCTGCACATCTGCTACATATGTGTAGGGGGCCTAGGTCCAGCTCATGCATGCTCTTTGGTTGGTGTTCATTCTCTGTGAGCCCCTGTGGGCCCATGTTAGTTTCCTCTGTAGGTCTTCTTGTGGTGTCCTTGACTGCTCTGGCTCCCTCAATATTTCCCCCATTCTTCCATAAGACTGCAGAGTTCTGCCTATTGTTTACCTGTGGGTCTCTGCATCTGTTTCCATCAGCTGCTGGACGAAGCCTCTCAGAAGACAGTTATGCTGGACTCCTGTCTGCACGCAGAGTATCATTAATAGTGTCAGGGGTGAGCTCTCTTTCATGGAGTAGATCTCAAGTAGAGTTGGTTGGCCATTCCCTCAATCTCTAGCCTGCAACAACCACTTGTGTCATTCAAGGTATCAGCAGGAAGCAGCACATTGGGAAGAGAGTAACCAAAGAGTAATTGATGGTTCAACTATTAACCAAGGTGTGGACAAGGCTAACTAAAGAACCAAAAGACCAGGATACACTAGAAACCGGAATTGCAACAACACAAGCATAGCCGGGACCTGGTTGATGAGGAAAGGTGGTAGACTCAGGAGTGGTGGTAATGAGGTTCCTCCACTTTCTTCTCCAACCTTGTAATCTCCTAGTGGCTCCTTTTTTGTGCAGATTTGACTAGAATCCAACCAGCAAAGGAGCTTTGGAGATGCTATCTGCAGGAGTCAGTCTTCAGGGTCAGAGAAGGACTGAGAATGTTACAGTAGAAGAGGGAAAGCAGTTAAAGGCAATAAGACAAGCCCTTCTCATTGGCTGCTTTCCTTCTTATGTTTCCCACCTCCCATCCCCCAGTTTATTCTCCACAGAGCAACCAGCGTGCTCTTTTATACTGTAAATAAAATCATCCTGTGTGTTGGAAGGGTTTACCTTCAGTGGCTTCTTTTTACCCTCCAAATCAAAGCTCCTTCATTTCCCACCACTTTTCCCTTGCTAAGTTGTCATGTGTGAGACAATCTCATGCCAATCATGGCCTCTGCCTTCACTTTCCTTGTGTGGAACTGTCTTCCCACTGCTTTCAACTTGGCTTGCAACTCATTAATCATTCAAGTAGTATTCATCCAAATTGTTGGAGATCTTGACATATATTTCTATTTATTCTTTGAGAATTTCATACACGTATACAATGTTTCAGTTATCACCACCTTATACCCCCTCCAAACATCCTTGCTTCTCTCTAGCATATCCTGTCCCAACTACACAATCACTAATTCTCAGTATTTTGACCAAATAAGAATCAGCATTAACCATTGCCCAGTATAAAAAGAAGCTTCTCTGACCAAGGTCAAGAACAGCACAAATCTCTGGGTATAGACATATATATTTAGACAAGTTTGAAAACTTGTCCATTTAGCAAAACAATAATAATGTTTTTGGGCCTATGACCTCCTAGCCTTGGTTTATGGTACCATGAATTGCCTCTAGTGGAGCAAGCCTCACATTCAATCAGGTAGTTATTGGTTATTCCCATAACAGTCAATGTCAGTGTTGTACTGGTAGGTACATCCTACCTGGCTAGTCAGTATTGTAGTATGCAGGGTCCAGTGCTGGATAAGACCATTGGTATGTTCTCCACCTAGTAGTCTGTATAGCATCATGTATCACTGTGAAGGCTAGCCAACAGGGAGACAGTTTTCTGGTCAGTTCCAGATTGATTTCTTTATGTCCTACCACCAAAGTATGTGGCGTCTTCAGCAATAGGGTCTAGTATGGTGCAGCCAAGAGCACTGATAATAGCCTTTGTTATTTTGGGGGTTTCTAGGGCTTTTCTGACTAATAGCCATAGATCTTTTTGTCATTGTTTGAGGCTTTGGGGCTTTTTTTTTAATTGAGAGCTTAGAAATCAGGGGTGTAGAGCAATTATCTAGCATGTGCAAGGTACAGGGTCCAAGCTCCAGCATTGAAGAAAGAAATTACATTTAATTAATTAAATTTAATTTTATGCATAGTAAAATTTAATAAACATTTTATTCAGCTCAATGAGTTTACACACACACACACACACACACACACACACATATATATATATAGTGATATATATATATATATTGTGTAAACAACACCCCAATAAAGTCAGAAAGCATCTCTACTACTTCAAAAATTTCTTTCACATTTTCTATCAGGCAATTACCCCTCTTTCTAATTAGGCATTTGATTTCTCTATCCTACAGGGTAGTTTTATCTATTCTTAAACTTCATATAATTGGAATCATGTATTACACTGGCTTTTTTTCTCCATTCAACATTGCTTTTGATAATCATCAGTTACCTCTTACCTGGTGACACAAGCCCATTAAACTAGGCACATGGGGGACTGAGGCAGAAGGATCAGAACTCTGAGGTCTATCTGGGCTACAGAGACCTATCCATATTGCTGCATGTATCAGCAATTGGGTGCTCTATCTGATGAATAGTAACACATCATACTAATTTACCACAATTTGCCCTTTCCCTGTTGATGTGTGTTATGTTTCAGTCCCCACCCCTAACCTTTGAGTATATGACTAAGGCTAATTAGTATTCTATGAATTTTTTAAGAGATACAAATGCACTGAAAATTTATCTTGGATAAATATCTAGGAGTGGAATTGTTAGCTGGATAAATTCTAAATTTTATAAGGATATATTGAACAATTTCCCAAGATTGTCAAACATTTTATCTTCCCAACAACACTGCATGAGATTCCTATTGCTTCACAGTTTTGCTATTCTTTATTTTGCTATTATTTTCTGCTGACAGTCCTTTTGAGTCTAGCCATTCTTCAGGGTGTGAAATGACGTTTTCATTTTAGTTTTAGCTTGTGTTTCCCTGGTGATTAATAATGTGGATCATCCTTTTGTGTGTTTTCTGGCTCTTTGTGTGATTCTCTTTTGTACTGTCCTTTCAATTCTTTTGTCCATTCTACTGAGACTTTGTCTTAGGTCCTTTTTAGTTATATGTTGTGAATAATTTTTATCAGTCTTTGCCTTCAGTGTTCGTTTTCTTAATAGTGTAAATTGGTGAGGAATACTTAACAAAAATTTGAGACAAGGTCTCACGTGTAGCTCTGGTTGGCATTTAACTCACAAAGGTCTGACTGCCTCTACTTCCTGATGCTGACGTTAAAGTTTTATTATTTTGATTGTTTCTTTCATTAATTTTTAAACTTATGGTCAGTATTTCCTGTAGATTGTCTAAGAAACTTGCTAATTTACTGATCCTTAGATTCTAAAGATAGTTGTCTACATATTCTTTTCTGCTTGTTTGCTTTGTTTTTTTGTTTTTGTTTGTTTGTTTGTGGTTTCTCTGTGTGGTCCTGGCAGTCCTGGAACTCACTCTGTAGACAAGACTGACCTTGAACTCAGAGATCTGCTTGCCTCTGCCTCCCTAGTGGTGGGATTAAAGGTATGTGCCACCACTGCACAGATTTTTTATTTACTTATTTATTTTTTCAAAATTAGTTTTGAAAAGTAAGATGTGAACTGGTTCTCCTACTCCATTGCATTCAGGCTAAGAATCCAATTACTGAGTACTAGCTATGTTCCCAGCATTTTACTACTAGGTTCATACACCTTTTGGCCTCCAGAGTCCCTCCAGTTCTCACACTATGCTATATATAGTCTGGAGAGATCATAAAATGTCCTGCTCTAGGACCACAGACTCCAGAATGTTCAGCTCCTGCTTGGCTCTGCAGGATACTTTACAAGAAGCTTGAAATTCTTAGATAAACAAAGAGGACGCGTTTACAAATCTTTTGGACTTCTTAGCCTTCTGTTAATATGCTTAGAGGAAATAGCAATGTTTTACAATAATATCTTCATAGTTCACATTTTTTTCCAGTGAGATATTATCTATATACTCCTGTCTGGCCATATGTCATTAACCAATAATCAGCAAAGTTCTGAGAAACTGATCTCTGGCCAGTGCAATGGCACTTTTAAGATTTGAGAAGAAAGTTTTTCATATGTTAGTTTAAAAACAAAAAGTAAACATCTTATTTCATTTATGGCACTGGATTGTGTTGCTTACACTTCATTTGTGTTTAGCAATCTGAAATAGGGCCATAGAAGTGTTTAGATTCCTGGACTTCTTTTGAATTTCTGGACTTCAACTGAGTGAGATGAACACATTACCAAAGTAGCAATCTGTAAACAGGCAAAATGAACCCATATTAAGCAATTGCAGAGTATGAATCAGATAACACTCCAGTTTTGAACTCTAGCTCTAACTAAATTTCTGACTCCAGCTAAATTACTAACTTCTCTGATTCTTGGCCTCTTTATCTTATAAAATGGAATTAATATGGTCTTTAAGATTACCAATTAGATCAAATATGCTAACAAATATAGAGCTTTCCAATGAGAAACCATGTCATTGCTCACATAAATCACTCTATGTGGTCCCTCCCCACTTTGATACTGGAGACTGAACTCAAACATGTTGCAACCGAGCTACATCTCCAGCTCATGAAACACTTCATTTGAAGCAGAGTAAATAATTTTGTCTTCCAATTACAAAACGTCCTCAGGTTTTTTATGTAAATGTTTTAAGAAGGTAAATAAAATTGAACATTTACAACACATGGATCTTATGGTATATAAATATGATCTTTCTTAGTTTAAGATACTTTCTTAAAAAAATTAAATTGAAAAAAATGTCCCTAATCTAATAGAAGCCTAATCTAATAGAAAGGAATTTCTCCTAGGTTCCCAAGCCTGGAAAAACTATGGTTTATTTTATCAACAAGATAACTTTAGTCTTGCTTCCTTCTTTCCTAGGTCCACGAGGAAGCCTCTAGACTGGTTTGTGATCCTCTTGTGGTTGCATTTTGGTATAGTGTTTTAACTTTATTTTCTTTTCCTATCCATATTTTTCTCTTAGCCATGAATTTAATCTGTTCATCACTTTTTACTCTTTGTATTACCTAGTTTGATGTGACTTACCTCATGTCTTCTCTCGACAAAGGCAGAATATAACTGATTGAACCACCACCTCAGTTACTCATTAACTAAAGGGAAGTCAGTACAAACCCAAGAGGTGGAAGCACTTTTTCTCCTCGCCATTTTAGAGACTGGAAGGGAAATGCACTTAGGCTGCTTTTGATCTACTAGGTGGGTGTCCTAGTTAGTTTTAACTGTCAACTTGACCCAACTTGATCTGAAAAGGCTGTCTCGATTGAAGGCTTACCAAGAATCACACTGGCCTATGGACATGTCTGTGGGGGATTTTCTTGACTGAATTGATGTAGGAGGGATCAGCCCACTATTGGTAGCACCGTTCTCTGGGCAGGTGGCCCTGGGAAATATAAGAAAGCTAACTAAATGTGAGCCTTTGAATGAGCCAGTATTGCTCCATGGTTTCTGTTTCAAGATACTACTTGAGTTCCTTCCCTGACTTCCCTCAATCTAAGGTAAAGTAAACCCTTTCCTCCTCTAAGTTGCTTTTGGTCAGGATGTTTTATCACATCAACAGAGAGGAAACTAGGTAACTTGGCCATAAGGATCTACAACAAGAGGGCTGCCTTTGACCACCAGATTCACATTTCTAGCTGAGTATCATTTGAAATATGCAAAGTCAAGGCTAATGTATTATTCCTTTAGCCAGTGTTCATTAAGTTGATAGAAATGAATGTTGAGGAACAGAGGCCAAAGAACAAAACATCCATGCCCTTGGAAAAGGATTTGAATTCACTGTAAGTGGAAAGGCTGGAAAGAAGCTGGTCTTTGTCTGTTTCTCCAAGCCCATTTCTTTCCACATTCCCTGTTGCTCTACAAGTTACATCAGTTTCCTTTCTGGAAATGGCTGATCTTTTCCCATCTGAGAGACTTCAGAACTTTTTCTTCCCACTGCTTGGAAGATTCTTTGCTCACTGCTGGTCATGCACAGAGTCCCTTATCACTCATGACGCCTCACCGAAATAGCACCTCTTAGAAAAGACCTTTTCTGGTCACACTATCTCCCTTCATTTGTTTCTTTTTAAAATGTATTTTATGCATCTGAATGTTCTACTTGAATGTCTGTATGTGCAGCACATGCATGCAGCACCTACGGAAGCCAGGAGAGGACATTACTTCTCTTGGGATCATAGTTATAGGCAGGTATGAACTTCTATGTGGGTACTGGTCCTCCAGTCCACCAGGTCCTTTATAGTCGCAGCTAGTGTTCTTAGCTACTGAGACACTTCTCCTACCTCATTGATTTTATTTTTCTTTCTTCAAAATCTTATCCTACAACAGAACTTTTTTATTTCTCTACTTGCATTGATTATCTCCTTCAGTAGACAACAAATGTCTCAGGGATAGGTTGCTATTTCAAAAGCGTGCAGTCACTACAATAGCCACCCCCTCACATATACACAAGTGCCTCTTATATACCACTGTATGTATTTTCATAGCTCTAAACACTACTCCAAATGCTCTTTGTATTCTTGGTTATGGTCCGGCTCTCCCTACCAGTCTGCAATCTCTATGAGGGCAGGGAGTGGGTCTGTCTGGATATCCTCCATATCTTGATTTATTTGGTGTAAGAGGGCCCAGCCCACTGTTGGCAGCACCATTCCCTGGGCAGGTGATTCATAAAACCAGTCAGTACTCAGCAAAAGTCTTGACACTGGCTGAATGACACAGTCTTAGCTTTTACATTTGAGACTAAACACCTGCCACCTGTATCTGTTCCTGGTGAACAGTGCTTGGATTTGGGGGCAAGGTCGAGTATGTGGGGAGATCTCATATAGCCTAGGCTTGCCTTGCAGCCTTCTTTTTTTGTTTTTCGAGACAGGGTTTCTCTGTGTAACAGCCCTGGCTGTCCTGGACTTGCTTTGTAGACCAGGCTGGCCTTGAACTCACAGAGATCCGCCTGCCTCTGCCTCCCGAGTGCTGGGATTAAAGGCGTGCGCCACCACGACCAGCATCTTGCAGCCCTTTTATAGCTTGAGAATAACCTTGAACAGGCACATAGCACTCCACATTGTCTGTGTCATGCTCAGAATCAAGCCCAGAGCTTTGTGCATGCCAGACCAGTGCTCTACCAGCAATTCCAATGGTTGGGTTTATTGAAAAGCTTATCTATGGGATAAGAATGTAGCTTAGTGGTACAGCACTTGCCTGGGTGTGCAAGGCCCCAGGTTCCATTCTCAGCATTGGCAAAACAAAGCAAAATACCCTAAACATAGTCTGGCTCATGTCTTTTACCACTTGAACATTTGTAGAAAATTCAACCTGCAGAGTTTCAAGAAGAATCAGGCAGTGAGCATGCCAACTAAACTATATGGTCAGTGGCTCTCAACTAGAAAGAAGTCCAGGTTTTGTTCTTACTTCCTAATATACTGATTCAGAATTCGTCTGGCACTCCTATAAACAACTGTGTAACTTAATAGTTTATGTCGTGGGCACTCTGTCTCTGGAATTATTGCTTTTTCTTTTCTTTTTTTTTAAAGATTTATTTTATTTATTTTATGCATATGTGTGCTCTATCTGCATGTACACCTGCATTCCAGAAGAGGGCACCAGATCACATTGTGGATGGTTGTGAGCCACCATGTGGTTGCTGGGAATTGAACTCAGGACCTTTGGAAGAGCACTAGGCAGTGCTCTTAACCGCTGAGCCATCTCTCCAGCCCGAATTATTGCTTTTTCAAATTCCAACTAAGACTTGGATTCTGGGCCCAATTCTATGAAAACACCTTGTATGAAAAGTATTTAGATCCTGGCTTTCCAATTATGCATTTGACTTGGTCTTTTTGCTGAAGATAAAATGGAATCTTGGCAACTCTGAACTCTTAGGTCAAAGCAAACTAAGCTCCAGCCACTGCCCTGCAGCAATTATGCACATCAGCGCTGCAGATCTTGCCTGTGCTTTGGAGGCTTAGGAAGCCTGCTTTCCATAAGAATGACTAGGCCTCCCCATTCTGTCTTTTTTTCACGAGGGACAACAGTGGTGTGACTATTATTCTTTTGCCATCTAAGGAAGCAGGCATTTTATAAATACGTATTACCTTAGCAACCAGAAAAAAAAAGGCAATTTGGCTTTGTAGACATGTGTCAAGATATATTCATTTATTC
The DNA here is from genome assembly GCA_907164525.1 of Lophiomys imhausi. Taxonomy (NCBI): domain Eukaryota; kingdom Metazoa; phylum Chordata; class Mammalia; order Rodentia; family Muridae; genus Lophiomys; species Lophiomys imhausi. Next base: position 2,316,580 of record CAJQZJ010033871.1, on the reverse strand, counting down.
ACTCAACAGATACCCAGATAGATGCTGGAGATACAGCAGTGAACAAAACAAAGTCCCTACTCTGAGATTACATTCTAATGAGACTCCTTATGGAAAAAGGTCTTCATGAGTAAGAAAGGGTTTTTTTTTTTTTTTAATGAGAATAAGTTGGATATGTTTTATTGAATATTTATTTACCAAGTTAGACTCAGGCAACCCCTCATTATTTCTGGTTAGAATCCTTCTAATTAAATGTCAACCCTCTCTAGTTTAGCATGGTCACAGTTTTCAGTATGTCTAGAGTTAATTTTTAATAGCTAAAACTATATAACAATAGGATAATACAACATAAAATAATCGATTCAGAATTAAAATTTATGCAGTGAAAATCTTCAGTCCTCTTACTCAGCCTTTCTACACCCTATTTCTGCCCCATGGAAGCAGCCACTGAAATAATTTTAACTGTTTCTTTTAGTTAAGCCCACATTCCTTTACAGTGGGATTTTCTTGGTATTTCTACACTGATCCATTTCAGATATCACCTATAAGTTTCTCATTATGCCCAGAAAAGCATTAGCCAGATGAGAATGTAAGAATCTTATTCTGGTTAATTGCATTGCCTTTTAACTGTGTTTTGAAAGAATATAAACATTTGTACTGTTACAACTATGTGAATATCATTCATTATGGAATGAAGCCATGATAATTTTTCTTGGCTTACAATATATTGTCTCACATTCACTAATCATCGTTTCATCTTATTTTCTTTCCCCTAATCCCTCACCCACATATCTGAAATCCTTCACAACTTCTCTATACTATTAGATAAATATCCTATCAAATTACCCCTCTTTCTTTCAGAAGAATCACCTTTCCAGAGCCAGCCAGCTTTTTGTGCCAATCTTGCCTACCTGCTCTCCAAGCCAGCTGTGCAATTGCCACTTCAAGCCTTCTCCATGCCGCTCAGGTGGGATCCAGTTTCTTGAGTCACATTTCCTCCTTCTTCTTGTGTTAGTCATTGTTTTGTAGCACATATCCTCCAGTAGCCTCTAAGAGTACCGACCCCCCCTTCCCTTTGTTCATCATCATTTGCATGTCTTAAATTCCTCACCATGACTTCTTGCAAGACTTTAAGAATTTCCTAGCCAAACAACAAAACCAAAACTGTCCCATCTTACAGTAGTCACTGCTGAGCACATACTAACCATACTATAAACTTGAGATAGTAGACTTGCAAAATTCAGGGTTTGACTCTATTACTACTGTGCTCAGTGTGCAACATGTATGTGCTTTTTCAATGTCACGAAAATAGAGAAATCTTTAATTTCTTAAGGTGTAAAAGAATCCCATCACATTTGAACAGCTTCCTCAAGATATTTATAAACCAGCCAATTTTCCCATTTAAAATATATCATTCACTGCTTTTTTAGTATATTCAAGTTGTTCATTTATCAGCATGCTCAATTGTAAAACATTTTCCAAACCACTCTCCTAAAAAAAGCCTTGAAGTCATTAGTAGACACTCCCCATTTTTTCCTTTCTTTTCTACCCTGGCAAACACCAATCTGTTCTCCATTTCTATAATATATTTGCTTTTCTTGGATATATTATTTCAGTAAACTATCTAGTATGTGACCTTTTATTGATTTCTTTCAGTTAGTATAATGGGAAAGAAATTCTATCCATGTGGCAATATGTATCAGTGTAACCTGATGTTTTGGCTATTTTATTGGATTCTTTTACCTACCAACCTTCTCCATCCATTCCCCTAGAAACCACCAACATTAGGTAGGAGAGAAAGAAAGATACAGGGTAAATGGGGTGTAGATCTCTTTGGACTACTTCCTGCTGATTAGAGGAGTCAAGTTCATTGGGGCAAATCCAGTTTTCATAGTTAGTATATCTTGAACTAGCAACCAGCAATCTACCTGCCACCAAGCTGGACATCTTCGATTTGATCCTTGGGACCTACCTAGTAGAAGGAGAACTAACCCTTGTGAGTTGCCCTTTGGCCTCCACATATGCCTTGTTGCATGAGTATACCCACAAGCATACACATACACAATTATGAAATAAAGTGTAATAAAAGATTGAAAAGAAAATCTATAAATAGCCATATAGGTATCTGTGGCCAGTGACCTTCTCCAGCCTACTTGTCATTCATTTTTAGTTTTTTTGAGATAAGGTCTCATGTAGCTTAGACTGGCCTTGAACTTACTATGCAATTAAGAATGACTGTACACTGTTTATCCTCCTCCTTCCATCTTCCTAATGTCATGCACCACCATGCCCGGCACTAACAAACACTGCTCCAATCATATGAATATTTCAATACACTGTGTATTAATCAGTGGAAAGACGCTGGCAGTGCTTGCACTTTGTGACTCTTATGTACAAACAATGTTGCTCTTAACATTACTTCATCAGATTTTTCACTTTCTTTCCTTCCTTCCTTTCTTTCTTTCTTTCTTTTTGGAGATAGGGTTTCCTTGTGCCCTGGCTATCCTGGAACTCACTCTGTAAACCAGGCTGGCCTCAAATTCACAGAAATGCCTGTTTCTGCCTCCCAAGCGCTAGGATTAAAGGTTTATGCCACCACCCAGCTTATTTTTCACTTTTCTTGCGCCTATGAAGTTAGACATAGAATGGATTCTTCTTATGATAACTCCATGGGCAGCATTTTGTTTTAAGACACGGTTTCATTATATACCTAAAGTTACAGGAATAAGTCACCACTTTTGGCCCACGGTCAACTTTTTGAGGGCCCACCAAACACTTTTTCCATAGCAGCTATGCCATCTTATAGTTCCAATACAGCACACAAGTTCCAATTTCTACATTCTCCCCAAGTGCCATTGCCTGTCTTTTGTGTTATCTTAGAGGGCATGAAACAGTCTCATGTTTTCAATATACTTCCTCATTGACTAGTGATGTTAAATATCTTCTCATGTGCTTATTGGCCTTTTGGTTAACTTCTTTGGAGAATTATCAATTTAGTTCCTTTGCTAATCAAAACTCTCTCTAGAGTAAAATATACAGAAACTAGATGTTATCATTCTAACCATTCCAACAGTACAGTTCGGTAGTACATTCACATCACTGTGCAGCAATCAGAACTCTTCTCCAGGACTCCTCACAATCTACTCAATAAACAGATCTCTCTCCTCCATTCCCTGACAACCATCATTCTACTCTCTTTATGAATACAGCTGCTCTTGGTACCTCACACAGTAGTTGCAATTCTGTCCTTGTTTGAGGATTAGCTTTGCATGCTTGCAGAGGAAGGTTATTGAAATTTCGCTAGTAGTTGCATTGAATTGTAGATCAGTTCAGAAGTTGTTCTCATCTTAATACTAGTAAATATTTTGCTCTTTGAACTCAGATGCATTTGCATCAGTTTAGGTCTTTAGTCTCTTTATAAAAAAGTGTACTTTATTGCTTTTTGAGACAGTGTTTCTCTCGTAGCTCTGGAGTCCTGAAACTTGCTCTGTAGGCTAGCCTTGAACTCAGAGATCCACTTGCCTCTGCCTCCCAAGTGCTGGCTATATAGTATACTTTTAGAGTACAAAGTTTACATCTTTCCTGTTAAGTCTATTCCTCGGATACATCAAAAGGATAATAATTTCATTATTTTTATGTGATTTTTGTATTGTTACTGTAACATTTGGAATAAGAGTTTTTTTTTTTGTTTTTTTGTTTTTTTAAGAAACCACTGTGATCAACCTCTGAGTTTATAATCAAAAGCTGTTACTCTTTTCAGGTAATTGTTTTCAGAGATTCGAATGCTTTCCAATGTCCCATACAGTAATAAAGGTTAAAAATGAAATTATCCCATTAGTATGTTTTGGTAATGTGGAAACAATCAACTCCACTAGTGGGTTTAGCATTATCATAAAAATTCCAAACCAATCCCATCCTATTAGAGAAAAGTGAATGTGAAATTTTAGTTGCCCCTGGAACTTGTATGTTAGTACTTGAAATATCCAATATGCTCCTTGGGCGAGTGGGCTCTGTTGGAATTCCAAGTCTCTTTTTAAGGGACATGGAAAATTCCTGGGTGCTGGTATTAACCTCTCCCTCTTTTTAATGGACTGAAACATTGAATCCAATGAGATGAAAAAGGTTCTCAAGAGCCAAGGTCAGAACTCAGCTGTTATTGTTCTGAGTGAATGTGGGTTTCAGGAGTAGATATGAATTCACATCAGCCTCTCAACTAGGGAAGTTACTCCTCCATGTTTTCTTCATCTTGGCCTTAAAAATGTCCCAAATAACATTCTCCTCTTTAAATCTCCAACTCCCCCTATTTTATGCTTCAAGAAAGAATAAACAATGTTATTAAAACAGCTAGTATACTAGTCCAAATTCAAGTGTATGGTAAATTTTCTTTTGCTTGAAAAAATATTTTCCTTTGTTTAAAAAAAGGTTCTATGCTAATCAGAAGCTTAAAAATGTTTACACACATTTTGTGCCAACTTAAAAAAAGAATCTTGACAGACTGGAGGCATCTGAGAAGTTGTAAGGGGCCTTAGAAGCCAGGGCAGGGGTCTATGAGCCAAGTTCACCCTGCAGACATGTTTCATTTGGCCATTCTGGTGTTTTTTAAAATAGCTAAATTAGTCACCAACATTTTTTAAAAAATCATGTAGTTTCACATAAAAATTGGGACTTGTGATTTTTTTTTTTTTTTTACTATCCCTAGCCCTCACTCATTTCAGCATTCTGAAGAGTCTCAGGCTGCAGTTTACTGAGGTCTTGCTCTGTCCTATTAGATTTAGGAGCTTGAAGTGATGGCCCCAGGAGGCCTTTGAGACTGTGATTTCTGAGCTGATTGTTTAATCCCCTTCTGATGTTTGGAGACATCATTACTCCTCAGAGTTAGTCAATAGCTAATTACTTATCAACTTCTCAATACGTGTTTGAACTCTGATGCCAAGAATGTTATTTATATAGCAGATAATGCTAAGGAAGGGCTGGTTAATTATTCTACATTTTCAAAGCATTTTCTTGCTTGGATGGCATACTATGGATATATTTGGGGTGTTTTTTTAATGTAATTCATTGACAGAGGTTCTAAAGAAGCCACAGATAATAAAGATTGGTCACATCTATACACAAAGAGTTATTGTTTTAACCTGCATTTCTAGCTTAAATCTGGCTTCTTAAAATTTTTCTTTCTTTCATATCTCTCCTCTTCTTTCAAACATCTATGATTTACTTGACTATCCAGGTTACAAGCAGGCTAGTAAGTAATCCTCTATTTAGTCAATAAATATTTATGTGATGGGGCTATTGCTACAGTTAGGTGGTAAAACATGTGTCTAGGTGGCAGGAGACCCTGAGTCCCATTCCCAGCACAACCACAACAGCAAAAAAAATATGCTTGAGAACTTATTAGATAGCAGATACTCTTCCTCCTCCTCCTTCTCTTTCCTTTTTTATCTTCCATGATTTAAAACCTATGGCAGAATAATTACTTTTTCCTTTAATTAATTTATTTATGCATTTTAACATCCTGTTCACATCCCCTTCCCTCCTCTCCTCCCAATCCTACCCTCCCACCCTCTGCCCCCTTTCCTCTAACCCCTTCTTCTCAGAGAAGGGACCCCCCTCCACTAATCTGCCGTAGTACTTCATGTAGCATCAGAATTAACTGCATCTTTTTTCTAGAAGCCAGTCAATGCAGCCCAGCTAGTGTAAAGTTATCCGACTGTAGCCAACAGTGTCAGTGACAGCCCCTGCTCCAATTGCTGGGGGCCCACATAGAGACTAAACTGTCCCTGAGCTCTGTGAGTGTAGGTGGCCTGGGTTCAGTCCATTCATGCTCTTTGGTTGATGGTTCAATCTGTGTAAGCCTCCATGGGCCTGGGTGAGCTGCCTCTCCAGGATGTGGGTGACTCTAGCTGAGACTCCTAGCAGCTCGGGATATGGAGACTGAAGTGTCCACCTCCTAAAGCCAGGCAGAACTGCCAATAGAGGGAGGGGGACACCAACCCATCCACAAAACCTTTGACTCAAAATCTACCCTGCCTACAAGATGTGCAGGGATAAAGATGGAGCAGAGATTGAGGGAATGGCTGGCCAATGACTGGCCCAACTTGAGACCCATCCTATGGGAGGGAGCCAACCCCTGATGCTATCAATGATGTTCTGCTAAACTTACAGACAGGAGCATATAGCATGACTGTCCTCTGAGAGACTCCACCCAGCAAAGAATGGAAACATGCAGAGACCCATAACCAAACATTGGACATAGACCTGAGAGTTTTGTGGAAGAGTTGGGGGAAGGACAGAGGCATAGGAAGGGGACAAGAGCCACACATCAGGTACTATTCTAAGAACTTGGAGGGTAGTGCAGCAATCCAAAGAGACAAAAATCTCTCACAAGGCAACATACTAGTAGGAGAGATGAGAAGATGACAAACAGATTGGTTGGTTCTGAAAGTTGAAGTTAGAATTAAGATGCAAACATGAATTACTGTGAGTGTGACCTAGGTTTGGGAATGTTATTTTGATAGGGCAATGACAATATAGGAGCCATAATAGGGTGTTGGGGGAAGATTGATCTAGGTAGCTAGGAAAATAAATACAAAAGCTTGGAAGTGGAAAGGGTAGACCAGTGTAATGGGGGAAGGGAGAAGATGAAACTAGTAGTTTAAATAGGGGCAAGCAGGGAGGCTTACATGACCTGTAGGACATAGCCTATGGTATTATTCTGCTTTAGCAACCATTGGAGTTCTGGGATTCTATTATATAGGTCATGTGATATATTTCCAAGTCTTCTACAATATTCACAGGCATGCAATAGTGAATCAATCTGTACTTTCAAGTTTATAGGTCTTGGACTGTCCTTTGGAAATAGCCTGTCACTGGAAGGACCCAGAATGGCAGACTTTAGGAAAGCGCCATTTGCAAGAGATGGTTTCTGCACAATAAAGGAAGTTCTTCAGTCTATATATACACCTGTGCAGTCAGTCCCTCAGTTTCTTCAAATAGAACAGGCTAACAAACAGAGTATGCTTCATTAAGTTACTGTAAGGACCAAATGAGAGCATTTACCTCTAGCATCTTTATACAATGGCAGGGGCATCAACAAAGAATATCCATTGTTTGTATCTTCATTCCTGCTTTGGTTTTTGAAAGCCAAAGAAATATGGTAGTTTATATTTTTATTGCATTCGTGGCAATTAATATGCCATATGAGCTGAGTTTTATGGGAAGGTGATAACAGGAAAAAAATGGATTCTTTTTACTGATGGTCATTGTACATCATGGCTTAAGAGAGAAGTACCTCTTGAGCAACTCCCAAATATTGGCCAAATCTTGACCAAAAAATGATTCATACTCCTAAGTCTTTCCACCCTAGAAAACAAGTCAAGAATTGATTCTCATCCATTTATGTTCATATCAACCGACCCATAAATTGTCTAAAGCTTAACAATTCAAATGCTATTAACATTCATCCACCTCTAAATGTAATTTCACCCCAGGCTGAGAGGAACTAGGCATATTTGTAGCATAAGAATGTCAGGCAGAGGTCTGCATGCAGTAATCTGGACATAACAAAGGATGTAGCTCCACAAAGGACAAATCTCTAAATCCCTAGTTGACTCTACCTTAGTAGGTCTCACTGGCCTCCCTCAGCTCCCATAATTCCATAAAGGTAACATCAGCCTGTGCTGTCTATGACCCGATTTTGAAAAATAAAACATTGCTGACATTTCTCAGCAGCTTTCATTTCTGAAGTAACAGAAAAAAAATGGCTGGAAATGATACTAGCGTATTCCAATATGTGTATGTCCTTGCACTTTTGAGTTACTTTTACTGTAGTAATACTGTTCGTGTTTAGACAGTCAACAATGGAAATATTAATGGATGAAAACTACTGTTTAATTAAATAGCTTTTATCAGACACCATGTCAACAGCTATATTTAGCAACTGGACTAATGGAGAAAGCGGCTGCAGAATTAGTCAGCAGATCAGCCTGTTAAATAGCAAAGATCAGAGGACACATTTTGTCTCCCCATTGAACAAGAGACTAAAAATGCATCTAATTTTAGCATTTACAGAGCAGAATAAAAGATGTGAAACACAATAATCAGAAAAAAATGTCACGCACAGCCTAAGTACACATTCGTCATAGAAGAAATGCTGCTGAGAGGATGGCAGCATAAGAGGTCTGCCCAGAAGCTAGAATTCACCATCATGAGTGAATTCTTTTAAAATAAATTACCATTAAAAACCAAAACCAAGGCTTCAGGTCATAGTGAATAGTACTGAATATTGAGTAGGTTGCAGGGACATTTTTTTTTCTAAAGGTGATTTTGGCATTTAATGACATCATCAACTGAATGGAAAGATGAGAGAAATGAAAAGAAAAGGTTTCTTTCCAGGGTGAGCTTTTATTTCCTCAAGAGTCTTTTATTTTGAGAGAGTGCAACCAGGTGAATCTAGGTAGCAGAGAAGAGAAGATAGACTAGATGTAGATCTCTTTGAATCTAGCCATCCTGATATACTTAAAAGGTTTCTCTACATTATGAAGGAAATTTTATATTCTTAAACAGAGCATCAGAAGCAGCCTGTGCTTTGACAAGGTGTTATGATGTATTTTGAAATTTTAGCATCTTGAGAACCTGGATTGGTGCAAAGAGTGCCCTCAATAAGTATTCATTGGTTATGAGGAACATAGCTCATTGGTAGAGCTGTGGCTTAGCAATCAGCTCTGGACTTCACCTCCAGCACAACAAAAAGAAAGAAACAGGCTGAAGAAATAAACAAATGGTTTCATGGTGAAACCACGGTGAAGTAAGCATATGTGTGACTCTCCCAATATTACTTCAGTGATCCATGAGGTCTTTCCAAACATATTTAAAAATCTGTAATTGTCAAATGATAGAGGAAAAATTTCACAGATCAAAACAGAAGAGCAGCTGGTGGTAGGGTTAAAATCCATGAGAATTTTCCTCACAGTGAGAAGCCAGGGCCCAGCATTATAGTTACCATTATTCCGCCTGTACACCAGGATTGTGCAAGAATTTCAGGCTTCAGTCCTGGAGGTGGGAAAACAAGGGAAGAGAACAGGCACTACAGACATGAGTATCAAAAATAGGATACAATAAATGGAAGACATAATCTCGGGCGTGGAAGATTCAATTGAAGAAATCAATACAACCAAAGAAAATGAGAAATCTAAAAATGTTCTCACCCACAACATCCAAGAAATCAAGGACTCAATGAAGAGACAGAACCTAAGAATTTTAGGCATAGATGAAAGAGAAGACTTCCTACACCAAGGTCCAGGAAATATCCTCAACAAAGTCATAGAAGAAAACTTCACAAACCCAAAGAAGGAAATGCTGATAAAATTCCAAGAGGCTTAGAGAACACCAAATAGATTAGACCAGAAAAGAAATTCCCCTTGCTACATAATAATTGAAACCCCAAATGTACAGAACAAAGAAAGAATATTAAAAACTGTAAGAGAAAAAGGTCAAGTAATGTATAATGGCAGGACCCATCAGAATTACACCTGACTTGTCCTCAGAAATTTTAAAAGCCAGAAGGGCTTGGGCAGACATCCTAAAGGCCCTAAGAGAACATAGGCACCAACCCAGACTACTACACCCAGCAAAACTTTCTATCAACATAGATGGAGAAAGCAAGATATTCCATGACAAAAACAAATTTAAAAAGTATCTATCCACAAACCCAGCACTACAGAATATCCTGGAAGGAAAATTCCAACCTAGAGAAGATAGCTACAACCAAGAAAACAGAGGAAGTAAAAAATTCCACTGCAACTAAATCAAAAGAAACGCACAACCACCACCTACATCAAAATAACAAGAAATAACAATCTTTGGTCATTAATATTCCTCAACATCAATGGACTCAATACCTCAATATAAAGACACAGGCTTACAGAATTGATCCATAATCTAGACCCATCATTTTACTACATAAAAGAAATGCATCTCACTAACAAAGATAGACTGTACCTCAGAGTAAAGGGCTGGGAAAAGGTTTTCCAAGCAAAAAATCCCTAGAGTCAAGCTGGAATAGCCATTCTAATATCAATTAAAATACACTTTCAACTGAAGTTTAATCAAAAAAGATAGGGAAGGGCACTACATACTCCTTAAAGGAAAAATTCATCAAGAGGAACATCTCAGTATTGAACATCTATGCCCCAAATGCAAGGGCACTCACATTTGTAAAAGAAACTCTTCTAAAGCTTAAACCACACATTGATTCGAGCACATTAGTAGTGGGAGACTTCAACACCCCAATCACAACAATGGACAGGTGGTTGAGACCGAAGCCAAATAGAGAAATAAAGAGACTAACAGTGGTCATGAACCAAATGGACCTAACAGATATCTACAGAATGTTTCTCCCAAACACAAAAGAATACACCTTCTTTTCAACACTTCACCGAACCTTCTCCAAAAGTGACCATATAGTCAGACACAAAGCAAGCCTCAATAGATAAAAGAAAATTGAAATAACCCCTTGTATCTTATCAGACCACCATGGATTAAAGCTGGACTTCAACAACAACAGAAATAACAAAAAGACTATATATTCATGGAAACAGAACAACTCTTTACTCAATGACCACTGGGTCATAGAACAAATAGTGAAGGAGATAAAAGACTTCTTAAAATCCAACCAAAACAAATGCACAACATACCCAAACCTATGGGACACAATGAAAGCAGTGCTACAAGGAAAGTTCATAGCACTAAGTGCCATCCAGAAATAAAATGTGACAGCTCATATTAGCAACTTAACACTAGAAGTGGAAGAGCTAGAAAAAAAAAAAAGCAAACACTCCCAAGAGGAGAGGAAGGCAGAAAATCATCAAACTTAGGACTGAAATCAACAACTTAGAAACAAAAAGAACAATACAAAGAATCAATGAAACCAAGAGTTGGTTCTTGAGAGAAAATATGTAAATCAGTAAAATCAGAAATGAAAAGGGAGAAATAATAACAGATAATGAGGAAATCCTGAAAATCTTTAGGTCTTATTTCAAAGATCTGTACTCCACAAAATTTGAAAACCTATGCAAAATGGACAATTTTCTTGATAGATTATACCTACCAAATTTAAATCAAGATGATTAACAAATTAAACAGTCCTATAACCCTTAAGGAAATAGAAACAGTCATTAAAAATCTCCCAATCAAAAAAAGCCCCAGGCCAGATGGCTTCAGCACAGAATTCTACCAGACCTTCAAAGAAGAAATAATACAAATACTCTTCAAACTCTTCCACAAAATAGAATCAGAAAGAACACTGCCAAACTCATTCTATGAGGCCACAGTCACTCTGATTCCTAAACCACACAAAGACCAAACAAAGAAAGAGAACTTCAGACCAATCTCCCTCATGATCAAGTAGGTTTCATCCAAGGAATGCAGGGGTGGTTCACCATATGTAAATCTGTCAATGTAATTCACCTTATAAACAAGCTGAAAGAAAAAGAAAAACACTTGATCATCATCTAATGCTGAAAAAGCATTTGACAAAATCCAACACACCTTCATGCTAAAAGTCCTGAAGAGAGCAGGTATACCAGGACCTTACCTAGAAATAATAAAGGCAATAAACAGCAAGCCAGTAGCCAACATCAAATTTAATGGAGAGAAACTTAAAGCATTTCCTCTAAAATCAGGGACAAGGCAAGGATGCCCACTCTCCCCATATCTCTTCAGCATAGTACTTGAAGTCCTAACCAGAGCAATAAGACAACTAAAGGAGATCAAAGGGATACAAATTGGAAAGGAACAAGTCAAATTATCCCTATTTGCATCAGATATCCCCAAAAATTCCACCAGAGAACTCCTACAACTGATAAACACCTTCAGCAAGGTGACTGGATAGAAAATTAACTAAAAAAAAAAAAAAAAATCAAAAGCCCTTCTTTATACAAAATATAAATGGGCTGAGAAAGAAATTAGGAAAACAACACCCTTCACAATAGCCACAAACAATATAGAACATCTGGGAGTAACTCTAACAAAGCAAGTGAAAGTCGTGTATGACAAGAATTTCAAGTCCTTGAAGAAAGAAATTGAAGAGGACATCAGAAGATGGGAATGATCTCCCATGTTCACAGATAGGTAGAATCAACATAATAAAAATGACCATCGTACCAAAAGCAATATACAGATTCAATGCAATTCCTATCAAAATACCAACACAATTCTTTACAGATATGGAAAAAACAATTCTCAACTTCATTTGGAATAACAAAAACCAGAATAAGTAAATCAATCCTGTAAAATAAAAAAAAAAACACATCTGGATGTATCACCATCCCAGATTTCAAACTATACTACAGAGCAATAGTAATAAAAACAGCTTGGTACTGGTATAGAAACAGACCATTTGATCAATGTAATCGAATTGAAGACCCAGAAATGATCCCACACACCTGTGGTCACTTAATTTTTGACAAAGAAGCCAAAACCGTACAATGGAAAAAGTACAGCATCTTCAACAAATGGTGCTGGTCTAAATGGATGTCGACATGTAAAAGATTGAAATTAGACCCATACTTATCACCTTGCACAAAACTTAAGTCCATGTGGATCAAAGACCTTAACATAAAGCCCAACACACTAAATCTAATAGAAGAGAAAGTGGGGAAAAGCCTTGAACTCATTGGCACAGGTGATAACTTCCTGAACAGAACACCAACAGCTCAGGCTCAAAGACCAACAATCAATAAATGGGACCTCATGAAACTGAAAAGCTTCTGTAAGGCAAAGGACACTATCATTAGAACAAAATGGCAACCTACAGATTGGGAAAAGATCTTTATCAACCCCACATCCAACAGAGGGCTAATATCCATAATTTACAAAGACTCAAGAAATTAAATGCCAAGAAACCAAATAATCCAATCAAAAAATGGGGAACAGAGCTAAACTGAGAATTCACAAAGAAGGAATCTCTAATGGCCAAGAGACACTTGAAGAAATGCTCAACATCCTTAATCATCAGAGAAATGCAAATCAAGACAACTCTGAGATTCCATCTCACACCTGTAAGAATGGCTAAGATCAAAAATTCAATACCACTCAGCCACCAGAAACAATGAAATCATGCAATTTGCAGCCAAATGGATGGAACCAGAAAAGTGAGATAACCCAGACTCAGAAAAATGCACATGGTATCTATTCACATATAATCAGATTTTAGCCATATAGTACAGGATAACTATACTACAACCAATGCACCAAAAGGAACAGGAACATAGACTTTGTTACCTGTTAATGAGACACTTTGCCCTAGTGGTGCTGCCATGTAGGTCCCCAGTATATGAGGAAGGTTTTAGCCCTCATATGACTGCTGAACTGGGGCAGGGGACTGATATGTAGGGACACTCCACTCTGGAGAAGTAGATAGCAGGGAGAGGAGGTAGAGGGTGGGAGGGTGGGACTGGGAGGAGGGGAAAGAGGTCACTGTAATGGAGATGTAATTTGAAGTAATAAATAAACATTTAAAAAAATTTCAAATAACAGCACATGCTGGAGTGGTTGGAGAGAAAGGGGAGCATTCCTCCATTGCTGGTGGGAGTGCAAACTCATACAACCACTATGGAAATCAGTCTGGCGATATCTTAGAAATTTTGTAATAGCTCTACCTGAAGACCCAGCCATACCACTTCTGGGTATACATCCAAATGATTCCTCACCAAACCACAAGGACATCTGTAGGGAGTTAGAATAATTAAATTAGATTTAGAAAATATATAGGGGTTTCTGATACTGTCTCTTAATTTGGGGCATGAAGATCATTATCAGCATATGGACTAAAAACAGGAAACAAACAGGAGACTTAATGGACTGAAAAACAAGGTTGAAGTCAGAAAAACAGGAAAGACTTAATTGACTGACAAAACAAGGTTGTCAGAAAAAAAACAGGAAAGACTTAATGGATTTAAAAAAACAAAGTATCTGGCCTGACATTGTTTTCAGCTGCTAAGTGGGTGGAGCCCAAATTAAGCTGAAACAGAGTTCCTCCTATGAAAACTGCAAATTAATTAATTAATGTAGTTATTAGTAAGTATAAACTGTAATATTAGGCCGGCAGAGTGGCCGATGGAGTAGCCGGCGGCTTGGCAGAGGAGCAGGCGGCCTGACCTGAGTGCCTTCACCGGTTGCCTAACTTATCCTGGAGAAAGAGCCCCTGGACCAAAGGTGGCCTACACCACCTATAACCTAAACTCTGTTAATTAATATAAGTTGTTATATTAGGCCGGTAGAATTACCAGCGGCTTGGCGGGAGATTCGCCTGGGCTCAAGGGGAGTCTGAGAATCCAACAGCCTGGGACTGCTTAGACTGAGGGCCTATAAGCCGCTGCAGTCTTTTCCCCAACAATTAAACACACCAACACCTTTTAATATTTTAACGCTTAGCCCTTAACTGGGCAGACTCTCAATTAGCTACTCTAAGTTAACCCCAAACCAACATGTGCCTGTGAGTACCTTCCAGACTTCTCCAGACGTCTTTCTCCTTCTGTCTCCCGGCGGAAAGAGGAGAGAGTCTCTGTGTGTACGGAATTCCTGCTGATCTGAGGAAGTCCCGCCTTCCTATACTCTTTCTGCCCAGGTAATTGGCCATAAGCGACTTTTATTAACCAATCAAGAGAATGCCTCAGAAGGGGCGGTAACCAGATCTCAGCATTGAATTCAATGTATCAGAAACAATATTAGACCTTCCCCCAACATCTCCCCCTTTAAGTCTAGCAAAAGGCTCCTTTTCTTAACAATAAACACAATACAGTAACAATAACTACAACAAAAACAATTATGAAAACTAAAAGGTGTGATATATATCTCTCTTGATGAGTTTAAGGATCTATACCTAATTCAACTTCCATCCTAACTTACATTATTAACTAAACCATCTTAACCTTAAAACATCCTTTTAATTCCTAGATGATTTAAAATTTACTGTGATGGCCGGGCGGTGGTGGCGCACGCCTTTAATCCCAGCACTTGGGAGGCAGAGGCAGGCGGATCAATGTGAGTTCGAGGCCAGCCTGGTCTACAAAGTGAGTCCAGGACAGCCAAGGATACACAGAGAGACCCTGTCTCGAAAAACCAAAAAAAAAAAAAAATTTACTGTGATGTTATAACTATGTAGTCTTCAATAACATCAGAAACCTGAGAAGGATAAATATATCTGAATAGAGAGGAAGTGCAGAGCAAGCAACTTCCAAAACTATGAAATGACAGACAACTGGCTGCCTAGACAGTCCCCAGTTTCTCCTTCCAAGTCCACTGGGAACTGTCAGGAGCTGACAGTCTCATGTCAAAGAATATTTAAAATAACAAAAATATCTTTAAATGCCATATTCTGCAGATCTCTTGAAGTTTTTGAAGACCATCTATCCATATAAATTGAGTAAGCAAATGTTGCTTGTCTCTAACAACTTAATATCTGATTAACTTAGAACCTCTGAAATTAACTAACTTAATTATCCTAATAAAATCACAAGTTTGAATGACTATCAACATGCATTTTTAAAATTATCCTAAACAACTCCAGTTCAATTGAAAATTTATAACTACTATGCCTTCAACCCCATCAAAGATATAAGAAGGGATAAAGTTATTATTTGAGTAGGAAGCATAAGAAAGCAGCTTCCAAAAAGAAATATGACAGTTTGTGATAGTTACTGTCAAAAGGACTAGAACTTCACATTGCAAATTTATGAATTATGTAGGTACAATACCTAGTCAAAATATAGCCTTAATTTTGTATCAATATACAAGGATCTATAGGAGTAGATTCAATAATCTACCCTTTTATCTTATCAATTCTATACTATATATCCATATTCCCTCTCTTTTTTTTTCAAGTCTTCTCCCCTTATATAAGAGAGAAAGAAGGATAAAGAAAGAGAAAGAAATCCCTGAGCCTAACCTCGTACACCTTGCTTAACAAGACCATTTAACAATTTGTAATCATTCCCCCTAAACAATATCTATAACCCATCAAATGACCAAAGAATCATCCACCCCACTTTTTGGGAATGGGACGTCGCTCTCTTAAAATTTCTTCCTGCTGAATTGGGACGCAGAAAACCTGTTTAGGGGCCCAAATAAAAGGAAAAATAATGGTTAAGCAAGTAAATTGTAACATTTGTTCTCCAGTCTCTATGTGTTCAGCAATTGGAATGTTCTGAGCAATTTGTAGTTTGAAGCTGGACTTTGGTAGGAAAGTTCAGGGGTTTATTGATGTCCTGTCTGGAACAGTCTTTGAGGCTGGGCCATCTCAGCAAGCTGTTTGAAGTTGTTCTGGATGCAGATTTTGGAGAAAACAGCTATTGAGGTGATCTATGAGGCTGGATCATTTGGGTTACTTGTCTTGTCTTCTTTGGACTCAGGTCCCGTTGTTCTGAAAATATATAATTTCTCACAAATAACATATAGTTCTGCAATTACAAAAATGCATTTGATGTGCAGGATGCACAAATCAATGAAGGAATATTTCCTGTTCTTTGAACAGAAGAAAGACATTTATAAGTCTCCATTCATGTCATAAAAAGATGGCATATAGTATCTTTCCTAGGGCAAATTGTCTTTTGGACAATAGAAGAAAAACAATTTTTTTATTTTTTAAAAGAAATCTTGAAAATTTGAAACTAAAATTTATCTTAAGTTTTTAATAATAAAAGAGACAAAAAATATTGTGAGGGAAAGAAGAAAATCCCTGAATCCAATTCACAACACATAACATATATCCATTCATCCTAGACGACAACAATCACAACACATAACATAACACACACAAAAACTTCCATCCCATCTTTTGGGAATGGAGTGTAAATATTTTCGGGTACCCTTCAAAAATTGAGATATTGGCCAATTCCCAGGAAAGTTACCTATAGCTTTTGTTGTCCAGTCTCTGTAGGATCGATCATTTTTTGGACTAGCGCTTTTAAAAATGATTTGCATGCAAAGTTTTTAAGAAAACAGTGATTGAAGCAGTATGTTAGGTTGAATCTTCTGGCCCATTTGTCTTGTTGTTATTGTCATTCAGTCCTTGGCTCTGAAAATAAATGTTTGCTCTAAATTTGAGCAAGTGGAAGGCATAGAACAACTTTGTAAGCCCATTTTAAGGCATAAACTCTATCCATCCTGGATAAAAGATTGGAATATTATGAACACCATAAACTCTGTCCATCCTGGATAAAAGATTGGAATATCATGAAAACCATAAACTCTGTCCATCCTGGATAAAATATTGGAATCTAAACTCTGTCCATCCTGGATAAAAGATTGGAATATAAACTCTGTCCATCCTGGATAAAAGAGTGGAATATCATGAACACCATAAACTCTGTCCATCCTGAATAAAAGATTGGAATATCATGAAAACCATAAATTCTGTCCATCCTGAATAAAAGACTGGAATATCATGAAAACCATACAGTTAATAAAATACTCTTACCATGCGAAGACATTCATATTTCAGCTAATGGGAGGTTCTCCCTGGTCAGATCTAATCTTTATAAGTTTTGTTGGTAACCACATTTTTTCATTCCATGTAGACACATAAGCATAACCATGTCCCCATCTTAAAACCATTGTAGGTTTCCACTCTAAAGTTAACATATCCTTATAATATATTGGTTGATTTAATTCCTCTGTTTTTTTTTGTATAACCCAATGTCTCTCAGCTGCAGTGGTACCCTTTTCACCAACATTTAGGAAATTCAAAGTTAGCAATGCATTGTGTAATCTATCCCTGGGATTCTTTAATTCCCCCTTTTGTTTAAAAAGCATCTCTTTTAAGGTACGATTAGCTCTTTCTACAATTGCTTGTCCTGTAGGATTGTGTGGTATACCAGTAACATGCTTTATATTATAATATGCAAAGAATTGCTTCATCTTATTAGATACATATGCAGGAGCATTATCAGTCTTAATTTGTGCAGGTACACCCATAAATGCCATTATTTCTAATAAATGTGCAATAACACAATCAGCTTTTTCAGAACTTAAAGCAGTTGCCCATTGAAACCCTGAGTATGTATCAATGGTATGATGTATGTACCTTTGTTTTCCAAATTCTGCAAAGTGAAAAACATCCATTTGCCAAATTTCATTCTTTTTAGTAGCTCTAGGGTTACTACCAGCAGGTAATGGAGTTTGGTTATACAGAGAACATGTAGGACATTTTTTAATTATTTCCCTGGCTTGTTGCCAGGTAATAGAGAATATTTTCTTTAAACCTAAACTGTTAACATGATGTTTCTGATGAAATTTTGAGGCTTCCAACACATTTCCTATGAGTAATTGGTCAATTTCCTCATTTCCTTGTGCCAGTGGACCTGGTAAACCTGTATGGGATCGAATATGGGTTATATATAATGGATTATTTCTACCTCTGATGACCTGTTGCAATTGTATAAATAAAGAAGTTAATTCTGTGTTATTGGGAATAAATTCAGCAGTTTCTATATGCAACACAACTCTTTCTGCATATAGAGAATCCGTAATTATGTTAAGAGATTCTGGAAAATCTAATAACACCATAAGGATTGCATACAATTCTGCTTTTTGAACTGAGGTATATGGACTTTTGATTACTTTGCTGATTTTATCTGTCTTATAACCTGCCATTCCCATCTTGTTAGCATCAGTATAGAAGGTTGGTGAATCAGGAAATGGTGTTCCCTTTACAATACAAGGAAGAATCCAATTAGTTCTTTTTATAAATTGTATACGTTTGCTTTTTGGAAATTTGTTATTAATTTCTCCCAAATAATTACTGCAAGCTCTTTGCCAATCTTCATTGATTACCCACAATGACATAATTTCAGCATTGGTAAGAGGCACTACTATTTCAGCCGGGTCCATTCCTGATAATTGATGTAGTCTTATTCTACCTTTTACAATTAATTCAGATATCTTTTCTATGTATGTCTTTAATTTTTTACTTTGTTTATGTGGTAAGAAAATCCATTCCATAATACTATCTTCCCGTTGCATAATAAGCCCTGTAGGATAATGAGTTGATGGTAAAATGACCAAAATACAATCAAGTTGGGGATCAATTCGATCTATGTATGCATCTTGCAATCTTTGTTCTACCAACATTAATTCCTTTTCTGCCTCAGCAGTTAAACATCTTGGACTGTTTAGATTTGAATGCCCTTGTAATATTTGAAACAAATTACTTAACTAATGAGTACTTAAACCAAGGGTGGGCCTTAGCCAATTTATATCTCCCATTAATTTTTGAAAATCATTAAGAGTTTTCAATTGGTCTCTACGGATTTGTACCTTTTGCAATCTTATTCTCTGTTGACTTACTTTATAACCCAAATAGTTGATTGAATCTCCTCTTTGTATTTGTTCAGGAGCAATTTTTAACCCCCATAGTGGTAGAATTCTTTGCACTTCCTTAAATAAGTTCTCTAAAATAACTACATCAGAATCAGCCAACAAAATATCATTCATATAGTGATAGATAATAGATCGAGGAAACTGCTTACGCATTATTTCTAATGGTTTTTGTACAAAATATTGACACAGAGTTGGACTATTCAACATTCCCTGTGGAAGTACATTCCAATGATATCTCTTGATTGGCCTACTGTTATTAAGAGTAGGTACAGAGAAGGCAAACCTTTCCCTATCATTCTTATGCAATGGAATTGAGAAAAAGCAGTCTTTTAAATCAATTACTATTAAAGGCCATGACTTTGGTAATAGAGAAGGTAAAGGCATACCAGGCTGCAAAGGACCCATTGGTTGAATTACTCTATTCACAGCTCTTAAATCTGTTACCATTCTCCATTTACCCGATTTCTTTTTTACCACAAACACAGGAGAATTCCATAGGCTGGTAGACTCTTCTATATGACGAGCCTCCAGCTGTTCTTTTACCAATTGCTCAAGAGCCTCCAATTTTTCCTTTGTTATGGGCCACTGCTCTTGCCACACTGGTTTATTTGATAGCCATTTCAAGGGTAGGGCTGTTGGAATTTCAGCAGTGGCCCCTAGTATAAATTTGGAACCTCAATACGTGGGGTGTCCTGTGTTTGGACACTAGACATAGCTTGCAGTTGTTGTTGAATACTCATATCAATACCTTCCTCAAAAGTATCTATAATCTCAATGTCTGGAGTGTCCTGTGTTTGGACACTAGACATAGCTTGCAATTTCTGTTGAGTATGCATATCAATACCTTCCTCAAAAGCATCCATCATTTCATCATTTGTTATTTCTGGCATTGCAGGAATATTAATTTGAGTACCCCATTGTTGTAAGAGATCCCTTCCCCATAAATTTATGGGTACATCAGCAACATAAGGTCTCAACTTCCCTGTTTTCCCTTCTGGTCCCACACAGTTAAGCCATTGTACACTTTGTTTTACATGTGATAATTTACCAATTCCTATAAAATGTGTAGGAACCCTTTGAAGTGGCCAGTTTGGATTCCAAGACTCGTGTGAGAGGACAGTGACATCTGCTCCTGCGTCAAGCAATCCTTCTATTTCAATACCATTCATTTGTATTTTTAATTTTGGTCTCGTATCACTCACCATTGTTTGCCAAGACACACATTTTCCACTACTTTTGACTGCTCCTGTTCTGTCTATCGGAACAACCTTGCCCTTGGTGTAAGGAAACAGCAGCAGTTGGGCAATTTTGTCCCCTGCATTAATTGTCATCTCTTTCCATATGGATGTCATAATTTTAATTTTTTCCTTGAAATCTCCATCTATAATACCTGGATGAATAAAGAATCCTTGACAAGTTAATCCATTTTTTCCAAATATTAATCCTATTGTCCCTGATGGTAAAGGACCATAGATACCAGTGTTTAACATATAACATTCATCTGTTTTGGATAATGTTTTAGATTGATCTGTGGTCAAATCTAAAACTGTAGTACCTTCAGTAGCCTGTAAAAGATCAGCAATAGTTAATTTTGTTCTTCCTGACTGTTTGTTTCCCTCTGGTTGGATGATGGACGACGGTTCACATTGTTTTGGGGGGCCTGAACCGGTAGGCCCCTCCCCTCGTTTCCCCGCAAGGGGTTACCTCTGACATCTGTTTCAGCTCTACAATCCTGGGACCAGTGTTTACCTTTTCCACAACGAGTACAAAATCCTGGAGACCTTAACCTTCTATTGCCATTAGAAGTCGTTCGTTCCCTTCTACGACCATGTTCACCATTAAAAGCCATTCATTCCCTTCTACGACCATATTCTGCAGAGTCCAGGCACCTATCATTTCGAGTTCTGGAGGATTCAGCCTTATGATATCTTTGGAAATGACCAAGTTCACCATTTTTAAAGCACTCATTAAGACCTCTAGCAACTGCTTGTGCTATGACATTAGTCTGATGCTCTTGAAAACCAATATCAGCTGTTTCTCTTATCCATTCATCTACTGGGGCTCCTCGAGCTTTCAATGGCCTAATTGCCTTTTGACATTCAGCATTTGCATTTTCATATGCCAAGGCATTTATCAAGTCCTGTCTGGCATCAGGGTTATCTACATCTCTCTCCACAGCTGAAGTCAATCTCCCTAAAAAGTCTGAGAAGGTTTCCTGAGGACCTTGTATTATCTTGGTAAATGAAGTAAACCTTTTCCCAGCCTCAGCCACCATATCCCAGGTTCTCAGAGCTCCAACACGACATTGTTCTATCACGACATCTTCAAATTGAGTCTGTAACTGTATGTCAGCATAAGGTCCCTCACCAAGCATTTGGTGGGTTGTGACACTTATTCCCCTTGCCATATTTTGTTGCTCTAATTTTGTGGCTTCATGTCTCCACCATAACAACCATTGTAATTGCTGGCTACCTTCTAGCACAGCTGATATCAGTCCCTTCCAATCTTGGGGAATGATTCTATTTTGTATAGCCCAATTATTTAGCATCTGTTTAACGAATGATGAGTGCATTCCATAAGAGATAATAGACTCCTTAAATCTTTTAAAATCCAAAATGTCTATTGGACACCATGTTAATTCCTGGTGGAATTGACCGTTATTATTATCAGGCCTAATTTGAAACATAACTGGAAAAGCTGATGGTGATTGTGCAGTACCACGCAGCTCCTCTGGGGGCGCACTTGGTTCCACATTAGCCCCATTACCTACCTGGTTTCCTACTGGCACACGTGGTGGGTTTTCTACTGGTACATGCAGCGACTGTGGAGACCTAGCTAGAAAAGAACTTGCCATTTTCTCAGTTCCAGTCACCTGCCCTGCCAGAATTTTCTTAAGCTCCTCAATCTGCATTTCCATAATTTTTAATTGTGTAACAGTTGTCTTCCTTATGACGAACCAATAAAATAAAAAAAAGTAAACAGCATAAAACATTCGGTCTGATTGAAAAACAGTGTAGAGGTCAGCAGTAAACATTGCCATATTGTCAACAACTGGCATCATAGTTTCAAAATCTGCAGTTTTCTGCATAGTTTTGAAAATAAAATTACCCATAAAGCATTAACACCTTGAGCGCCACCTGAAAACTGCAAATTAATTAATTAATGTAGTTATTAGTAAGTATAAACTGTAATATTAGGCCGGCAGAGTGGCCGATGGAGTAGCCGGCGGCTTGGCAGAGGAGCAGGCGGCCTGACCTGAGTGCCTTCACCGGTTGCCTAACTTATCCTGGAGAAAGAGCCCCTGGACCAAAGGTGGCCTACACCACCTATAACCTAAACTCTGTTAATTAATATAAGTTGTTATATTAGGCCGGTAGAATTACCAGCGGCTTGGCGGGATATTCGCCTGGGCTCAAGAGGAGTCTGGGAATCCAACAGCCTGGGACTGCTTGGACTGAGGGCCTATAAGCCACTGCAGTCTTTTCCCCAATAATTAAACACACCAACACCTTTTAATATTTTAATGCTTAGCCCTTAGCTGGGCAGACTCTCAATTAGCTACTCTAAGTTAACCCCAAACCAACATGTGCCTGTGAGTACCTTCCAGACTTCTCCAGACGTCTTTCTCCTTCTGTGTCTCCCGGCAGAAAGAGGAGAGTCTCTGTGTATGCGGAATTCCTGCTGATCTGAGGAAGTCCCGCCTTCCTATACTCTTTCTGCCCAGGTAATTGGCCATAAGCGACTTTTATTAACCAATCAAGAGAATACCTCAGAAGGGGCGGTAACCAGATCTCAGCATTGAATTCAATGTATCAGAAACAATATTAGACCTTCCCCCAACACTCCTATTTAAGGACAGTGCATGGAGCCCCATAAAGGAGAAGAGGCCCCTCATGCTAGAAAGCTCCCAGAGTCCTGCTGAAAAAAGTGCTGGCCATCATTTGATGGCCAGATCTCCCTAAGGCAGAAAGAAGCTGGTGAGCAAAGAAAGCCTGAGCAAGACAGCAAAAGGCCAAGGACTAAACCCTGTGGCTCAGCTTTTGCCTAGAGGGGTTTGACCTGTCCGAACAGTGGCCTAAAGGAAAGTGTGCCTGGCTTTAAGGACTCTGAGGCAGAGCAGCAGAGTTGCTGATGCGAAGGTGCTGGGGTCTCTCAGAGAGAAGAAAGCATCAAACCTTATTTAAGGTGAGACTGCAATAACCAACTTACCCTGACAAATCTACATCTGAGAGATCTAGAAAAAGGACTGCTAAGTGTGCTAAAAAATCTACAACAAAAACTGTGTTCCTGACAACTGAGGACCTGCCCCAGAGACTGTATCATTCTAAAAGGTTAGGAAAATAATTATCAATAGGATTAGTGGATAGGTTAAAGGGGTTCTAGGAATGTGTAGGATTAATAGTTAAGAAATAATTGTTATTTGTTATAAGTGAATATAATAATAAATAAATAAATGTTAAATAATAATTAAAAACCTCGGTTACAGACATCTCCTCATCAATGTTCATAGCAGCCTTATTTGTAATAGCTAGAAACTGGAAATAACCCAGATGTCCCTTGGCCAACGAATAGATTAAAAAAAAAAACTGTGGTACATTTACATAATGAAATACTACTGAACTATCAGAAACAAAGAAATCTTGCAATTTGCAGCCAACTGGATGAAACTACAAAAGCTCATCCTGAGTGAGCTAACCCAGACTGAGAAAGATACACATGGCATCTACTCACTTATAATTGGATTTTAGCCATATAGTACAGGATAACTATCCTACAACCAACATACCAAAAGGAACAGGAACATAGACTTTGTTACCTGTTAGTGAGATATTTTTCCCTAGTGGTGCTGCCATGTAGGTCCCCAGTGCATGAGGAAGCTCTTAGCCCACATATGACTGCTGAACTTGGAGAGGGGAGACTGATATTTGGGACACCGCACTCTGGAGGAGTAGGATAGGAGGGAGAGGGGAGAGAGGGTGGGAGAGTGGAACTGGGAGGGGTAGAAAGAAGGCACTGTGATGGAGGTGTAACTTGAAGTAATAAATAAGCATTAAAAAAAAGAATTTCAGGCTTAAACTCTAGTTGTCATAAGACCTCCACCTATTTTTGTGCCATATGGTATGGATACTAGAATTGCTAAATCTTGTGGGAGAAAGCTGTGATTTGAGCTATTGGTAAATTAAAGGGCCAGAATTTAGGCCATTTAAAACCTACTTTCATGATCATGGTCATGTACAGGAAAGTCTCCATAGAAAGTTGATTCTCAACAAATCGACAAAGTTTTTTTTAAGTATATTGGCTACCATCAAAAGTGACCTACAGCCCAGCATCTGAGGAAATGAACCAAACATAATAGTCTAAAAAGTACTTTCAAGTACTTTCTCTAAGTTTTAAAGTATAATTTGAATAGAATATTAACATAAGTCTTAGCAAGATGGAAAATACTATGTATATAATATTGGTTTAGTTAGGCTGACTATTGCTGTAAGGAAACACCATGACCAAAACCAAGTTGGAGAGAAAAGGGTTTACTCAGCTTACACTTTCATGTCTCTGTTCATCATCAAAGGACATTAGGGTAGAAATGATCTGGGCCCTCCCATATTGGTCACTAATTGAGAAAATGTTAACAGTCTGATCTTATAGAAGCATTTTCTCAGTTGAGGTTCCCTCCTCTCAGATGATTCTAGTGTGTGTCAAGTTGACATTAAAACCCAACCAAGGCAAATACATTGCCATTTAGGTAAGAAAAAAGAATTACAAATGTATCTGCTAGTATCTGCAGAATATGTCTTACAGATAAAACTAATCAGAAATTAAAGAATTTGCTTGCCTAAAGGGAATAGATACTAGTGGGATTCAAGGATAATTCTGAGTTTGTTTTGCTTATTTTGTTTTATGATTACATTAATATTTACTTATAAAAATAAAATTGAATATAAGAATTTAATTCTACATAAATAAACCCAAGTGTACATTACACTAAAATTACAACTATGCACCAAAATAAAAAATAATACAGTAACGTTTTACACAGTGCTTTCATTGTGACTACTCGGTGATACATATAGTCTAAAAAGATCTGCTTGTCTCTGCCTTCAGAGTATTGGGATTACAGGCATATGCTACCATGCCCAGCATAAGTCTGGAAGAATTTGGCATCAAATTTAGTAAGGACAGAAACAGATTATAACATATTAAATAAGACAGAGAATCCATGAGTCCAAATGGTGCCTTAAAAAAAAAACTTTAAAGAAAGCTGGGTTGTGTTGGAACACTTCTTTAATCCCAGTCATCAGGAGGCAGACGAAGGTGGATCTCTGTGAGTTCAAGGCCAGCCTGGACTACAGAGTGAGTTCTAGGACACCCAGGACTACTCAGAGAATTCCTGTCTTGAAAAACAAAAATAAGATAAAATACAAATAATAAATAATTAAATATAAATGCTTTAAGACATTAGTTCTTCTTTATTGAAGAATCCCAGCTAATAAATGTGGGAGAAATTGTAGTAATTGTTGTATAGGTCCATAGTAATAACAGACTCAGAAGAGGAATGTATTTCTCCCTCTCCACCTGTGTTTTTGTTATTTGCCACTTTGTTTTTACCAAAGATGAGATATACTTCACCTACTGCAAAAATTTATAGTTTATAGAAGTTTAGCATAGTCACAAAGTTATACAAACAATGCCACCATCCAATTCCGGGGCATTTTCATTGCCCTAAAAGGAATGCTGTGGCTACTAATTCTTCCATTCATTCTCCACGTTCCATCTTCTCTCTAGATCTCAGCAACCACTCATCTACTTTATGTCTCCATGGGTTTGGCCATTCTTGATACTTCATATAAATCACATCCAGCACCATATTTCATCTCTTTTTGTTCATTTTAATATTTTGAGACAGAGCCTGACTATGTAGCTCGGCTGAGGCTAGCCTCAGTCAAGATCCTCACGTGTCAGTTTCCTGCATACTGAAACAACAACAATCATGTACCACTATGCATACCTAGCTTTTATGGTTTTCTATGTGTTTTGTTTTTCAGCTCTTAGATTTATTATGTCCTTGATCCCTTTTGTGAATTTTTTTTGTTATTGCTATTATTTTTTTTTTAATTTTTATGCGTATGGGTGTTTTGCCTGCATGTTTGTCTGTGCACCAAGTATGAACCTAGTGTCCATAGAGGCCATAATAGGGGTTGTATCCCCTGTGTCTGGAGTAACAGACAATTATGAGCTGCCATATGGGTACTGGGAATTGAACCAGGGTCCTCTGGAAGAACAGCCAATGCACTTAACCACTGAACCATCTCTCCAGCCCCTTGATCCTTTTTTGAATGAATTTATGTGCTTGCTAAGAAGATGTCCAGTTTCATTTTCATGTATATAAATATTTGATTATCTTACCACAACTATTAAATTGCATTGCCATTCTCTCTTTCTCTCTCTCTCTCAAAGACTTATATTAAGGGATAAATAAGGAAGAGGATATAAAGATAATTGTTTTGCTAGTCATAGACATTGTTTCTGGTGTGGATATGTACATAAAAATATATTCAAGTGTAAAAGTGTAAAATCCAATGTGAAACTCCATAGCTTCCATTCTGATGGCTACTCTACCTGTTCATTGAGTTGTACATGCTTAATTTTGGTGTATAATTTTTATTTGCAACATTTTATAATAAAGTTTAAAATATATTTAAAAGAAAATAATATCAAACTATCCCAAATATATTTATAGATTTAAAAATTTTTATATGTATGAGTGTTTGTCTACATGTGTTATCCTACATGTATGCCTGTCTGCAGAAGCCAGAAGAGGTTTTTGGATACTCTGGAGCTGCAGTTAGAGATGGTTTTGAGCTGTGGTGTGGGTGCTAGGAACTGACCCTGGGTCCTCTGTAGAGTAGCCAGTGTTCTTAAACCCTGAGACATCTCTGCAGCCCCACTACCCACCACATCATGGCACTCTTGTTAAAAAGCATTTACCAGTGTAAGGGTTCATCTGTAGACTCCATGTTAATTCTATACATGGATATATACTTATGCACATGCTAACAGCACACAATTTTGATTACTATAGCATTATATTTACCTTTGCAATTAAGTATAAGTCCTCCAATTTGTTCCTTCTTTTCAAGGTTGCTTTGAGTGTTCTGGGTCAATTGAAGAATCCATGTATCAGTTTCTGGGGAAAAACACCTGAGATTTTGGTAGAAATTGTGTTCACTTATAAATTTGGGAAACATTACCATCTTCATCATCCTATATCTTCTAATCCACTAACATGATTTTTCATGATTTAGCTAAACCTTCTTTGAACAATTTGTGAAAACAAATTTTATGCTATTGTGAAATTATTCCTAAGTAATTTAATCTATTATGTATGAATTTATTTTCTTAATTTTATTATTGACTTGGTATAGTGCAGAATTACAAATGATTTTTATATATTGTACTCTACAACCTGTCAAATTCTCTTATTCCTGGGATAAATCTTACTTGGACACGGCATATAATATTTTTTGTGTTTAATTGTGTGTTACTGGATTTGGTTTGATGTGTTTTGCTG
Organism: Lophiomys imhausi; assembly: GCA_907164525.1. NCBI lineage: Eukaryota > Metazoa > Chordata > Mammalia > Rodentia > Muridae > Lophiomys > Lophiomys imhausi. The sequence continues at coordinate 2,288,658 of CAJQZJ010033871.1, read as the reverse complement.
AGATTTTTACAATTATATGTATAAGATATGTTGTATAGTTTTATTTCTTTTTTAATGTCTTTAGCTTTGAACAAGACTGGGTACATTGGGGTGGTATGGCTAGACTGTTTGACCTTGATATTCAGGGTATCAGAGAAAGTTAAGAAGGGTTCCTTCTTCCCCTTGTGGAAGAGTTTGTGAAGAATCAGTGTTAAGCCTTTGTGGGAAAGTCCGAAAGTACTAATTCAGTCTCATCATTTATTTGTGGACACTTTCCTTGTTGTAGCTCTGCTCAGGTTTCTTAACTCTCCTTGGGTCATTTTTAGGGATATGTCTTTCCATAAAAGGCTCCATTTCATCTACATTACCTAATGTATTGGCATACATTTATTCATAGTATTCATGTGTAATTCTTTTTTACTTCTGTGGCCAATAATAATGCATCTTCTCTCATTTCTCAGTTTGGGAAGTTGAGTGTTCTCTATTTTTCCCCTGGGCTCCAACTCCCAGGTGCTGGGGTTACGAGTGTGTGCCATGGCCAGTCTGTCCTGTTATCTAGAATAATTTCTCAGCCTTAAAAAAAAAAAATCAAGCCAAGCTCTTTTTCTCACAGTACACATAATTTGAACTTGTCTGACTTTTTCCATTCTTGGCAGTAATGCAACAGAACTGCCAGTTCATTCTTTGTCCGCCACATAGGAAGGCAGATGATGTTGGCTCATTCCAACATTCTTACATGAACCTTGCTTACTAGACTCAGGTGGTTTCACCTGATGTCCCCATTGTAAAATATCCTATCTTTAGAATTGATAAATAATCAGTGGTATGCTATTTTGAGGCTGTATGAATGTACTACTTATCAGTATGTTTTCTCCAGATAGTTTCCACATTTCCCGGAGTGTGTTTCTTTTAACACTTAGCATCTATTTTTAAAATCTTTTAATAAAATTGATTCTTGTCTTATCTGACAATAAACAATGTTTATCCACAAATATATGAACTAGTTAAAAAAGTACTTCTTTATTCTCTAAGGAGTATATCTCCAAAAATTTTGTAATAGGATATTTGAACTATTTTTTTAACTTACAAAGGTTTTTTTAATTAAAAATACTTTATCTTTAGTTGTCTGACTATTGAAACAAAGAATCCCAAGATAATTAAAACTTTCCCCCCCAAATTTACTTTATTTTATTTTATTTCTTTATTTATTTGGTTTTTTTTTTGAGTTAGAGTTTCTCTGTGTAACAGAGCCTGGCTATCCTGGACTTGCTTTGTAGACCTGGCTGGCCTTGAACTCACAGAGATCTGCCTGCCTCTGCCTCCTGAGTGCTGGGATTAAAGGCGTGTGCCACCATGTCCAGCTCAAAATTCACTTTTGCTCTATTGTAAATATTTACACTCTAAAGTGTCTACATTGCTTTAATGTGTGTATCCAGTTCATTCTAATTACTATAGCTCATACCCAGCATCAGGCACTTAAATATAAACACATAAAAGATTATATATCAAGTCTAAGTAAGATTTATTCCCAGGAACAAGAGAATTTGACAGGTTATATGGCGCAAGGTCAATATCTAAAAATTATTTGTAATTCTGCACTATACCAGCAACTCAATAATGAAATTAAGAAAATAATTTTATACATAATAGAATAAATTACTTAGGAATAAATTTCACAATAGCATAAAATTTATGCTCAAAAATTGTTCAAAGAAGGTTTAATCAAAATTTAAGTTTCTCTGGTGTTGGGAGAAGGGAAATGCTGAAGGCTGGTACCAGCCAGAGAGGAAGAGATTTTACATAGTTCTAACGACTTACCAGGCCACCTTAAAGGATAGGCTGGAGCCTAGAAATTGTGGCGTCAGTGATGGACAGGACTGCATGTTGGCCAGCACTGCTTAATTATACATATTTCTTGCCTTTTGTTTAAACCATAATCTCATTATAATATCCCAGAGACAAACATGGGGTTGTCGGACCTGTTCATCAAATCAGTCTCCCTTTTCTGCTTTTAGTATTACTTGTTTCTTGAACTTACATATGAGAAAATGAGTTTGAACCTAGCTTGTTGGGAATGACAAATCCCAGGCTTTGACCCTAAAATCTCCAGTAACACAAAACATATATAACCTTATGCTAAAAGAAAAAGTTTAATTTTAACTTATGTGCATTTTTCCAAAGAGAAAAAGTTTAATTTTAACTTATGTGCATTTTTCCAAAGAAATATATCAGTAAACCAGGTATGATGCCATACGACTATATTCTCCACACTTGGGAAGTGAAGATAGGGATCAGACATTCAACCTCAGTTACATGGTGAGCTGGAAGCCCACCCGATCTACACAATACCCTGTCACAAATAAAAGGAACATATTACCTGGCAGGGGAGGATGCCAGGAAGTAGAAGGTGATTTCCCCAGGGCAAGTATCCATTGCACTTTTGGTGTGCTGACTGCTGTGACGTCTCCTAATGTGGCAAACTTGACCAAATAATTTATGCTAGTGGGGAAAGCATGAACACAGTCTCCCTACTAAAAACGAAGTCTATGTCAGGTGATTAAATCCAGGTTCGTATGCATAAAATGTGTTACATTAGGACAAATCTCTGTTGCAGAAGGGAATGGAGATATGAATTTAAGGAGGAAAGAAAGAGAACAATGTAAAATGTTCAGCTGTAAAAGAAATGAATGGTTTGTGTTTAGTTGTCTGATGCTGGGTATAAGCTATAGTACTTCGATTCAACTGGATCAACATAATAAAGTGATGTAACAATTTTACTATAGAATGTAAATATTTACAATAGATCAAAAAGAAATTCTTTTTGTAGCTATTTGAAGACAGAGTGAAAGGTTTCTATATATCAATTTATAATATATAGGGAAGGGTATTCAGGTTGCCAAACTGAGAGTAGGAAGCATACCAGCAAAAATATTTGAAGACACTTGAGTTTATAAATTTCCCTGGACCAGGAGGCCACACTCACACGTGAACCCATGCCTGCAAAAGTTTTTCTACTATACTTGAAGGAGACATAAATCTATGGATGTTAATTTTCATTGTTTTGTTCAGTTTAGAAATAAATTATTTGCTTGTTCAGTAGTAACAAGGCCTTGTTCTTGGTGGCAAGAGGTGTGCACTGATGAATAAAATGTGTCACTTTTTAGGAGCTGGGAACTTTGTGGGGGAGATAAACTGTCTGTACAATCTTGACAGAAGATTAACGTGAAAAGGGCAAGAGGGCTTGATGACAACTTCCGTAGGAAAAGGAGAGGTTACTTGGACTTGGTTGTCACGGAAGAATTTCAGCAGGTTATGGGTAAAATTCAGAGTGTTGAAAAAAAAAAGAGATGGTAGTGAGGATTTATTTGTCCACATACCTAACCATTCACTCATCAAGGAAACACTAGTTAAAAGTGGAGTAATAAGTGTAATTAAGTGGGCCTATAAAAATATCCTGCTTTGGAAGAAATAAAGAAATACATTTTATAAAACATTTGTGAGACGTCTAGGGAATTCTGAAACCTCACTGTTTGTTTGTTTTTTCTCACTCTTTGTTGATGGCAAGAGATTTTTAGTTAATTTCTCTTAGGTGTGATGATATTGTGTTTTTGTTAAATGGAAGACTGTCTTTTACCAGTGTATACTGAAATATTTTTATGGAATAATATTTTGCACTTCGTTTTAAATAGTTCAGTGTGTGTGGTTTGGAGGGAATGGGTAGAGGGAGTCTCAATGAAATAAAATGAATCATATGTTAAAGAAAATATTTGATGCATGGCAGTTTATTATATACTATTTTCTCTTTTTTGCCTCCAAGAAATATCTTTAAGAGAATTAACAGGTTCCAAGAAACTGGAGGGAGATATAAGTGGGAAAGAAATGTTACATGGCCTATCATGGCAGAAATAGACACATGAAATTACTTGGTATGCCACCATTACCTGCTGTGCTAATGGCATGATCCGAGTACTATGGATTCTGTGTGAGTGTCTCAGGGGCAGCTTGGAAGGGGAAGCAAGACTTTACTGTTTCAGAAAGAGAATTTACCAGACTTCCTAATTTAATGGATGGGGAGTAAAAAGTAATGGGGAATTTTTACTTTGAATGCTGGGGGTGACATATCAACAACAGGAACAGTAAACAGAGGAAGAGAAATAGGTTGGGGTGGGGACTGGCACAGAGCTGTACACTTGCGGCTGTCCAGAGATGGAGCTACTCCTGAAATGTAGAGAGAGTATGGCGTTCACGGAAATAGCTCTAGGCAGATGAACTTCAGTGACAAAGATAGGGTGAGGAAAAGCACAGACTACATTCCATGGTCTTCTGTTCCCCAGGTTGATCCAGTATAGACTCTGAGTAGGAAGTATGGTTGGCTGGAGAGGCAGATGCACTTACTGAGGTCATGTTGGTCTCCACCATTGCCACCGGGCTTGATGAACCTGAAATGGACCAAGTGGTTTAAGGTGTCAAGGTCTCTTGTGGAAGGGGATCTTTTTTGTTTTGTTTTTTAAACATTTATTTATTTATTTATTTATTTGTTTGTTTGTTTATTTATTATGTATACAGTATTTGCTCTACATATATGCCCGGACAGATCTCAACCATGTGGTTGCTGGGAATTGAACTCAGGACCTTGGGAAGAACAGCCAGTGCTCTTAACCTCTGAGCCACCTCTCCAGCCCCGTGGAAGGGGATCTTGACGCTCAGAAATGACACTTTCAGAAAACAAATCATTTGCCTGAACTAAGTAACCAATTAGGATTTCTGTGGTAAACGTGATGAATATTCTTCCTTTGTTGTTTTGGAATTACAGTTTATTTCTTTGGACTGTGGGATCTAGAGCTTCCATGTTTTATTTGTAAATACTGACTCCACAGTTACTTAGCCTCACTCTACTCTTCTGTAAGGAGGCAATCATAGTATCTAATTATGAGAGTAAATGAGATGGTTGATATAAACTGTGCTGATACTTCTGATAACTTAAAATTATCAGTCCTAATAATTTTCTATCCTCTCTCTCTTCCTCACAATTTAGGCCTTGCTAGGCAGGTACTCTACCACTGAGCTATATTCTTAGCCCTTTTTCTAACAGTACTTTTTGAAGAGAAGGAAAAGGATTTGATTGCTTTGTGTGTTAAATGCTCCATATTTCCTTCCAAGAGGGCTCTGAGTTCTAGTGAAATTGAATATATAGTTCAAAGATGCCTTTTAGACATGTAAAAATAACTTAGAAACCCCACTACACCCAAATTTGCACCCTATAACCAGAACTCACTGACATCACTCACTCAAGATAACCAGACACAGTCCTAGAGACCTATGACACCCACAGAGCAGTATATAAACAGACACCCAAAGCAATGGTCTGCTCTGTGCAGGCTGAGAGGCGCCACCCGGATCTGGAGAGGCGCCACTTAGATCTGCCCTGCGGCTAGAGAGTCTCCTTGAGGATCCTGACCCTCAAACCAGAGACTCCTGTTAAGAGACTGGACCTGATCTTTAGCTAAGATATGTTACACAGGTGAACAGCCCTGGAGAGAATAGGTTTAGGAATGTAGTTAGGAATTTAGAATGCTGTTCATTGTGTGATGACCTCAGCATAATAAAAATATAACTTTTTGTTATACTAACTAAATGTATCTACCTTCTTACTCAGGACAATACCTCTTTCCTCTTGTCTATTACATTACTCAAAAAAAAAGGCCAAGAATACTCAGATCTGAGATTATGCTATCTTGCTGTCTGTAGCTAGCCTATTGGGGGGGGGGGCATCTTCATAATAGAACATTACAAAAATGTTCTAACACAAACTTGCCACTTGACCAACTTATTCAGCAACACTACCATAGTTCTCTGTAAAAGTGAAACAATGTTTCTGTGACCTTCAGAAGTTGAATTCCAATGCAAGAAAATGAAGTGTTAAGAGGAAGGCAGGGTGCAAATTTAGCAAGGGTGATGTGAGAGACAAGAGATGGGGCACTTCTCACATCAGATGTCTTAGACCTGCTGGGAGCTTGATGGATGTCTACAAAGGGAGGAAATTAGGGAAGAATCAGGAAGGAAGCTGTGGAACAGAGAAGTGGTGGGGGTTGAAGGAGGAAAGGAAAGAAAGAAGGATGAAGAAATGAAAAGAAAGGAAAAGGAAAGGGAAAATTAATATCAATTGGGCAATGGAAAATTCTTTAAGAAAGGATCTGTAACTTCTGGTCAGAAGAGATGTTCTAAAGACACTTGTGTCCCTCCCTTTGGCTAGTTGATTAATGAAATCATCAAAGTTTCCCCAGGAATCTCATGCTGGGTGAAGGGAAAGGTTGAAGGAAGAACCTACTTTCCTAGAAGAGATTTCACAGTGTTGACAATTTATAGTCAGACTGCATTGTGGGACAGATTGGAGCCTGATGGTGTGTCAATAATAGGTCAGATCACATACAACTTGCCAAGCACTCCTTAGCAACACATACATCCCCCTGTCTATTCAATCCTAATTCTCATGTTAGATGTACTTGGGTGTCACTCTCGACCTCTTTATTTGTTACTCTTCTCAGTGTGGCTACACAGAGTAAATCTCTTTCCTTTCTCTGCTTTTCACTCTTACTGGTGTCTTTAATTGGTATAGCAGAGACAGGTGGTGGAGCTTATCTTGTTAGGATTGCCAGAGCCCAGGCTTTGATCCTAAAATCTCCAGTAACAGGCCCTCTGTCCAGAGCCATCCAGAGCTTTCCTTTGTGAGTGCTCTTGGCTATTTCTTTCTGGTTGTGCCCAGGACTGGTATGCAGGCTAACCGCTTGAAGTGGAGCTTATTGTTCAAGGCCCTCCCATGATGGCCTGGGGCAGATCAGCTTCTTTCCTAAGAAATATGTAGAGAGACTTCTTTTGTTAATCTAGAAATAGCAAACCTTAGTGATTCTAAGGGCTCAGAATAAGAAAAGGAACTAAGGAATTTTGCAAATAGCTATTAACTCTGGTAAAAGAGGCCATCACCTGGTCTGTGAAGCATGGGGGAAAAACAAGTGTTTAGGCTGTTTGCTTGGTTTAAATACACAGCTACTCTACTTCTCAACAGCGTCTGCTTCTGCATAAAGGACTGATTCTCTCCTACCCGGCCTTCATTTTTTTTTTTTTTGATCAAGACTTTGGACTCCTTTAATGAACCTTTCTCCTGCCTCACCAGATATTCCCTACTGACTATCCCCACCTTTCAAATTCACAACAGAAAGTCGAAGTTTTCCTTGACTATCATCCCTCCTGGTACTTTCCTTTTCTGTTACACTTTAAAAGGAAAGATTTCAAAGCAGATTTCTCTAGTAAACCTGCAATTCCTTCAACCCTCTTCTACCCACTCCTTCTACTTCCCTCCACTGGCATGGTCGGATTGTCCTGGCTTCCTTAGCTCTGCTTCTTCCATCTGAAAAGTTTTCCCTTCGCTCTTTACACGGTCTGCTTTCATACCATCCAGGTCTTAGAAATTAATGCCACTTTCTTACTCATACTATTTATGCCCCCTTTTTATCCTGCCGTTTATCTCACTGCGATTATTTTCTCACTAGCTTATAATCTGCTCTGCCTTCCTCCACTAGTAAGGCAGGATGCCTGCACAACTACACCATTCTACAGCTTTGGGCACAGTGCTTGGCATATGGTGAGAGCTCTCTGAACTGAAGGAGTGAAAGGAATCACTATGTGAAGCTCTGCCATGAGGACTTTACGAATGCTGGAAAGCCCTCTGGATAAAGGCTCTTTTCGTTCTGTACAGCATGTTACTAAGGGGAGAGGTCGTCATTGGGTCTCTCTGCCTGGTGGGAACCAAGAGCTTCGCAAACCGCTGGCTGTAATGGGGTGTGCAGGTCAAAGAGGCCCCTGGGGAGGCGAGAGGCCACTTGGCTTGCCTCTCTTTTGTTGCTCCCACCTCCTGGGCTCTGGCCGCAGCAGCCTGCAGTGACTCGTGACTCCTCAGTAGCCCGCGAAGGCCTGTGCCTGGCGGCGAGGGAGGGGTCGGCGGGCGCCCCTGGCCAGCCCTCCCTCTGAGTGCCCTTCGGACACTAGCAGGGGGTGCTCCGGAAAGCCACGCCACCGCGAGCTCGCGGCCACCTCGTCCCGCATGCACCCGTGAGCGCCTTGCAGGCAGTGTGGCCTCTCCCGAGGCGTGACCCACGCAGCCGCGCCCCCCTTCCCGCGCTTGCCCAAGTGGGCTGCCGCGCGTGAGCGCGATCTCCCCCGCACCGCAGCCCCCCACGCACCACTGGCAGAGCCCAGGCGGACGCGCGCTCCGCTCTGCCCCGCCCCGAGTGGGCCGCCCCGCCCCGCCCCGCCCCCGCCTCCGCTCCTGGCCCCGCGCGTGCTCCCTGCCTCCCAACCTCGTGCGCCCCTCCCCACTTGCCCCTCCCGCGCCCTACATCTACCGCCTGGCCGGCCGGAGGGGCTCAGTCCGCAGCCGCCGCTCTCGCAGCCACGCGCTTTCGTCTCGGTGCTGGCAGCGGCCGCCGGCGCCGCCTAGACAGCTGCGCGGGTGAGCATCCCCAGACAGTAAGCCCGCTTTCCCTCCGCGTGTGCGTTTGTGTGCGCCTCCCTCATCCCTGGGGAGCCACAGCTCAGTGCTCCGCGGCCGCCACTCCGTAACTGCGCCGACCTGCAGGGCTTCGGTACCTGCGGCCTCCGGCCTTTGCGGCCTCGCCCACGTTGGGGGCTGCGGAACCTGAGGCTCCCTTAGGGTGCGTTCCTAGGCCTCCTCCCCAGGGCTTTTGCTCCCTTGGGGGTGCGAGATGCAGGAGGGTGGGGGGGCAGCTCTGGGTGATTCCTCTGCAAGGATGGAGGGTGGGAGTAAAACGAGGGGGCTTTTGGTTTTCCCACCCAGTATGGCGGGCAGTGGGGGTTGGGCGAGGTGGGGATACCCTCGATTTTTTTCTTTTTTCTTCTTTCTTTTTTTCTTTTTTTTAAAGGATAGCTAGCAGCAGTTGAGATGAGCTATGGGGGTGGTGATGATGACGATGGGGGGTGGGAGGCTTCCTTGGTTGTCCATTAAGGATGGCGCCTGTTGGGCTGGGGAGAGGAAGGTGGAACCTGCCTTGGTTCCTTCGTGGAGATTTTGAGGGAGCTACCTGGTTCTCTTTTTGGGGATGATGTGGGTGGGAGGATGGGAGTGCAAGGAGAATGGTGAGCGAGGGAAAAGGTTGGTCGTGGTTCTACTCGCCAAGGGGAAAGGCAGTGATATGGGGAATGGGGGTGGGGAGAGGGCCCTGGATTTCAGCTCAGCATGGAAGCCAGGGGAAGGTTCTAGTACTTAGGTTGAGCCTTGGCAAGGTGGGTTAGGAAAACTGCTGGGTGTGACCTTTCTATTTCAAAAAGCTTGAAATTCCCACTAGATGCTGTCCTGGGCTCAGGGAAAGAGGTTTTTGCTTCAGAAGTTCCCATTGCTTAGTGTTCCACAACTAGGTAGAGGTTTGAATCAGAAAGGCTAAGGGAAGCACTGAATGTGTGTATTATTTTCAGCATTTGGGTCTTTTGAGTTTCTTACATTCATTTGGATTACAATGACTCCCACCAACACACACACACACACACACACACACACACCTAGGGTGGCACATTGGGAACTGGAGATAAACTATATGAGATGTGATTTCAGATTTGATTTTTGAATTTCCTGAAGGGCATGTGTTTTATGGTAGAAAAGCAGCAAGTGTGGGACAAATGTCTTTGCTGGAAATCCTCTGTACTCTTTATTTAAATTATACCATTGGGACTATCAGAGCCTCTTTTGATTTGAATTTGGAATAGATCCAGTTTTCCTAATTGGAGCTATCATTTTGTAATTGCTTGTAATTCTCCATGTTATCAAATGTATTGCGAGTTTATAGAATACTGGTAATATTTTTGTTATCTTGATTAAGGCTGTTTTAATATAAATGTAATGTTCCTTGAAATGAGAACATTTGGAGATAGCACAACTTTAAAATATGGGTCACATGGAATCAGGTAAAGACATCCACAGGAAAGGCCGCTCCCCATTCCATACACTTGGAAAGAAAATCAAGGTCTTGGATTGGTAATTCTGTCTTTGAAAATTCATGCCCATATTTGCTTAAGAAGAATGTACATTAAAAAACTATGGGCCTTAAATGTGCTAGGGTTATAATGCTTTCCTATTTTGGTTATACAAGGCTCCAATGGAGTCTACCTTCACTTTTTAAAAACATGTATTTAACATTTTTTTTTTTTTTTTTTTTTAGTTTTTCGAGACAGGGTTTCTCTGTGTATTTAACATTTTTAAGGGCAAATAGAATTTTTATGCAACAGGAAATTTGTTAGTAGGCCATGATTTGTACAAACCACCACACAGTAAGTATGTAATCTAATTCATATAGATTCTCCAACCATACATGGCTTTTGAAATTCTAGGCTTCCATTCCAATATTTAATGTTTTTGGAGAAGGGAAACATTTCCAAGCAAGTCTACATTTGGGGATGAAACAAAAAAAAGTATAATATGCATATTGGTAAAATATCTCTTGTATGAGTTCTTTGGAGATAATTTAACATATTAAATGAATAGATCACTTGAATATGATATTGACTTTGTTTATTGAAAATTTTAAAACTAGAAATGTTGAAGTGGAAATAGACCATGGTTCTGCCGAATCAACAAAAATGCATTTACTTAGGCTATTGTGTGTGCCATTCTAACCTTTATATGATGTAAGTTTTGCAGCATTGCAGTAATAAGAAAGAGCATAGTCTCACAATATAATTTAAGTCTGGCATTTTTTTGTTGTTGTTTGTGTGTTTGTTTTTTGACTCTGAGGAATAAGAATGCTGAAAGTGGTAAAAATCTTGTATGAGAAGCAGTATGTTGGGAAAATGGGCCTTACGTTTCTCTGTAAACAAAAGGAGGAAAAGGAGTCTTTTACTTGGCTTTTTGAGAACCTGTTGTAAGATGGGAGGAAGAAATGATAAAAGAACTTTCAGAAATTAGCAGTACAATGAAATAATTGTTCTAAATAATCTTAAATATTTACTAGTTATCTGTTTTAAAAGTAACTTATAAATCAAGCCATAGTGTAAAAAACTCACCTTCACCATACCTTCAGTTTGGATATTTATTTATTCACCTGCTGTAGTTCTGGGAATAGAACCTAGGGCCTCAAACATGCAGAGCAGGCGCCTTTTTCATGGGACTATATCCCTAGCCCAAGTTTAGACATTAAAATAAATAGTTATTGAAGGCCTGGCAGCTAATCTCCTGAGGCTGTGCCCTGTTTTCCTAATCTCTTCCTCCTGGTTCTCCTCTTCCCCCTCACCCCTCCCTCTTCCCCCCTCTGGTGCCAGAAAGATTGGCTTTTATAACCTTGTGGGAGTAGAACAAATGTTCCTGCTTGCTTGATTGAACTTTACTCCTTATCTTGTTGACTGCTTTCCTTAACTTTTGTCTCCAGTTTTTTTTTTTTGGTTAACTGAACTACCAGTTGTTTGGATTTGGAATAAAAGGGGTATATTGTAATTAATTTTTTCCTAAGAGATTTTTTTTTCTTTCAGCTGTTGAACAAAACAAAAAAGTTTCCCTCCCTCCTCATGTCTCTCTCCCTTTCTTTCTCTCTGTCTCTCCCCCTCTCTCAGCACAGTGCCTAATTAAGCAAAATATATCACCATTCCTTTCTCCAAGAAACATCTACAGAGTCAGCTCTGATGGAGGCTTTTGAACCCCGTGTCCAGATACTGAGTACATAAGAACTGGCTCCTCCCGCCTTTCTGCTGTGATTCTAGAAGAGTAAAGTATAGACAGTTAATCTGTTGTGAATAATTAGGAGATGTCTGGAGTCTTTTGAATATCCACATAGTAACTGTGAATACATTAAACATTATTCCGTCCTGCAAACAGTGACATCATTTCTTTGCAGTGACTTTGAGACATACTTTTTCCATTTTGGATTCTCATTTTCAGTTTTCACTTATTTAATTTCATTTTGGATAATACAAATATCTTCAGATTCAACCAGTCTCTTGCTGAAAATATTTGCAAAATTGACATCTTTATTAAACATTTATAGTTTTCACATAGTATTGAATATCATAACTAGTTTGCGATGATTTAAAGTATATGGGAAAATATGTGTAGGTTATCTGCAAATACTATATTATTTTATGTGGAAGACTTGATCATCTATGAATTTTACTATCTATAGGTAGGTTCTAGAACAAATCTCCCGTGGCTACTGAGAGATTGTGTCTTATAGTCTATGGTATTTCTTTTTAAATTTTTTATTTTATTTTATTTTTTTGAGGCAAGGTCTCTCCTGTACTTCAGGCTGATCTCCAGCTCTCAATCCTCCTGCCTCTGCCTCCTGATTGCTGGGAATACAGGCATGTGCCACCATGCCCATTCTTCACTTTTTTAATTAGTCAACATAATTGTATTTATAAGGTACGATGTGATAAGTTGATGCATATAAACAATGTATAAGGATATTTTCTGTAAATTAAATGGAACATGTCACATTTATTGATGTTTAAATTCACCTTTCTTATTTTCTTTTCTTGAGACAGGTTCTCACTATGTAGTCACAGCTTTCTTGGAGTTCACTGTGTAGACCAGTGAGATCACACAGAGATCCACCTGCCTCTGCCTCTGAGTGCTGGGATTAAAGGTGTGCGCTACATATATCTTTCCATTACTGTATAGAGTAGTGAAAAGTAGATGACGAGCCCTCCTTGTGATTTAAAAATGTTTTCTAATGGCAAATTGAGGCCTCCAAGTTATTTTTCTGTGGTTAATTTTTGAATTATAGTTGTTCATGAATGATATCACCCAGAAGAGGAATAGTATTTAATATTAGCTTGATAAACCTGTGTTCTTCTGCACGGTATCCTCTGAGATCTTGGAGGATCCTTCTGTTCATGGAATGTGCTAGACTAGTGGTTTTCATCCACAGGGAATTTGCCACACAGGGGTCACTGGACAATGCTCAGGAGATTTTTTTTTCCAGATGCACTTCCTGGAATCTAGTCACTAAAGGCCAGGGACGTTGCTTAAATATCCTAGCACCCATAGTGCAGCAACCCCAGCATAGACGTGTCCAGCCTGAAGTCTCACTAATGCCGAGGTTGATGTAATTTCCTCTGCAAACACAGGAACACATAATTCCAGGAGAGGAAAGGACAATAGCAATGTGTTCATGTGACCCTGTAGAGTACTTGGCTGAGCTCATTTGATTAGACTTCAAAGTGGCTAGTTCCTGCCCACCAATGTGAATAATTAGAATAACAGCTTGTGTTTCTGGTGCTCTGTTCCAGGCACTTGCATACATTACATATTTCTCTTATTTGGTAAATGAGGAACTGGGTTCAGAGAGGTAAAATAAGTTGCCTTTGGTCTTTCTGCTGGTTAGCCTTGGAAGTAGAGATGAAAATCTTAAATTTATGATCTCTCTTGTGGTGGGCACCATTCAGAAATCTTAACTAACAAAATTTTAAATGCTATAATACAGGTTCATTAGTATATATAGACTTTCTCATATGCAAGTTCCTTTCTAATAAAAATAGAGTATGGTATTGAAAAAATGTAAATTGATGTATGTCCTAAGTACTCCAGAGCTTGCTTGAGATTAATTAAAGCCAGGAATTTGATCAGGCTTGGAGTAAGTAACAAAGGAAAGGGGGGATAGGGAACCTACATCAATTATTTCTACTGCATTTCAGGAAGTACGCTAGTTAGTTTGACATCCTTGATCTGATTTGATCCTCTTACTTAGTTCTGTAGAATCATGAAGATGCACATTTCCTAGATAGGAATCTGTGACTGGGGCCAGACAAATGGGGTGCACTCCTTTAATCCCAGCACATACAAGGCAGGGGGGCAGGCAGATCTCTGAGTTCCAGGCTAGCCAGCTCAGGGCTACACAAAGAAACCCTGTCTCGAAAACAGCACAAAGCACAACAACAACAACAACAAAGAGTCCCAACACTGCAGAACTGATAAGTGACAGAGTTTGGATTTGAGTTGAGGTTCCATGGCCAAGCCCCTGTCTCTGCCATAGGGGGTTGATGGTGAGTTGAGGTACCTGGTACAGACAGAGAAGGGGGGGAGGGAAGAGGGGAGAGTAAATTGTTCCTGGGTAAAAACGTAATTTTAGAGGCAGCATGTGTTGCCAATGGATTTTGCTATACTGAGGTTGAGAATAAGATGACAATTGAATTCAACATGGAATTTGTTCTACATGTCTACTCCAAAGGCTGCAATGTTTATTTTGGAGAACTTTATTCTCTTTCCTTACCTGAAATTTTAAGGAAGATAGCCACAAACCTGGACATTATCTACATTGGCTTTCATTCAGCAATTTTCCTTTTTTCTTCTTTAGAACTGCCTTATAGAACTCACTAATGACAGCATCTGGTTTTCTCTTTTTTATACAATTTGAACACTTCCATTTGCTGTGGAAGTTGTTTTTATAATAAAAAATCAGATTCATACTTGTATTTTCCATATGGGGGTGTTTTGTTTTGACAACTAAATATTTATCTTAAAATATTTTTATAAGTTCTGTGTTTTGTTTAAGAACACAAAAAGGAGAAATAAAAAAGAAAACCCAGCACGAAGACAATCATATTTTGTCTGGAAAGCAATGGGGGGGGGGCAGAAAAGGGTCCTCACGTTTCACTTCATTTACTTTAAGTTGGAAAGGAATGTTAACCATAGTTCTATGGCCAGGGTGCTGGAAAAGAAAAAAAAAGAACTGTTATTTAGATAAAATGCATGTTTTGATTTCCACATAGGACTGTCAGCCATAGATTGTGATTATGGTAATAATGTCCTGATTCTGACCACAGCAATCAGCCAACTGCTAATCACACACTGCATAAAGGCATGCGTGGTGATACTGCCTGGTTTTGCTCCCCACCACATGAACTGTGTTTTATTTTAGTCTTTGCTATGTGGGGTACAGAAACTGGCCTTGTGCATGCTAGGCTAGTGCACTGCCACTAACTCACCCCACTCATTTCTGATAGATAGGAGATTTGATGAAACTTGTAAGAATGCAGAATCCTTTCTGTAAATCAGATTTTTCAATAAGATTAATACTTGTCTGCTGTAGGAAAATAAAGAAAACAGAACGGCTTTGAGAAGAAAATGAAAAGCACATGTGGTCTACCATCTAGAGCAGTGGCTCTCAGCCTCCTAATGCTGCAACCCTTTAATACAGTTCCTCATGTTGTGCTGACCTCCAACGATACAGTTATTTTCATTGCTACTTCATAACTGTAATTTTGCTACTGTTATAAATCGTAATGTAAATATCTGATATGCAGGATGTTTGATATGTAACCCCCAAAGGGGTTGAGACTGATGGGTTGAGAACCCTGATCTAGGAGTTAGTGACAGCATTTTATGTGTCTTTAAAAAATGCAGTTAGTTTTTCGTGGTGGACTCTAGTTAATTGCAGAGTTGTCAATTTGAAAATACTATCAGGTTTTCTAAGTGCTCACAAGATTATCTGAGTTACTGCTGCATAGCTAGCCAGTCACAACCATATTGCAGGTGGAGGTGAAAGCTGTTGTGAGTCGGACTTGTCCTGTCCTGCTCCTGTCTGCTATATAGAGAAGGACTATGACTCCAGCAAGTTTCTCTTCCTTCCACTTGATTAGTAGGATTTCAATATCAGAAATTCAGCCCTCCCTCCTTTTTACAGATGAGGAAAGTGAGGCTCAGATAATGACAAAATTCTGACTTGGATTCTTTTTTCTAATTTGAATTAAGCTTTTTGATGGCCTGTCCCTCAACACATCACATTTTAGGGCTGGTGAGAAAGCTTTAGCTTGCTGTGCAAGCTTAAGGACCTGAATTCAGTCTCCAGTGGAGCATGCTTATCCCTACTGTGGGGAGGTGCTTGCAGTCTCTTTTCCCTGGGGAGGAGGACCCAAGGGAATCCAGACGGCTGCACTGGCCAACTAGCCTAGCCTGCCTGGCTGCATTTAGGTTTATCAAGTATCCCAGTAAGTATAAAAATGAAAGTCAACTTCAAGACTTCTTGGACATGGTAGCCTGGAAGACCACAATTAAGGCTTCTCCATGAAAAAAAAAATTTTTTAATAAAATGAGAGACATCTGTTCTGATTGTAAGAGGTTTGAAATTTAATACCTGTTTTAGATCCAGGTAGGAAATTAAGTTATAGTAGATTCTGGCAGTACAGTCATTAATGCATGCATGCTTTAACATATATTTACATATACATGTAGACACACTTTATTTTAATCTGACACTCAAAAAAAAAAGTTCCTGGGGGTGAGACTGGAAAGAGTGGTCACTGGTTAAGGGCATTTGCTGCTCTTGCAGAGGACGTGGGTTTGCTCCCTAGCACCCACATGATAACCATGTGTAACTCCAGTCCAGGGCACTGGATGCCCTCTTCTGGCCTCCTAGGGCACAAGGCACTTATGTAGCGCACAAACATTCGGGTGAAACAATCATACATAAAATGCGAATAAAGAAATCTTAGCAAAACTAAGTTCTTGGGTCTAGAGAGATGGCTCAGCAGTTAGGAGCACTTGCAGTTCTTCCAGCAGATCTGGGTTCAGCTCCCAGCACCCATGTCCGGCGGCTGGGTCACAGCCACTTCTAGTTCTCCACGGGCTTTAAAATATATCTTCTGGAGTCTGTGTACACCTACAGTCAAATTCATATGCACACACACACACACACACACATACACAGAGTAAATGAATTGTAAAACAATGAAGAGTAAAGTTCGTTAGGGTTTCTCGCTTTTTCCCTGGACAAAGACATTTTCTTCTGTAGCTGTGTGGGTCTCTCTCTGTATGCCCACTGCATGTATTTTTACCCTCAGGGTGACTTTCTTCAGCCTCACTGTGCACACTCCCTTTTCCTCAGGAGCATCCCTCCAGCACATTTGCTAGCCATTGCATCTGCCTTTCTCTAATCCATATTTGCCACTGTTGTACTTACACTAGATCAGCTGGCTAGGTCTGTTTCTCCACTCTGGACGATTTTCAGGGTAGTGGTAAGGTGAGAAGATGTGGTGTCAGTCAATATAGAAATGCAACTGATAAAGTAGACTAAACCAAATACATCCATATCAACTTGTGAATGCAGAGTAAATTTTCTTTATAGCTGGGGTACTAGCACCCCAAAAAGAGTGTGTAGTGATGCATGTGGATACTGCTGAGGGCTGAGTGGAACAAAGAAGAAAATTGTCCCTTTGACTAGGAGTATATTCCAGTAGCCTTCGCTTTTGCTCATCACTATGCCTGGTAGTGAATATGGCGCATGACCAGCCAGTGACCAGTACTTTGTAACAACAGGTTTCAAAAGTACAATAACTTTGTCATCTGAGAGTGGATTTTCCTTCCAATTTAAGCTACTGAGATATACTGTCTTTTGAACAATGATAGGTTAAAAAAATGCACAGACAGAAGAGAGAGTCATGTGGACTCTTAAAAACTGTAGTGAAACCTAAATAGAAGGGGAGCAATCAGAATAAATCTTGATTGTCTCCTCACTGCTTGTCAAAATTATGTTTTATTTGCCCACATAAAATATGACATAAGTATTCTAAAATACAAGTGTTCCCGAGATATTCTAATAAAAGGAATTTGTAGTAGCCATGAAGTTGTAATTTATATTTATATTTATATTATAGACAGGGTCTCACTGTGAAGCCCAGGCTGGCCTTGGATTCACAATAGTCCTGTCTCCACTTCCCTGTTGTTGGGAACTTGGGTATCAGCTACTGTACCTGGAGCCATATGGTTTTTTTTTTTTTTTTTTTAAGATTTATTTATTATGTATACAGTATTCTGTCTGCAGGTATATCTGCAGGCCAGAAGAGGGCACCAGATTTCATTATGGATGGTTGTGAGCCACCATGTGGTTGCTGGGAATTGAACTCATGACCTCTGGAAGAGCAGCCAGTGCTCTTAACCGCTGAGCCATCTCTCCAGCCCCGCCATATGGTTTTAAATGTATTTTTTCTTACTCAAAAAAAAAAAATGTAGCTGAAAATACAGAAGTTTTGTTGAGAGCATTGCTTTGATGAGGAAGAATAAAACTTAAGTGAGAAGTTGGAAAATCTCTTGTCATTCACTTTAGCTTTAGAGTATGATTAAGGCTGTTGGCTCCTCAGTTTGAGATGTGTGATTTGTTAGGAAGACTTTAAGGGCTGGCTTTTCGGGGACTAGTTCACTAGTTCTCTGCCCCATTCCTGTGGAGCTGATCGCTAGCATCTACCTGTAACTGCAATCTGTCACCTCCACTTTCATGTGGCCCAGAGCCCTGTAGCGAATTTCTCTCTAGGCTTGTTAGAAACTGACATGTGGGAGGGAAATGGGGAGAAGAAGAGGAGGGAGGAAAATAAGGAGAGAGACATAAATTATAAAGTACATGATTTTGAATGAACAAAACACATACTTGTGAAATATATATATATATATATAGTTCAGAGAAGTTTCAGATGCTAGACCAAGTCTCTTCTATGCCACAAGAGAGTCAGACTCTTTGAGAGGAAGAACTGAGAAGGAATTTTCCAGTGTAACAAATATATCACAATAAGGAAAGAAACTATGATGGATGTGGAACACTTGGGAGGCGGAGGCAGGAGAGTCATAGGTTTGAGGCCAGCTTGGGGTACACAGTCTCAGAAAAAAAAAATCTAGAAAATGAAGGCAAGAAATCGAGTCCCCAAATTAAAATGAAATGATGCAAGTTTATACCTGCATGTGTAGATAAAGTAGGTGGAATTTTTAAATGCCTACTTTATGGAGCATCATTTATGCTCCAAATGACAAATGATAGCCATTTAAGACCTATAATTTGATGAGTTGTGACAAATGTATATACCCATGAAGCTACTCTTATAGTTAGGATATGCATTTTCACATGCCCCTCTCCAACATTCTCTTACACTCCTCACACCTACTGATATGCTTTTGTATATTGTGCGAGAACCCCTTTCCAAACTGGCTTTAGAAATTTGTAGATCCTCCTCTCTATAAAACCCAGATGTATATCCAAGATACAATCTTGTTCTCTGTATTTAAAGCAAAGTAATATTACAGACAAATTCTAGGTGTGGCTTTTCTGAAACATTTTCCTGATTACCTCTCAGCAAACTACTTAGCAAATAGTTCCATGTTTGGACTGTAGGCAAATTACAGTCAAGAGAGAAGCAGTTGTGTTAAATAGAAGAGCAGTGTATATTCTTACATAGTTCTCCTAAAAATTCAAATGTTCAAGAACAGGAAAAGTGAGCTAGGGCTGTAGCTCAGTGGGAGAGCACGTGCCTTTAAGAGTCACAAAGCTCCCAGTTCAACCCCAGCACTGCCAAACAAACATAAAGAACACCCAGGAAATGAAACAATTGAATTTTTGCCTCACACTTATGTGTGAAACAAAAAAAAAATGAAAAAGTATGTTTATTTATATAATTATTTTAGTAAATGGTGAGTATATTTTCTGAGAAATGTGTCAGGATATTTTATTATTGTACAAAATCAGACTATACTTGTACAAACCTAGATGGTGTGGTCTTCCATATATCTATAGTGTATGATACAGCCTGTTGTTAATAATTAATAACTGTAATAGCTAATAACCATAGAGCATCTTATACTGAACATTGAAGGCAATTGAGACAAAATGGTAAGTACGTGTCCATCTAAATGGAAAAGGTACAGAAAAGGGGCTGGTGAGATTGATAGCTTAGTTGGCATACTTGCTGTACAAGCATGAAGATCTGAGTTCAGATCACCAACATCTAGTATTTTATTAAAAGAGCTGAGTTAGTGGCAGATGCTTACAATTCCAGCACTAGGGTTAGAGGAGGACGTGACACAGACCAGTCCCTGGAACTTACTGGTCATGCAGTCTGGCTGAATCAGTGGCCTGCAGGCTCTCTGGCCTCCACATGTGCATGCATGTATGCACATACGCTCACAGAAAGAGTACTGGAAAATTCATAGTCCGAGGTTTATAATCAGGATTGAAACACATGTAGCATGTTATTGGCTGAGATGTGAAGCGGCACATGGTAGTAACTTCTGTATCTTCAGGTCCACATCGATAGATGCACACAGTCATTTTATAGGAATTACCCATGAGCCTCACAGTAGATTTGGAGCTGATTTGGGGCTTTCTGTGCATAGACTACATACCCTGTTTATATACTTACATGTAGAACAGGCTTTTGGTATATTCACTTGTCTTGTCTCATTTGTATTATTGAATTAAGTGAATAATTATTGGGAGAAGTAAGGAGCTACTGTAATCAGGCACAATTCATTCCTTTCTCTCTGACTGTCAGGAAGTGTTTTGCTGCAGTTTCTGTTGATCATTGTGACCCTGGTCTGTGCCTGGTCCCCTGCCACTCCTGCTTTGCCCTGTGGCTGCCCTCTCTGTCTTCCTTCCTGCTTTTCTCTTTATGTCTTTCCTGTCTCTGCATGCTTCTTCTTCTGCAGTACCTCCACTGTCTCTTAAAAATGGCTCCAGGCAGAGTGGGCAGCAAACAGGAATTGTAGCATCATTGGGGCTGTGTTTCCGACTTTTCATTTTGTGATCCAATAAAACTGAGACTTCTTTCAAGTTTGGAGCTACACTTTTCAAGGTTGGAGAGTCATGAAAGGCTGTTATTTAGAGAACCAAAACAATGTATTTCCTGGGCTACATTACAACAATCCGTGAACAATGAATCTGTAAAACAGTAAAACTAAAGAAAGGTTTTATAATATTCCTGTGACGTTTTCTTTAACAATGGCTAAGCAGTTAAATGCTCTCGAGGTATGCGTATTTAGTGTTCTTCAAAATGTACTGAAAAGATATTAACACCCTGTCAACCTTTATCAAAGCCTACAAAATGCATGGCGCAAAGCATGAACCCTACCTGGTGCAAATAACAGTAAGATAGATTTTAGATCATAATAATATATTAATATTGTCCCATCAGTTGCACCAAATGTGCCACATCAATGCAAGGTGTTGAGAGTTTGGTTCCAGGACTCTACTCCTAGAATGCAAGAATCTACAATACCCGAGGCTCTTATATAAAGTGGAGTGTGTACATGCATATGACCTTTGTGTGTCCTTCTGTATGTTTTAAACCACATTCTTCACAATACCTAAGGTAGTGTAAATGCTCTGTACCTATTTTTAATTGTTTAGGATAGTTACAAGAGAAAATGTGCATACTCCACATGCATGTAGTATTCTCTTCTAAACATTTTCCATGCCAGGTTGGTTGAGTCTGTATGTGTAACCTGTGGCTATGGAGGGTTAGCTTTACCTGGAAGGACTGGGGAAGATGGTGGCACAGGCAGGCATGTGACAGCATCTTCTTGTGCCCTTGATGTTAACTCACTTGTTTTTTTGCCATCTTTTGACAGTTCTTAGTTTCCCTTTCCCTTTATTTCCTCTTTATCCTTAGTGTGGTCATTTTGGGATTATCCGTTAATGAAAATGGAGGGCTCCTGCATGACAAATCATTGGCAGAAATACCAAAACTATCAGTGAATTGTACTTTACGTAAATTTCTAACACTAAGAACCTTACAGCTGTAATAATTTCTTCAGAATAAAATGGTATGTATGTTGTAAAGGTTTTTTTGACAGGAAATTTGAAAGCAGAAATTATGTCACCTTGTAAACTTAGTTATCATCCCTGCCATGTTTCAGACTCCTGTACATTTTCTTTATATATTTGTCATTGTTCCTATCACAGATAGTGGCAGCACACATGTGGAAACAAGGATTCACCCTGTGGTTAATTTACTGGAGTAGAGCTGTATGTTTGCCAGTATGCAACTTGCTAAATCCCAGCTTCCGACAAGAATGGGTTTGAGAAACCAACAAATGCTCAGTCAGTGCTTCTTCTCAAACACATACACATGAGTATGCTACAAGCTATGGAGACGAGTAAAATCAATCTGTCCAGGCAAGGAATGTTCATTATAATTGGAGATTACTGTTAGTAATACAGCAAGGTAGTGGTAGAAAGAGTATTGAACTGGGCATGGCAGGGAGTGGTAAGAGTAAGAAATTTTGAGCCTTACCCAGAGGACCATTTGATTCTCTGGGAAAATAGTTCCTCCACTCAGGCTTCAGTTTATAAAAAGGAAATTTACTACATTGTGTAAGACAAGCGTGGACATTTCAGAAAATGCTACATTCTCTTTTGTCTAGATGAGATGTGCAAGGTTAAATGTCCTTAAATGCTCTGTTATTGGGGCATTTCATATTTCATATTAGGGATTCTTAACTGGTAAAGTCTACACAAATATTCCAAAATCTTGGGAAAAACCTAAATCTGAAATACCAGTAGTTTAATTTCAGGGAAGGAGCTGGACGTGGTGGCACACACTTTTTTTTTTATCCCAGTACTTGGGAGACAGATGTTGGCAGATCTACCTCTGGTCTACATAGTGAATTCCAGGAAAGCCAAGGCTACCTAGACAGACCCTATCTTAAAAAAAAAAATTCAGAGAAGGGCTACTCAACCTGTAGATATAATTACTATTTATTGTATAGTATATCTATTTATATCATATAATTATACTCATTATAACTGTATACCAGTGTTTCTCTATGTAGGGTCCTTGGACTCAGAGTACAGATCAGTACCTAGATCCTAGAAGCTTTGTAGAAATTCAGGTGCATGAACTGTACCGAGGCTGGCTGAATCAGAAGTGCTAGGGATGGGGCCTCATCTCCTGTGTGAGAACAAGGGTCCCCATCAGGTAATTCTGATAGCCACTGAAGAGTGACTATTATGAGTTATATGAACTTGGGGCAGAGACTTTCAACTTTGGCTACATATAAGATTCATCTTGGGTAACTTTGTTGGGTAGGGCACTGTATTGCTCTATATTGCTATAACAGAATACCCAAGACTGGGAGACTTAAAGAGAAGAGAAGTTTGTTTCTCACCATTCTGGAGGCTAAATAATCCACAATGAAGGTGTCAACATACTCATTGTCTGGTGAGTGCTGCTTACCAGACACCTTATAACATGGCACCTTGACGCTGCACCCTTTGGAACAAAAGGGATGATATTATCATAACATGAAGGAAGGTGGAAGGCGTAGAGATGAACTCTGTCAGCTGTTCTGTAAAGAAACTTAACCTGACTCAACAGGATTTCATTCTCCATGATTCAGTCAACTCAAGGCCTTACCTACCTCTTAATGTTGTCTTGTTGCTTACGATTATAAATGAATCTCAGAGAATATGGAAATATCCACATTCTTGCACCAAGGAAGGCCAGGAGAGCTTGATAGAGGAAATGGAGGAAAGGAAGGTTATGGTGCATTTAGAGCACCAGAAAGGTGTGCTCACTGGCGAAGGGGAGAGGCAGAAAGACTAGAGGGCTCAACACTACACTGGATCCTTTTGTGTGTAAGATCCTTAATTTCATCCAAGAGGGAAGAGCCTCTGTACACTGATCCCTTAAAGAGTCCACCTAGTAATAAATGTCACACTGGCCATTCAGTTTCAATATCTGGATTTTGGAGGGGGCACATTCAAACAATAACACTACCCATATATCACTAGTTTCTCTAACTCCCCAAGTACAGGGAGTTTTGAGAGTCATTGGTTTAGAGGGGGGTAGTGCCTGTGGTTCTTTCTTGGCAGAGAATTCTAGAGATAATGAGGCAGCCAAAGTCAGGGTCTTGAAAAGCAAGCAAGAGTCGCAGTGAAAGGACTTTTATTTCATGGTAAAGACCTTGGCCTTCACACTTAGAACATTGCGGAAGGAGGTTTTTGCTTTGTTTTATTTTGTGTTTTCAAGGTCAAGGGAAATGATATAAAACATTTGAGGTGATACATTGGAAAGATTATTCTGACAGCTACATGAAGAAGAGATCATGCCAAACATTTAAATGTCTGATGAGGAGGTAGAGAGATAGTTCAGTGGTTAAGAGCACTGAGTGCTCTTGCAGAACCTGGGTTTAATTCCCAGGACCTACAAACATCTACACAACCACCTGTAACCCCCAGTTCCAGGGGCTCTGACACCCTCTTCTAGCCTCCATGGCACCAAATACGCAGGTGGTTCAGAGGTACATATACAGGCAAAACACCCAGACACATCAAATTTTTTAAAAAAGAAGCAGTTAAAAGTCTGATGATGTAATCAGTTTGCAGTTAACAGACAGACTGAAGACGAAGATAAGGAAGAAAATGTCTGGACATTTGTTCATGAAGAATGGGCAGGGTCTAGTGATAGTTGTTGGGGTGACAGTCTTAGAGTAACTTTGGTGCAGGAGTTGCTCTCTGGCAGCGAGGAGGACCTAGTGCTCTAGTACAGCTATCACAAATGTCACATTGGCTCTATACAGTCCCCTGTCCTTCATGGCTTTAGTCTAGCTTTAATTTGGGGAGTGGGAGAGAATTATATAAAAGTAGAAATTATATGTGACTAAAAAGCTATCCATTGTCATCATGTAAGAGTGGAAAAATGCTGAAGGTTTTGTTGTTTTTTTCTTTCTGTTTTTTAATGAAAGAATGCTTGGAGTTGTGGGAAAATTGTAAAGTTGGCAAAGACTAATTCAAGACTCTCAATTAAGTGAATTTTTGTTTTATCATTTGTTTTATTTGGGAGCCACTGCTGTGGCCATTGAAAGAACATCAATCTTCTTATTTTTAAAACACAACAAAAATATCATTGAACATTAGGGCAAAGGACAAGAATGTCAAAGTTACCTTTTGACTTTAGCAAATATTTGCCACTTCATTTTTCTTTCTGGGTTTCGCCATTTGACTTGTTCCTTTGTATGCATTTTTTTCCTAGTACCTAATAGGTCCAGTTTCCTATCTTCTATTTTAATGGATCTTGAAGTTTGTAAATATTATTAATATTTTAACATTTCAATAAAAAGTAGACAAATATATTTTCTTATTATTTCTTTTGGCTAGAGGTCCCTGAAACTTGCGTGAAGCCATGGTTGTAGAAAGAGGTCCTCCATTTTTAGTCCTGGGATTGAGAAGATGGTTTTGTGGATAAAGTACTTGTCACACTATCATGTGGACCCAAATTCGGATCCCTAGAACCTATGTTAATAAATCTAGGCAGGGCTACAAGTCTGTAATCCCAGTGGAGAATGCAGACAAGAGAATCCCTGGACTTTCTGACAAGTCACTCTAGTTAATTAGTGAACTCTGAGTTCTGTGAGAGACTTCATCTCAAAGATTAAAGCAGAGAGTGAGTAAGGAAGGCGCCAAGTATCAACTTCCATGTGCACACACACAAGGTACACAAGGTAGTGCACCTCCTCACAAACCCAGACTAAAACAAATGCTCAATTAAACAGCATGTATAGGAAAATTAGGACAATACAGAGGAGATTATCCTGGTCATCCGCAATGATGGTATGCAAATTTATGAAGTGTTTCATATTTTTGGTGAGGAGGCGGGATTTCTAGACAGGTTTTCTTTGTGTAGTTTTGGCTGTCCTGGAAGTAGCTCTGTAGACTAGGCTGGCCTCGAACTCACAGAAGTCCACTTGTCTCTGCCTCCTGAGTATTGGGATTAAAAGTATAGATGCATAAATAAATGTAGAAACTTGTATGTAAGAAATGATTTTCCAGAATATGATTTATTATCAGATATACTATATACCTAATCTTATTTAGATAACAAAACTTGGAATGTGTTACATTGATATGACTGAAAATATACTTTAAAATTTTCTTTGCTTATTAATGTATTACTGAATTATGGTTATGTTGCTGGTCTTTTGTTGAAATTATTAAAATAACTCATCTCTTATCCGAACCATTTATTCTCAATAATTTATTTTCAGTTCTTGTAGAGGAATAGAGCCAACAGACATTTCAGCTCCATTTATTACTGCATTTTATGGAAACATTGAAAGTATGTTTTGAATGGCACATATGTCAGTGTTTCAGACTCCCATATTAGTACAAGTAGGGAAAATAATAACAGTAGAGTGAATGAGAAGTTTGAGCCTACTGGTTACCATCAGAAATATTTCTAATTAAGGGGATACTTATGGTTCACCCCCCTCTTTGATTTCTTAGGTGGAAGAGAGTATCTTGAAGAGCATGATTAAGGGATGATTGCCATGACAATCACTTCCAAAGCATCTGAAAGGAAACAATGAATCTATGGAGATCATCCATTTCGATTGATTCAACTGGTCATTTAAGTTGATTTTAACAGCTTTGTCTCTGCATTTTTTTTTCATATAATTCGCTCAGTTGATTAACAACTTGGAGATCCTCTAAGCTTGGGTGAAAGTAATGATAGAGTCATCCGTGTCTGTGACCAGAATACTTTTGTTAGACCAAGAGTGTCTTAAACGTCACTGAAACGATCTGTTGGGCTTATTCCAGAATAACAGAATGACATTTTTTTTTTTTTTTGGTTTTTCGAGACAGGGTTTCTCTGTGTAACAGCTCTGGCTGTCCTGGACTTGCTTTGTAGACCAGGCTGGCCTCGAACTTACAGAGATCCGCCTGCCTCTGCCTCCCGAGTGCTGGGATTAAAGGCGTGCGCCACCACCGCCCGGCCAGAATGACATTTCTAATTTGACTTATTTATTTGTTAGAATAGAAGATTAGCACTATTTATTTGAAAGCACATACCCGAAAATATTTCAGTTTTGTTTTAGATTACTTTGCTGACATCACATTTACCCAGTGTTTGGCTGTCCTGCTTTTATTCTTTGCCCAATATTGTTGACACAGTCTGCATTGTGTCTGATCAAAGCCACAGTTATATTCAATACATTGAGAAGTGCACACAGATAATACCCCAAATGATGTTAAGTGAAACACACTAGTACAGAGAAGAAAGGGAAATGAAGATGCAAATGCAGTTCAAGTCTCACTGTAAATTTTCTCCTTGTTACTGATGGGAAAACTTTGAATTATGGAATGGAAGGCAGCTAAATTGGGCGGAGTTGGACCCCAGTGTATGAGTTTTGCCTTCTCAGTCTGAGCCTTTGTCTCTTCTGCCATCTGGAGGGTGTCAGAGAACGCTAGATGCAAGGATTTCTGAAATGGGTAGCCAGTATCCTGGTCTGGCTAGTAGAAGTTTTTCAGCATCATCCAACTGGAAGCTACCTGACTCTTCAAGTAGAGAACCAGATTACTTTTGAGTAGAATCCAGTATAAATTGCATCTGTCTCCAGGAACACTCAATTCTGGAAGGGCACGGTGAAATAGAATACTGAAGCTGGAGTGTGAGGAACTCAAGTTTGAAGTTAAAGATGGGTTGAATCTAAAGAACACATTTGGTATCGAGTGTTTTTGGGAGTATAATAAATTGTTGCCCAAGTTGATAGCATTTTAACTGCTTGTCTGCTGGAAGAAGTGATGGTTGTATATGTAATATTCTGTAACAGCAATGTGTGTCATATGTATTTGATTCTTTGCCTATGTGGGGTTGCTTACTGTTAGGAAGTTCAGAGAGGTTGGGCAGCTAGCTAATGTAAGGTAGAGCCAGTTTCACACCTCCCTGTCTGAATCTGACAGCCTGTGTGTAAAACAGCTGTGATGTGCTGTGTTCTTTCACAGCTTCACGAAAGGGTGTGGCACCTTCTGTGAACAGCAGGTTCCATAGGAGTAGAATGTGGGTGGGAGATGGGAGTTCTGTATATGTATGTCATGCAACCTGCCTAGAAATAGGAAAGAACGGGTTTTGTGTCTGCCATCATGAAACATATAAAGTGCTCTAGCACAAACAAAATGTAACATGAAATAATAGTGATTTTGTAGAATCTGAGAATTGTCTCCTCTTGTGTCAGTGGCAAGAGGAACAAAAGGTAGTTTTCTGAGCTTGCTTCTAAACAGCTCTGAATGTTAGCTCTTTACCACTGACGAAGATTAAGTGTGCTTTTGACTTGGCCAACAAGAACCCTGTTCTCTTTTATTTCTTTTGAGTTATTATTTGTTTTTAATTTCTGAAATATTTTGATCTTTTATTTTTTTACTCTTCAGTAAATACATTTATTATTTTTTCTTTTTTATACCATAGTCAACAGTTTCCCCTCCCTTCTCTACCCCATTCCTTTCCCTCTGCCATCCTCATCCATTCTTCCTCCATTTCTCTTCAGAAAAAGGCAGACCTCCCATGGATATCAACCAAACATAGCATATCAAATTGCAGTAAGACCAGGCACCTCCCCTCCTATTAATAATGCTAGATGAGGCAACCCAGTAGGAGGAAAGGGTCCCAAAAGCAGGCAACAGAGTCAGAGACAGCACCCGCTCCCACTGTTAGGAGTCTCACAAGAACACCAAGCTACACAACCATAACATATATGAAGAGGATTTGGGTCAGATACATACAGGCTCTCTGATTGTAGCTTCAGTCTCTGTGAGCTCCTGTGAGCCCAGGTTGAAGAACCTTGTCTTCTTAGTCAACAGTTTGTCCATTTGAACTTCAGAATAGTTGTCCTTAACTATGACAGTTATCACTAAGATCTCATAAACAAATGACTCTATTAGCATATAGGACTAACTTCACCAGCTCTTGTCTGGCACACACAAAAAGTTAAATCTGTAGTTGCTGTCTGTTTTATGATCAGCCTAGAAGTGGGTGTGGGGGTACAAGAGGGATTCCAAGCCTGACTGCAACTTTTAGTTTATGTTTGTCCTATTCCCACTGAAACTTCCTGACAGCCTATTCTGGGTATGGGAACAAAAGTGTTGGCAGCTGATTGTGGTGACACATACCTGTGATGCCAACAGAGGGGGAAGTGGAAGCAAGGAGGATCCTGAGTTCAAAGCTAGCATGGATCACATGGTGAGATCTTTTCTCATATAAACAAAACCTAAATAGGGCCCTCTTTGGAGAGCTGTCCTTTTACCAGGTTCCCTTTACAAGTGATATAAGGTACAAGATAGGGATGTGTATGGGCTCATGGGGCAGCTGCCTGTGTACAGAGAGGACACTATTGTATTTGTTTTTGGATAGCAGTAGCCAATGGGCACCTTCCTAGTACCACAGCACCATTCACATAAGGAAGACCCTGCGAACTAGCCTGCATCCTAATGGTGTTGTGGGTGGGAGATAACTTCAGTGGTCACAGGGTACCTCATCTCCATAGCAACACCTAAATATTCCTCTGGTGACTTGTGTTCTACATTCCTGCTGGATCAGAGCCCTCCTGTGTCCAAAATATTCTAAAGATGTTAAAAGAGAAAGGAGAAAAGGTTCAACTAATAAATCTATTCTAAATGACTGAATCATTTGTTTTGATTACCAGGGTGATTGCCAAATGTTAATTTAAAACTGAAATAGGCCATGAGCTCAGTCCCCTAACAATGCTGAGAGTTTGAACTAATACAGCTTGATAATGAGGGAGTCGGATCCACTGCCAGGGCTAATGTTATATGATAAACAGACATTTGGAGAAGTATGCAGAACATCTTGGCTGTTTTCTGTTAACTCTTTGGGTTGTAAATATAAAGGAGAATGTGTTGCCATGAATCTTTTCAGAGGAAAAGATTTTTTTTAATTTATGACTTTTCTTCTAAAAAGATAATTTTGCTAATGTTTTCTTCAATTTAGGCAACTGGTAGCTGTTCTTAGCTGTATCCAGCCCTTTTGGAGCACATCCTGTGTGAGGTAAGAGTTACTAATTGCTATAGATTCTTATGCTGGTCTCTAACTTCTCCAATTTGTGGCAAGGTACAAAGCTTTATTTATTTCAGAAGTTTAAGAAGGTTTATTTTAATTGGCCCAACCAATATCACTGTTTATCCTAAATATTAGCTCTCTGGGGAATGCCTTTTCAATCAGAAACCCCATTTGCTTTGAATTTGGGGACATAAAAGTGAAAGTGGCAGGCACCACAGAACTCTCAGGTTTTGCTGGAAAACAAAGAGCAGCTCATGTTGCAGTGTGAACAGTAAGGAGCAGAAAAACTGCAGTGAGTGGAAGGGGACACCTCATGGTGACTGAAAAAGTTGATTCCTGTCCCAGGTGGAAGGAGCTAGGTCACCATAAAACCTGGTAGTAGGAACACCAAAGAGTGTTTCTGCTGGGTCACAATAATGTGAGCCAATGTGAGTGAGTGAGTG
>CAJQZJ010033871.1:2208371-2258625 GCA_907164525.1 Lophiomys imhausi | reverse complement strand
CTTCCTTCCTTCCTTTCCTTTCTTTTTCCTTCCTTTCCCTCCCTCCCTCCCTCCCTTCCTTCCTTCCTTTCCCTCTTTCATTTCCCTTTAAGTTCAGAACCAGCCACGCTACATTGGTGTATGTAGCCACACTACCTGAACCTTTCATTTACTTGCACACATTGGCTAGACATCCTCTGCTTCTTTTAGCCGGTAGCTGATTTATGCTCTGTGGTAATTCAGCCTTCCATATTTCTTCCCCTGAGAGAAGGGACATCCATCTTTGAAAATAACAGGAGGGACATCTGAGAGAGGTCTACTCCAGGTGCAATGCAAAAATGACTGCTTCCTCTTGTACCCTATTCTCTGTATTTATATGAGGGGCATGATATTTGCAAGTACTGTGCCCGTTGAGATTTCTAGTTTCATACACGAAAAGTTTGCTCTGTTGGCACCTTCTCTACCTAGGTAAACCTGCTAATTTTTTTCCTCTAAATTCATTTGAATCAGTACAGAACTACACAGGGGTTAGACTGTTGAATCTTGTCTTATTTTTTCCTTTAATCCACTGAAGCCCACCGTGTGCTAAGGCAGGTGTGATGTGACAAAGTCAAGCACGTTGGGTCCGATGTTCCTCAGATGGAGGGCAGCCCTAAAGTATTTACCCTTTGTCAGGCAAGGAGACTGAAAACTGCTCTATAAACTATCACCTTGCTGATAATATTAATAATATTGAAAAAAAATTAAGGCCCTGCTTCTACTCTGCTCCTTGAGCCTGCGATTTCTGCTTCCTGCGCAATAGGCAGGTATAAACAAGAAAGTATGGGATACTGGTTGGAGACACAGGTGTGCCTAGGACCATATCCCCCTAGATGAACAGAAATGGAACGTCTACATTCACACCCAATTTTAAAGTTTGCAATTTTTGCAGGAAGATGGTTTAATTTTTTAAGTGATGTGTCCCTTTTTAAGCTTTATACAGCATTTATCTTCCACATAGTTTATAATTGTAGGAATTGGTATTATTTTATTTGTATGCCTTCAGTTTACAAAATTATTTGAAATACAGTTGAGCACAATGCAATTCTTCAATAAAAGTTTTTAAAGACTTTTATGTGTATGGGTATTTTGCGTGTATGTCTGTGCAGTTACTGCGGAGACCAGAAGGGGGAGCTAGAGACCCTAGAATTTATTTACAATCCCTTGTGAGCTGCCATGTGGGTGCTAATCAAACCTGGGTCATCTTAGAAATACAGCTAGTACCCTTAGCGCTGAGCCAGCCATCTCTCCAGCCCTTATAACATAATTGTTAACAGACACATGAGCTGGGCTAAATATGAGTACTCTGGTTTGTATTGTAGAGATGATAATATTGTTAATGGATTGGATGCATTTCACATTTAGGAAATATTTGTGTAACTACCATATGGTTATTTTCATTATTGATTTGGGAAGGTTTTTTTTAATACTCACTAAACAAAAATTTCGAAGACAGTAGTCATAGTGATTTGATGTGTGCCATTGATATTGATGTGATCTCTCTTCTTGGAACCCATGTAGTCAGCATACAAATCAGCACAGATGGAATAAACAGCCTTAAAAAAGGGTTTAGAACTCTTCAGTTGAGATCCATGGTCGCAGACTGGTAGGCTGGATCTGGCACACAGAGGTGTTCTTTTTAAATGCTAGTAAGTTGCCAGCCTTGGAAAATCGAGAGATTTCACGCTCTTAAATATCCACATTTCCCATCTTTTACAATATCAGAAGCTCTGGCATCACAAAGCCTTCATTTCCACTTGGCTATAATAGCCTGCAGCCAAAGTGCTGCTGTTCTCTTTTGGAGAGAGCACAGGAGGCAAGACTTGCCACAGCTTCCAGCCTTCTCTTCAGTCTCTTCTTTCTTGCCACAAAGAGTGGAAGCCCGTTGCCATTACTAGGGCACTGTACTCACGTAGGCACTTGACTTTTCATTGTTAATTCAAGATAACAGTGTGGCTGCAAAGTTCAGATTATCCTTTCTTGCAGATCAGTTTGTTTATTTTTCTGGGCTGAGCCGTGTTCATTTTAACGGGGTGCTTAAGATTAATTTTTAGGTGACAGGTGAACCCTAATAGGGGAGGGATACGTTCTGATGGTACCTGATTAAGATGAAGAGTATCAACACACATGAGTAGTTTTTTTTTAAGTTCTTATTCTGGGAGATTCCTGTGGTCTCTCTCAGTACTTGTCAAACTTGAATGCACAGTAAGTGATGCAGGGGGTCTGGAGTCGGGCTAGAGACCCTGCTTGTCATACTGCTGTTGTCTGGGCCTCCACTGCTCTGTGTGACCAGAGAGCTTTACTCTGAAGCAGCCCAAAGAGAAAAAGCCTCATGCAGATCCATTGGTTTTTCTTTGGCTTGAGAAGGGAGCAAGCAGTGTCTTCTTACAAAGGTTTGCTTGGGTCAGTCTTTCTCAGCTACACCAGTGCTGTTCTGATTACAACAAAGTCGCTTAAAAACATAACTAACTAGTTTTTTGTTTTGTTTTGTTTTTGAGACAGGGTTTCTCTCTATAGCCCTGGCTGTCCTAGACTCACTTTGTAGACCAGGCTGGTCTCAAACTCACAGTGATCCACCCACCTCTGCCTCCTGAGTGCTGGGAATAAAGGCGTGTGCCACCGTGCCTGCACAACTAGTTTTAATACAATATACCACATGTAGAGGATAAAGAAGTCTTGTTTAAGTTTTTATTCTGGATTATATGCTTCTAGTAAATATTATGTGTGTTAGAGCACAAGAATTATATATTATGGACAAGCACTTCAAATTTAATAATCGGAGAACATATTTATGTGGCACTTAGAATACTTAAGCATAAGACCATAGAAAACAGGCTAATCATCAAATCCCTAGGTGTGAAATAACCATGTAAGCTATAACAAGGTAGAAAAGTCAGAAAAGAAGATAGACCAACAGATCCATATATCTCCAATTCTACTGTGAAAAGCATAATTATAACCAAAAGAAAATCATGCCTAGGAAACTTGCTGCACATATAAAAAGATAATTTTGGCATTATATACAGAAGTCATGCAGGTTTAAGAAGATATGCATAGGCCTGGCATGAGACAGATGCCCCAGACCTACTGGCTGAACAAACTCTTCAGGAGGTTGGTGGGTA
Organism: Lophiomys imhausi; assembly: GCA_907164525.1. Lineage (NCBI taxonomy): Eukaryota > Metazoa > Chordata > Mammalia > Rodentia > Muridae > Lophiomys > Lophiomys imhausi. The sequence goes on along the minus strand of CAJQZJ010033871.1, from coordinate 2,255,485 downwards.
AAAAACATTCACATTACGTCACAAAGTGAGCAGATGCATGAAAACACGGTTTGCCTTAGTGACATTTAAGGACGAGCAATTGAAACATTAACCAAGTATATATTCACCCTTAGAACAAGAAAAACAAAATGAAAATCAAATGCTAAGATGGCTGCTTTCTTTGAGTGACATAAATTATCCTGTAGATTGTGGCAGCATGTGGCAGAAGTCACATTATTGGTACCTTTGAATCTTATAATCCTGTTTGGGGAAATATGTCCTAAGAAACAGATTGTCCCAAGAAAAGGAGAAAATGATCTGTATTGTAGGTATTCACCACAGTGGTACTTGTATGAATAAAGTGTCTAGCATTAGAAAAACGCTTCATTTATTCAACTATCTTTTTCAGTATTAGTAATTGAACCTAGGGCCTCATGCATGGTAGGCAAGCAGCATCCCCAGCCCTCCCTCTTTTTACTTTTCTATTTTGAGACAGTCTCAACAAGTTGCTTGCACTGGTCTTGGGCAGTGTGAGCCCACTGTAGCCCAAACAGACCTTGAACTTGTGAACCTCCTCCTGTATTCTCTCAAGTAGCTGAGATTGAAGACATAAACCTTAGCAGATACTTCAGGTTAAGTAAACCTTGATAGATCTATAGTGGAATGCCATGAATTTGTTAAAATTTTGAGTTTTGATGTTTGCTTATTAATGTGAAAGAATATAGCTAGCAAAAACTTACTGAGGTACAAGCTGCAAAAATCATATATATTGTTGTTACATACATGCAAAGTGATATGGATGTATGGACAAGAACTGGAGTTTGCCCATGGAAAAATGTAAGTACCATTTTATTTGAGGTTTCATGATGCTTGTTTGTTTTAATGTAATCTTGTACTCAAAGGTTGAGGATCTCCTGATTTTACCTAGTTTGACTACACATCACAGAATATTCCTGTTTATCACACAGTAGGTAACTATCCAAAACAAACCCACAGGTAGGATATTCCTGTTTATCATACAGTAAGTATAAATAACCATAAACTATAATGCCTTTTTGGTCCTGGCCAGGGCTTAAACTTGGAGTTCCAGTGGTACAGGTCTTGTGTATTTTGTACCATCAGCTCAAATTTCTGTTTCTCATTCTTCTGTGTTCTTGGTGACCCCATGACAAAGAATATGTATTTTGTTTTGGAGCTTCTTCTTGATGTGGGTTGATTCTTCATGTCTAAAGGTTCATCGTCCCTTTAAGAAGAATCTTAGTTATGTTCTCACTGAAGGGCAGTAGCCTGCCCACCATTTCCATTCTTTTGCAGAAGCCTGCAAAAGTCACTTTAAGGTTAATGGTCTTTTTCCAGTGCCCTCCTCCCTTCATCTGTGCTCTCTCTTTCAGATGTACTTGTTTCCCTTCTCAAGTAAGGTCAGTTACTTCATGTTTGTTTTTCTTTTTTGACATGGTTTCCTCTGGCTTTGGCATCACATATTTTCCCCATATGTCATTGCCTTTAGAGCTCCATGTTGCAATCATTTTTCAAGAGGAATAGAGAGCACATTGCTGGGGGGGGGTAAGTCTTGACTCTCTTGCTTGCCATTTGCTTGAGTGAGCAATTCATATTTCTTTTGGGTCTAGTTCTGTTTGATTTCAGAGTCTTCACAGTCCGTTATGTTTGGACTAAAAGATACTTAAGTAAAAATAATGGTAAGTCAGAGATCTGTCTGGCAAAGGTGCAGCACATTTGTTAAGGTTACTGGTTTATTTATCTCCCCTGTCTCTATGGCAACTAAATCTGGGCCTGGGATTTAATGGACTTAATTTTGACCTTCTGTAACATCTCTTAACTTTTCCCAGTCTTTTACTGAAAAAGAATTCATTTTCACTTGAGGAAAGAAATACACTTCACTTACAGAAGGAGTCCTAACCAGACTCTCAAAGGTGGTCTCTCTAGAGTCTTTGATTTTTTTCAACTTAAAATTGTATTAAAAAATGTTTTATGGATTAGGCATGGTGGTACATGCCTTTAATCCCAGCACTAGGGAGGCAGAGGCAGGAAGGTCTCTGTGAGTTTGAGGCCAGCCTTATCTACAGAGTGAGTCCAAGACAGTCAGAGATACACAGAGAAACCCTATCTCGAAAAAAAAAAAAGTTTTATGTGGATTAGTATCTGAACCCCGCCCCCCGTTTGTGTGTGTGTGTTTGTGTGTGCCATGAGTTTTCTTGGTGCCTTAAGATACCAGAAGAAGGAATCCGATCCCCTGGAACTGGAGTTGCTGTGCAGATGCTGGGAACTGAACTCAGGTCCTCAAGATCAGCCAGTGCTTTTAACTGCTAAATTATCTCTACAGCCCCTAGATAGAACCTTTGATATTTAGTCTTCAGTCAGAGTACACATCATACTTAAAAACACACATATGAATGCAGCATTACTGGTATCCAAAGAATAATTTTTGTTTTGGTGAAGTAAAGTATTCTTTAGTCATTGTTAAGGAACTGACTTTGTGAACATATTGTAAGAGAGCTTAAATCAAAGGGAACATTGATTATACACAACTTTTTATTTTTTATTTATAATCATACAATGGATAAGAGATATCCATTGTATGATTATAAATTTACATGCCCACAAATGCTCAGACTGTATGTCAGAGTTTAAATGTGGTAAACAACACCATAGAAGACCATAAGAAAGGTTTAGTTCAACCAGAATTACTATAGAAGTCAGCTTTGGATACTGACATTCAAATCCAGCATTTCATCTGCACCTGTCTTATGTGCATAAAGACAGAGGATCTGTATGAGGAAGCTAGAGTCAAGCCATGTTGGACCTCAATTGGTTTAAATGCTCATATAGCACTTTTCAGCCTCTTCTGTTTGGTTGCAGAGCATTTACAGAGACATTCCAGTTTCAGAAAATGTAATAATTTATTCAAAATGAAGTCAGTGTATTTCTGTATTTAAGTCTAATACATAGTGTGTTATTCTACTCATGAATAATGTCTGTATTTGTCAGCCCTTTTACCTCCTCTAAGAACAAATTCATATGTGAATTTCCCTTAACACCCAAAGGAACCAGAAAGTGATTAATAAGGTTCGCAACAAAGGCTGTGGCAAGAGAAGCAGCCTGTGTCCTTCTGATCTCACTCTGCAAACATAAAGTATTAAGAGTTCAGATCTATGGTCAAGTTCAACTCAGGTCCAATATGAATTGGTAAAAACAAAAACCTTAGATGAGATATCATAAAGTCTCCCTAGACGCAGAGGTTGTTTTGAGATCTTGTTTATCATCACCTGTTCTATTAATAGGTCAAAGACTTGAGGAGCAGCAACAGATGCTCACTTGTGAAAGATCCACACTTACTAGATGAATGCTGGGTACTACTTAGTTTCTGGATTGGAAACCTTGACTCACATATCTTATAACCAACTATGAACTTAGAAAATGTGTTAGGTCAAGTTCATTGGTACATCTTATGAATTTTGTTCTGGCTATCATGAGAAGAATATCTGAGGTAAAAGCTTTTAGGGAAACCACAGATTAAGGCCAGAAGCCTTCATTAACACGAAAAATGAACAATATGTCTGCCAGCATAATTTTCATTGTTATCCTATCAACTTTGTCACATGTTGAAAGCCCGGTGTAATGTGCTGATAATTGTTAACAATTTATATGTTTCATTACTTCTTTTATTGGTAATATTTCAACTGCTTAAAACAGCACTAAGAATGAAGCCAATTTAAAGAGAAATAAATGAACTATGTAGAATGCCTTTAGAAGAGTAGCTACATTCTCTTGTCCTGCCACCCAGATAGCCACACACTATAGACCATCTCTCACTGCGGATAGCCAACTATTGGATAGTTTCTTAAACTGTTCTTTACCTGAAAAGAAAAGATGTGATACATAGGTAGTTTGGTGTTCATTTGCAGTCTTCATTGAGTTTTGGCCATCTCTTTAAGTTGCTCGTGTGATATAACTATTTCTATACATTGTTCAAGACTGAAAAATAATTCACTGAAGGTATTCCACGTATTTTTTTCCCTAGAACTTTTGTGAATGATGGTGAGCATTTACATAGACAATTATTAGTCTATACTGAATAGGAGATTCATAACCCATTTTGTCTTTTTAAATTTTTTTATGTGTGTAGTTGTGATGGCTATTCTTGGTTTTGGAATTTTGCCTGCATGTATGTCTGTGTACCTGTGCCGGCAGAGGCCAAAAGAAGCCATCAGATTCCCTGGAACTGGGATTACAGACTGTTGTGAGCTGCCATGAGGGTGCTGGGAATTGAACTCAGGTCTTGTGTAGCAACGGCCAGTGCTCTTAACTTCTGAGTCATCTCTCCAGCCTCCCCTACAACAATGTCCTTTGTTCCTTTTAGTGCTTCAACTGCAGACTAAGTGGAGAAGTCAAAAGGTGTATTCTACCCTTTGCATTAGCTCATGTGACAGATTTGAATTGGAAGTCAGTACAAAATGCTCCAGTATTTTAAAACCCAATGCACATTCCCAGCCCTGCCTTCTGCACCATCAGTCTTTATAAACTACGAAGGGTCTTGACTTGACTCATAGCCCCCTCCTGAGTGTTTCCCATTTTCCCCACTGGAACTGAATAGCAAAGAGTGAAGAATTTTATTGAGATTTACCATGCTTCATTGTGTCCACCTTTCCATAGGAAACTAGATGCTCCCAGGGAACAACACTTCTGGTAGTTGTTTAGTTTCTTTACATCATTTATTATCCAGTGCCAGGGCTTGGTAGACATTGACTAATGATTAAATGAATTGAGTGAATGGCATTATTCACTTACTAGTGTTAAATGACATCACACAGATAAGGCTCAGTATCTTTTGTTTCAGTTCCTGTTCCTTCAGTAGCCACATTAGATTTCTCTCACATGGACCAGTCCTTTCTACCTCATAGCAGAGCACCACCCCATCTATTTTATTAGGTCTTCCAGAGAATTCCAACAGTGAACACTCGTTCATAAGTCACTTGGATCCTGTAATTAAACCTTTTAGTATATTTGACTTACCGTGTCATCTGTCTTATATTTTTGGATGATTTAACCTTAAACAATCTGGAATTTCATCCCATAGCTTCAATTTTGACATTTGTAATGTGTTATCAGACTTGGCTAAGATGTTGACATTCATCTTGGTGGTGGCTAAGCAGAAGTGCTAACTTAAGTGTGAAATATGCTCAATTTTCAGAGTGTAGGGATTTTGTTTCTACCAGCAAATGTACAGACACATATACTCTTCTCTTCCCACATGTTTCCTGATGACATTATTTGTATTCTTGAGTCTTGGAAGGCTGGCCTAGGAAATACAGTTAAGGGTTCTTTTCATATGAATGACACCAGACATTTGGGATGGAGGAGAGAAACATAAAATGGTAGTCTTAGGTACTACATTGCCGTTAGATATTGAGGTGAGAAGTCACAATTAGGTAGTTGTTTACCAATATGCCTTCACTTTTTCCTATGAAGTCTAAACTCCATAGATTTAATAAGTACTAAGAATACAAAAAAAATTTTCAGTCTGATGGTTTTTACTTTATAGTCCATAGAACTCTGGAATTTGCAGAAGTGTTTCAGAGGCTGAACCAATGTTTTACTTACATTTAAAATTTTTATTATAGTATTTTGAAAAACTTAAAACAACAGATACATCTGTGTTTTATAGTGCACTGTAGCATTCTGAAGGAACACTTACTAACTGACTTTAAAATAAGTAAAGGTTATTAATGTCAACCTAAAATAAAATTTTGACTCGCACTTATCAGTCATCCATCAATGTCAGTGTAGCATTTCTGTTGGAAGACTAAAGACAGAAGTTCTTCAGTAAGGCCATTACACTAAAGCCATTGGTGTTAAAGTATTGGCCTGTGAGAGCTGATGTTACCTTTGGGTTTCCAGTTGCAGTGAGCACTTATCCATCTGTTATATTTAGTTTTTTCTAATGCTTTCAGGAATCTGGGAAACAGCCATAAAGGGGGCGTACAGTTAAGTTGGAGACTGATGGATCCAGTACCGTCCCTCAGAAGGGACTGTGAATAGATTAGGTGACTTCATTACAAGTCTGAGCTCACATGTGTGTAACTGTACTGCTCAGTATGAGAGTTTTAAGGATTGTGCAGTAAAACCTTCAAATGAGTTTGGCAGAGTCCTTTCATTTGGAGGCAGTGGTACTTGCACTGCTTCCTTCCATTCCAGATGGTATTGCGCTCTCTGCCCACACCCTTAAACACCTCTTGGAAGCCACTGTTTGCTTGTGTAGGCTTTCAATTGAGTTTTCATATTTTTTCCATATTCATATTTTACTTCTCCACCCTTTTTATTTTTAAAAAACAGGTCTCATAGCCTAGTCTAACTTTCACCTTACTATTCAGTTAAGGGTTAAGGATGACTTTGAACTTCTGGTCTTTCTGACTGTAGTTAGGCCTAGTGCTGGGTTTACAGATATGTGCCAGCACTTGCAGTTTTTTTTAAACATTTATTATGTGTACAGTATTTGCTCTACATATATGCCCGGGCACCATATCTCAATGTAGATGGTTGTGAGCCACCATGTGGTTGCTGGGAATTGAACTCAGGACCTTTGGAAGAACAGCCAGTGCTCTTAACCTCTGAGCCACCTCTCCAGCCCAACACTTGCAGTTTTATGCCATACTAGGGATTCAATCTAAGATCATCTGTATGGAAGGTAAGTTGTCTACCAGCTGCATCCTGAGAGCAACATACCCATAAATCTCTACCAAGAGTTGATTATGAACACTTTCAGAGTTGAATTTTTTCAGTGACCACCTGTGTGCTTCTCATCTGTAGCCTCCTCATAACATTTTTTTTCTGCTTGTTTAATATGGTGTACCTCCATAGGCCAGTCTATTTTTTTACTTGAGGATGTATTTCAATGCAAAGCGAGCATATTTCTTCAGCAGTTGACTTCATATATTTTATGCACTCAAAGTCTAGCCTCTTGAACACTGCACTAATGTGGGTAAATTGACATAGCATGCCATGAAAGTTGGAAAGTAAATTCCTCAATTTTACTTTTGAAAGTAATAGTACTTCTTGGATTCTGGCATAGGATTGGAAAAAGAAAACACTGGCTCGTTTTAAAACTTAAACTCATTCTGTGACCCAGACTCTTGCTGACTTCTCCCTAAATCAGGATGTACTTGCAAATTTTATTTTCACCACTAAGAATCCAAATAACTTGTTTTTTAAAATTTATTTATTTTTATTTATGTTATGTGCATTGGTACTTTGCCTGCATGTATGTGTGTGTGAGGGTGTCAGATCTTGGAGTTAGAGACAGTTATGAGTTGCCATGTGGGTGCTGGGAATTGAACCTGGGTCCTCTGGAAGAGCAGTCAGTGCTCTTAACCGCTGAGCCATCTCTCCAGCCCCCCCCCCAATAACTTCTTATAGAGTGTTGGGCTCATCCTTAAAAGAGTTGTTGTCATCAAATGTTGGTCCATTACATCTTCTCTGTTGCATTTGGAAGGCAGGAGAGCAACTATCTGAAGTCTAAATTTGTCTGTGTTGGACTCAATCCCAAGCCCTGGTCTTAAAATCAAAGTGTTAGGTGTGAATTATTAAAACAACACTCACTACAGTTTGAACAGAGTATTGAGAATGGATGTGAAAGGCTTTGGTTGCATGGCTTTTTGTCCCTGTTCGTACAGAAAACTCTCTGTTCTTCCAAAAGCTGTGTAGGTCCCTTCATTCCGTCCCCAAAACTGGGTCCAAATACTCCCTTAGCTCATGGAGTTCACCAGGCATTTTTCTTTATGGAAGTCTCCACCAGCACTCTTGAGGTAGCTGGCAGGAGGGATCTTAAAAGCATTTCTAAGTAGTTTTTCCCACTCCTATAGGAGCTAATCCTCGACTTTCCACTTGCTTTTCGCTGCTGTTGCTTGGGTTGAGAAATAGACTTCTTTATGTCAGGAGAGAGTGAATCTGAAAGAATTATATATAAAGAACTATATAAATTTGATCAACTGCTTCATACAGACACATGACCGTTTACCGTCTATAAAAACTCATTGGAATGGTGGAATAATGTGCACTTTGCTCTTGAGAGGGACTATTAGGTTGCAAGTTTTTGATTCATCTACCACTGACTTGCCCTTTGATCTCAGAATATGACTGACTTGTCCTGTGATGGCTTCATAATCACCTATAATAAAACTGATTTACTATATATAATATAAAAGTTAAGTTTTTGGCTATATCTAGTTTCTGTTATAGGTCAAATGTATGAAAGATTTCATGAGAATTGAGGTGCACACATTAAGCTTTCAAATCAGATTTATTTTTATCAGTAAAAGTTTGTATAGGAATACTTCATATTCTATAGTTCATATGTACAGTACCACCCTTAATTTAGTGATATTTCCATAAACGAGTTGAGATTAATGATATTAACTCTAAGACATAAGTTTAAAATATCTAAAGCGTGATTATGCTGTGTGAGTTTGGCTAGTAAGAAGGTGGAAAGTTTTCTGGATTTATGCTTACAACAGGTGACAGAACTTGAGCTTCTATTCTTAGTTTGACCTCATCCCTTTCTCTTTAGAGTACTTCATGTAATGTCTTGGTTCATCCATCTGCAACCCCTGCAATGCTGTTCCATTAAAGGAGGGCATAGTTTACATTGACCAGCATTTGAGGCTTTAACACAGAAGGCGGCACAGAATTCCAATGGCTGGGTAGTGAGCATGTTTGTCTACCTGATGACAGTCTGGGCAAGTTACTAATGACTGCATTTAGAAAGTTACAGCTCTGGAGGGAATTGATACTTGATATTGTTGTTCCGTGTGTTCTAAGTTACCATCATAACAGTCGGAAAATAAACCCCATCCTGGCTGGGTTACAGAGGGATTAATCACTTCTTCAGGTCATTTCTAAAGCTCTAGCCCTTTAAACAACAGAGAACAGAAGTGTTCCTGCTTTTATTGCCTCTTCTACCAAATAAAAGTCTTACAACTAACTTTAGTTATACTTCTTCACTTGTTGAAGCCTTTTTGAGTTATTTCCTTTGTAAGAATGAAGGATGAACCATGTCAGTTACTTAAAGCAGCTAAAAATACCCTCTTCAAGTATGTAGAGGACAGCGCTTTTGATTTGTACATCAAAGCAAAGAACCAAAAATATGTGAGCTTGCCTTTTATACATTTGTTCCAGCTACTTGTGCCTTTGCGAAGACTCAGATGTTATTTAAATACAAGAGGATTGAAATAGTTATACTCCATGTGAAATTGAAAAACCTGTATTACTATTTTCTAAATCCAGTGTACTTGGAAGTTTGAGCCAACATGAGAGAGAGGATCTTATCATAGAGACTCTTGGTCTTTTCATAATGATCTGCCTTGAAATTTTATGCCATATGATACATGTGAGTCACATGAAAAATGATAATATCTACTTAGAATAAAATCTGATTTACTTATATATCAATATTAGGAACACAATATTGAGCACATACCAGTCATTAAATTAATTCTATAGGGAAATCAGGATAGCTATTAATTACCACATTTCATTGATGAAATGCAAACTGGTTTTCTGGTAAACAACTCAGTAGTCCAACCATCACATTTGTGGAGAAATTGATTCCAAAACTGTTGTCTCTTCTATAGGTATAACACACTAAATCCAGAAAAAAAAATGTTCATTACTCTTAATCTTGTTAAATAAAAACTGAAAACGAATTTAAGTTCAATATTGTTAGATCAATGTAATTGTACTAAAGTTTTTTTTTAAAATTTATTTATTTGTTGCTTCAGGTTACATCTCCATCATATTGTCCTCTTTCCTCCCCTCCCCAGCCCCTCCCTCCCACCCTCTACCCCCTAACCCTTCTATCCCACTCCTCTGGAGTGGAGTCTCCCTACATAACTCAGTTCAGCAGTCATATGAGGGCCAAGAGCCTCCTCATACACTAGGGACTTACAAGGCAGCACCACCAGTGAAAAGGGTCTCATTGCCAGGGAGAGGGCGGTGGTGACGCACGCCTTTAATCCCAGCACTTGGGAATTAGAGGCAGGCTGATCTCTGAGTTCAAGGCCAGCCTAGTCTACAAAGTGAGTCTAGGACAGCCAGAGCTGTTATACAGAGAAACCCTGTCTCGAAAAACCAAAAAAAAAAAAAAAAACAAAACAAAACAAAAAACAAAAGAAACCCAAAAACTAAAAAAAAAAAACCATACTAAAGTTTTAATAGAGTTTTTGTTTTATTTATTTATTTTTTTGAGACAGAGTCTTGGGAGGTTGTCTAAGCTTGCTTGTTACTTGCTGTATATACAAGACTATCTGCCTCTGGCTCCCAAGCACAAGGATTATAGGTGTTTACCATCAATCCTTGCTTAAATGATTTTTGAACTTGTTCAGATATTGAAAATTAAACATCTTGTTTTGCATTCCTGAATTCATGTCTTCTTTGTACAGTTACTGCTCCAGTATGGTAGTTTATATAAACTTAAGTATGTACCTGTGAGATTAAATGGGGAGATAGTTTAAAGGGAACTAAGAGTAATTAGGTTTTTCTTTTTGATTCTTATATATTCCTGGTTAGCTGCTACACTCTACATTAACATCTAGCAAAAATAGTCAGGCTGTGTACTTTTAAACCAGTTCCCTTGGAGTCACCCACCACCTCTGGCTCTTATATTCTTTCCACCTCTTCTTCTTTATATATCCTTGAGCCTTAAGGGGAAAGTGGTTTAAAAAATCCTATTTAGGTTACTCTGATTTATAAACATTAATCCTCTTGCAACCCACAGTTAAGTGTTTGAAAATCTTCACTGAGAAATTGGAGAAATGGGCCCGGTGATGTTTTCTTTCTTTGTGTGTCTGTAGAAATGGGTTAATCAGTGAAAAATAGTCAAGGACCTTTCATCCCTTCTTTTAGTCAATTATGTGGCCTTTAAAAAGAGGACAATATGACGGAGATGTAACCTGAAGCAACAAATAAAAAATTTATTTATATAAAAAATAAAAAAGCAAGTGCAAAGGGCTTAACTTTGAGGCTCCAGGCGTCAAGGTACTGTTTGGTTTTGAATTAGGAACAGTTACAGGCTGAGTTGAAAATTTCTGATGTAGATGTAGTTGAAGATACCCTGACAGACTTACATAATAGACAGGGCTGTTACTTTACTTTCCCAGCATGTAGTTTTAAGATCAGACCTGTGACTCAGAGCTGTGCACTTTTTGGTGGCATACATCAGTGATACATCTCAGTCTCATCATCCAGAAGGACTTGTGCCCAGCTCAAGTTGCTCCCATTCTAATCCCTAGTTTGGAGGCCTCCTTTCCTTAACGTGAACATTTGATAGCCAAGCGTTTTAGGGTTTTTTTTTTTTTTCAGCATAAGGGCTTAATGAACACCAAGGTACCCCCTTAATTGAGAAGTAGGCCCTGCATTGTCACTTATCTCTCTTGGTATGGTATGAGCGTGTGATATGTGTGTGGTCAGCATAAGCTTTTTTACTGAGTTGGATGTTTTAAATTCATTTAAGATCAAAGACAAGGCCCTTTGATTTGTTGTAAAGAATGTAGACTTGGAATTAAAAGCCACTTCCTCCCTGGATGGTTTATTCGCTAAAAGTGATCTTAGCATAATTGGCATGAGATTTCTAGATGTAATCTATATGCACAGAAATAATGTGCCATCTCACTAAGCTTTGCGCACTACCTGATCCATTTGAGATCTTACCCATTTGCTTTTCTCTTTTCCTTTGTAACCAAAACTCCCTTTAATGCAGCTGACTCTTGACTCACTACGTTTTTGTCACCTGTCTGTTTGTCTGTCTGTCTGTTTATTTATTTAATGTGTATGAGGGCTCTGTTTGCATGAATGCTTGCAGGCCAGAAGAGGGCATCAGATCCCATTATACATGATTGTGAGCCGCCATGTGGTTGCTGGGAATTGAACTCAGAACCTCTGGAAGAGCAGCCAATGCTCTTAACCACTGAGCCATCTCTGCAGCCCCAGGTACATCCCATCTTTTGAGAGCATGTTTCATACAGCACTGTTTGTCATAAAAAATACTACAAATAAATATCTGGAAGCAGTGGACTTATCTACTCAGTGTGGTATGTCCATGTGATTGTATACTATATGCATGTACTGATATGGACATTTATCTAAATAGAAATATAAGTTGCAACAGAATAGGAAAAGCAAGGTAAAGAACAGAATATATAATAAATTACCTTAGGATGACTTAAAATACATTATTTCTCCCTCTCCTCCCTGCAAACCTCCCATGTTGACACCCCCAATCTCCCTCTCAAATTCATGACTTCTTTTTATTTAATTTGCATTGCTACAAAAGAATGAAAAAAATAACAAATACTTAGCTACCCACTTCTTATATACCCAGTGTCTCTGGAAACATCAGAAGACAGTGGTAGCTTGGTAAGGAACCACATGCCTTTAATTTCAGCACTCGGGAGGCTGACAGAGGAGGAGCATGAATTTAAGGCTAGCATGGGCTACATGATGTGACTATGTCTCAAACATACCTAAAGAAAAAAAAAGAAAGAAAGAAAACAATGGTACCACTGATTATGAATTCACAGGGGGATGTGGATATCTGGTGACAGACAATGGGAGGGTGCCTTCTCGTTATATACTCTTGTACGTTTTGTTATTTTTGAGACAGACTCTCACTACGTGTCTCTGGCTGTCCTGGAACTGACTCTGTAGACCAGGCTGCCCTCAACATCACAGATCTGGTGCCTCTGCTTCCTCAGTGTTGGGTTTAAAGGTGTACGTCACCATGCTTGAGTCTTTTCTATGTTCAAAAAATATACGTGTAGGAGGCTGGTGAAATGGCCCATCAGGTTAAGGTGCTTGCTGCCAAGTCTGACAACCTGAGTTCAATTCCTGGAACTGACATGGAGAAAACCAACGCCGTCACTTTGTCCTTTGATCTCTGCGTGTGTACACACCAGCTGCTAAATAAATACATGTAAGAAAATTTAAAAGCATATATTAAAAAAATCCTCACACTAAAAGATGCTCATAGTACCAATATTTATACTATCCAAAAAGTAGAGATGACTCAAATATGTCAGTTAATATGTGGATGAACAATATATTGTCCATATATACACTGGAATATCATTCAGCCATGAAACAAAGTATTAATTGATGTTATAACATCATCCTTGAAAATATCATGCTAATGGAATAAAAATACTGAAAGATATCAGACACAGAATACCATTTGTCTTAGTTGTGGTTACTATTGCTGTGAGGAAACACCATGAACAAAAGCAACATAAGGAAGAAGAGTTTATTTCAGTCACAGTTCCACATAACAGTTCATCATCAAAAGCAGTCAGGACAGGAACTCCATCAGGGCAGGAACCTGGAGGCAAGAGCTGATGCAAAGCCCATGGGGGGATGCTGCTTACTGACTTGCTCCTCATGGTTTGCTCAGTCTGCCTTCTTATAGAACCCAGTAGCATGTGGCCCAGGATGGAACCACTCACAATGGGTTCACCAGTCACTAATTAATAAAATGCCTTACTGTCCAGTCTTATGGAGGTATTCTCTCAATTTGGGTTCTATATTGGAACCCAGTTAGAATCATTTCAGATGACTGTAGCTTGTGCCAAGTTGACATAAAACTGGCCAGGTCACCATGTATTGTATGATCCTATAATACATAACATGTCCTGAAGAGGCAACACTGTAGAGACTGACAGTAAGTTGTGAGAGGTTGGCCTGGGGAGAAGAGGGGAGGCCAGTGGTGGGGAGAAAGAAGAGTGATTGGTAAGAGGCCAAGCTTCTTTGGGAGTGGTGAACATGTGCTGGAATTAGATAGTGTGGATGGTTCTATTACTATGAATAAGCTGGACACATTGAAGTATGCACATTAAGGGGTGAATTCTTATGCTGTATTATTTTTGTGGTATATTTTATCTCAGTAGATAAAGACCAATTTGGTGAAGTCTGGAACTTGGATGCTTTAATAATTATTCTGAACATGTAAAACCATATACAGCTTTCTTGAGTTTCCACCTAATAAATATTGTTGTTCTGAAACTTTTTCATACAATTACTGGTAACTCCAGAAGACTTGATGTCTTTTACTGATGATCTTTTCATTTTGTAGAGGAGTACTATTAAACCAAACATCCCTGATTGGTAGAGTATTATAGGTAAAATAAATAAGGCATTTTTAATGACACAGGGTTAGGACATTATGACTGTGGACCTTCCCCCAAGCTCTGCCATTAGAGAGATGATGGGAGTTTGCAGAGGAGTCTAAGGAAGACATGAGAGCAGTCTGCCCTTTGCTCCAAGCTGTTCCCAGAGCAACCCCCTGCCCTTGTCTTATTATTTCCCAGGGGCTATACACTATTCCTGTCCCTTTCCTTGGATTCCCTTGGGGTGAGCAGAGTCATAGGGTTTAAGGAAAGGCGAGCATTAGGTTTAGGAATCTTGAGTGTTCTCTGTAGGCCTGACAATATAACTTTTCTTTCCATAGTCACCTTCTTTCCTAGGTACTGGCTCATTGTGGATTGCTGTGTGTAGAGGGCCAATTGGGATCATTACATCTGTCCTGTCCACAGGTTGGTTAGAAAACTCTTCTCCTTGCCTTTTAACCCAGAAGTCATCTCAGCACAGACTTGTGGGGATGACTTCGGTGTGTAGGGTAAACAGGGCATTTTTCTGATACTTGAGACTTAGGCCTTGCCATACTTGCCCAAGAAAGTATGATGTTGTGTGAGATCCAACACAGGCCACTTTATTTTACCTGAGCTGCTGAGCCTGTCCTATACATGGTTTAATAAAATAGGTCTTTCACATCCATATCCCTGGCATTCATTGAAAGTTAACTTGTAGAGTGCAATTGTAATTTGCATCCTGGAGTTGATTCCTTGATATGAGTTGCCTCTTTTTGCTGTTGGTCCTGAGAGATCAACTTAAGTTCTGAGATGTATGTGAAAGAAACTTGACCTGCCTTATTCATTCGTACTCAGAAGTCATGTTGAAAAGTCTGTTAACTCTAGTCAGGAAAGACTTCCTCACCCACTTTGTTAATTGGGTTTTTTTTTTTCTTTGTAGGAAAGATAGGAAAGACCCTTATGCCAAGACTAGGCAGGTGCCCCCAGTCTACCTAGCCATTCCCTTGAGAATCCAGAGAACTTTGTTGTCTCTTGTTCTCATTTTTTCAGAAGCCATTCTTATTCATGTTTGGATATGTAGCACTCTCCTATGGGCTTTTCTGGTGCCAACCTCCATTCCTCTGGTCCTGAGGACTTTGAACTTTGCTCCTAAGTTCTCCAGTTATTCTCAGGCCCATGGTCTTTAAAACTCGGCTCTTGGCCAAGACCCTGAGCTCTTATCTCCTTTCCACATAACCTCCTGTGAATTGGTGAACTTAATAAATTCTACTTGTAGGAAGCTGGTGTTTGGAACAACTACATTTTTGCAGTGTTGTTAAATAAATAATATATAGTGATTGCTGTGTGTCACTCTCCTGAGTTACAAATATGCTTTAGTTTTCCTAAGAATGATATCACATAGGTCCTGTTATCATTTCCATTTTACGGATAAACAAGTTGAATTACAGAGAAGTTAGATAAAAATTTTTCTTATGTCATACAACCAGAAAGTGATAAAGGTAGGATTTCCATCTAGACATCGTGGCTACAGGGTCCATTCTATCAGCCACTGCACTGTGTTTACTTGAACTTTACCAAATAGATATGCCCATATTTATCTTTAAGATGATGATGTTAGTTGTTGAACCAATCTCATGTAAAATTAAGCCTTGAATTTCTTTTATGGAGGGATTTGAAAAGTTATGTTCAATTCACACCACCCTTTGAAAGTTCATGAATGTAGTAGAATAATTACTACTAATTACTCTTTGTCTCATTTTTTATGCCTCAAGTAATCTGGCTTTATGTACTAGAAGTTTATACTTCACATATTTGTTCTTTTTGATTGTTAACACTGCTTGGAAATACATATGAAGTGGGGGTAGAGAGGTGATTCATGAGTTGAGAGCACTTGCTGCTTTAAAATAAATAAATAAATAAATAATTTTTTTTTTTTTGCAAACTAATCAACACCTCCTCCCTCTCCTCCCACTTCCGTCCTCCCTTCTATTTCCTCCATACCCCCCAATTACAGAAGACCTAGTTTTTGTTCCTAGCATCCACATATGGTTCTCAACTGTCTGTCACTGGTTCTAGGGGTTCTGATGCCCTGTGCTGACCGCCACAGGTACCAGACATGCAGGAAAAACATGTATGTACATAAAAGAAAAGTTTAGACAAGAAGATGGACTGAAATTAAGGCTAATGTGTCAGTCTTCCCAGGTGTGTGTTCTTTACTAGCTTCTGTTACATTAGATGTAGCTAAGATCTCTTTTTGGGATGTGTTAATGGACTGTACCAGGGTCTTGCCTATGGGGAGGCCTGCGCTGTACTACTGATTGCTATCTCCAGCCCTACTGCCCTTCTTTCTGGGAGGCCTTTTTGGTTGCCCTTGTGTTCTCATCATTCTCTGCATTGTGCTTACTAACTGGCATAGAGAACACATTGCTCAACTTTGAGAGATTTGAAACTACTCACTCGTTCTTAAGTGTTAGCTGTTCTGGTAGACCCCTGTTCCTGTTCCTCCCTTCAACCTAGTCTTTTTGTCTTACAGCTCGATGTCAACTACCACTTTGAAGTTAGCCAGAGTTTATAGTCTTGCTGTCACACGAATGAATCCATTCCCAGCTCACATAATGTCCCCAATTTTAGGGTTAGTGACCCAAATTAGTTGCCATTGATAATTATGAAAGATAAGAGACCATGGTCATTTACCATAAACCTCATACCCAGCTTTTGTGCTATAATGAGTAAATGGAGTCATCTTGATTGTGTATGAGGAACAATGGCTTGAGTTGGAAATTTTCAACATGACCATGAAACACTATGCAAATGAAAACACCCCCGAACTTGGCCCATGATGTATTTTGGTTCTTCCAGAATCTCTGTTCTCACCATGTATATACTGGCTGTTAAGGAAGACAAGCTAACCATTGGGCAATCTGTTGGTAGACCACACACCAAGATCACTAGGGCACTTTTCACAAAATAGTGCCTAGGATGGCACAGAATAGTTCTTTCCACAGAGAGTTATTCTTGTTTGCCCTCGACATGATTTACTGTGGGCAGCCACTCTCTTGGATGTGCCTGTAAGTACTCTTGGGTGGAATCTGGATTGAGACACGTGGGGCAAATAAAGACAGGAGCCAAGTGAGCTTTAGCCTTCTGATTTTTCAGTTTGCCACAATTCCAGACTGTCTTCCACTATCAAGATAGTTAACTTAGGTACCTAACAAAATAGGGGCTTCCCGAGTGACATCCAGGTCACTTCTTGGTCTCTTTCTTCTTGTCATCCTAACACTCCATCATATTTTCAGATTCTCTTTTGAGAAAACCCCACTTAACCACTCATGAGTTTCTTCAACTGCAACATTCAGTTCAAGAGCTATGCGCTGTTTACAGTTTGAAAAGAGAAGTGCATAATATTGTAAACTATTCCCTATAGTCCTTTGATAAGAAGAAGACAGCTTATATGTCACTAGCCTGAATATTTCATACCAGGAAGGAGGGCTCATGAAGAACTATGGGCTCTTTCTAATCAAGGCAGTTAATCATAAGTTGTCAGCACTAAGGATAAAGATATGAGAGATAGTGTTGTAGCTCAGTGATAAAGTGCTTGCCCAGCATGTTCAAGGCCCTGGATTCCAGCCCCACTATCAAAGAAAGAATAAAGGCGTGGGTACTTTATTTGGCTTGTTCTTGTTCCCTTTTAGGATATTAATCAGCTGGGTAAATGATAAAATAGGGCCACGGAATGTTTAGCCCTCTAACATCTCTCGGGGCCTTGAAAGGCCCATAACAGGTGGGCTTGGTGAATGCCAGGGCTTGCGATGATTGAAAGGATGTTTTGAATCATGGCGCATGGCAACATGGAAATAAAACAGATATATCACAAGTGGGTGGTAGAAATAGACTGGGAGAGAATTCTAACACCTAAAATATGACAAAGATTTATCCCTGCCAGTAGCATCTCAGATTCATAAGACATTTATTTTCCCTTGATCTGCGAGTCTATATTTATATTATATTTATTCTTCTAAAATTTTTCTTATTTCCTTATTCTACTTTTCTCTCTATTTCTCTTCTAAATGCCACCTCTGTTTTTGTTTATTTTAAAGTCTGAGATCATCATCATAAAGCCTTACTTTAATAGCCTTAAGTTCAGTGTTATCCTAATGGTGACTTCTGGTCAAAGTCTCATGAAAAATATCTGTAGGATATGGTTGTAATAGTTTCTGTATCTTGGTGAGAGTCTTTAAAAACATGGGAAAGAACATACTTTAGGAACAAGAGACTTTAAAATTATTACTAATCATGGAATGAAATTTTCAAAAATTAAAAGGACAGACAGAGACCATGGCATATGCTTCCATTCATAATCCCTGGGTGAGAATTATAAAGAAATCCTAGGCTATGGTGAATTGCAAAATAAGCTATGTTTAGTAGACTTGGCATTTTCAAGTTGCCTTGCTATTTGCAGTCTTCTTTTTGTGTATCTTATGTCTTTTGTCATAGGTCCTCCCCTTTCCCACTCTTGTCTTTTTTCTGAGGCTCAGACCTTGTGAGGAAGTAGACTTCTGGGCTTTCATTTGACTCTTGTGTTATGAAGTGGCACTTGTGTAGTCCCAGAGTGTTCCTTCATTTTGCTCTTTCATGGGTATGCTGGGAATTGTGACATTTAAGAAGTGACGTTGCAAAATTGGGCATGTCAGTTGGCAAAAGGGCTCTTCCAACCTTAAAGATTGCCAGGAACCCGAGATGGTTGAAGCTGCTCTGAACTTATTTCTGGCAAGAGTACACAGGGCAAAAAATACTCTGGACAGTTCAACATTGAATCACATCATATCATAGTACATGACAGGATGCTTTAATCTTGTGTTTAGACTCACTCAGGAGAAATGGTGGTGGAGGGACTTGTAGCCTGACAAAATTATTCTGAGAGAAACATACAGTGTATTAAATTTATTAGTAGTGGGCAAGAATAAAATAATGTATAAAAGTTCAAGATGAAACCACCAAGACTCCATTCCAGGTTGTAATCAGACTCTTGATTTTGACCATGACTAATGGTATTCAGTTGTTTGAATAAGTTCTCAGTAATTTAGAAAATATCTCGAGTAAAAGGAAAATAGCGTAAGACAGAAGGCTGACCACAAGCCATGCTATGAAGGAGGAGCTGTTGAAATACATGTGGGCCAAGCAGGTCACTGAATGTGCTCTTTGACTCTTGGGTTTCACCCATTTAAACTCTGAAGTGTGATCCTCCCGGTGGCAGTACAGAGGTAGAGTCGAGGATTATATTGCAGCATGAGAATTCTCACAAATGGGATTCCATTATGATCTTACATTTGGTCATTCTTGACTTGAAAAGCTGTTGATACCTCAGGAGAATGTCACTGTAAAAGCTGGATGAAGTGCTACTCTTTTTCCATATTTTTCTGCTCACCTAGAATCTCAACTTCAGATAGCTTGTTGGATTGTCCCCTCCTGTGCAACTAGTAACCCCTCTTTCTTGTCCTATAATATCCCTTCTACTTAGTCTTTCCTTCCTGTCCCCATTGCTAGTACCTCATATTCATTTAGTCCTGCCATATATGTTATGTGACCAAATGCAGTACCCTTCAAAGCCACTTCCCTGCCTTTAGGTCTATATACTCACATCATACTCTTCCTTTGCAAATAAAAACACCTGTGTGCTACGGTTTTCCTGCCTCTAGGTTTGGTTGCATCGTCTCCTTATCAGTGCTTCTAACAGCTTTCTCTCAACCAGACTTCATCCTGCTTCTTGACTAGGCTATGTATCCCTCTCACAACGTGACCATATTCTGACTTTTTCTTGAATGCTCTTTCCCCATTCTCCCCCAGTACAGTCAGTCTTCACTATTCAGGAATAAGTCATGGCATCAATGCCTATCTCTATCAAGTGTTTTCTGGTCCCCATCTTGACATTATTTGTGTCAGTGATAAACAGTGTTAACATTGTATCTCTTTCTTGTAATGCCATGCTCTGTCTTGCATGGAAATAATTTGTTTACTTAATCCAGGTAACGCTTCACAGTAAGGATCATACTTTGTTTTTTCCTGTGTAGAAAATCACTTTGCAATATGTATGGGTTGGACATCTGTTCAACAAGTGTGTGTTATATAAGAGAAATTAATGGATGGGGTAGTATAACCATGAATGGATTCCAATGAGACGATAGAATGCATCCATGGATTGTTAGAAGACAAGTAGATAAACTTGGATGTAAATGGTCTTGAGAGGATTACGTGCTAGAGGGGACTGAAGGGATTTGATGCCTAGCACTCAATAAAAAGTCACCCTGATGTGGCTAGCACAGGATAGGTGCCAAAAAGAATTGCTCACTAACTTCCAGCCAGCTTCCCCAACAATGTAAAACAGTACAACTTTGTAACCAGTACTGTGGTTATCGAGGAAATCGTTAAATATCATACTGTTAATGTATAACAAACTCAGCTCAAATGCCAATGAAGTTACTGACTGTTTGGTTATCTGCCAAGTAGCCATCAAAGTGCCTGAACAACTGACCCAAGCCAGGACAATTTATTAACTATTCTTACCAAGAAATTGTTTCTCTTATGGAAAAAGACCTTTTTAAATTTTTCATTTTATTTCTCTTTTATACTCACTTTTAATTAGTTCTTTGAGAGTATATATCTTTCATACAATATTTCTTGATCATATTCACCTCTCTCTCTCTGAACACCTCCCAGATTCAATCCACTTCACCCTGTGTTATTTGTTTTCTTTTTTTTTTTAACCTATCAAGTACAATTTGTGCTGCTCTTGAAGGGACCATATCCTTAAGGAAAAATGATTATTCCTCTCCCAGCAACTCTCTGTTGCCAGTAACTACTCAGCTAGTGGTTGGATTTGGTGTCCACCCTTCCCCCTCTGTGTTGGGTTTTTGTCTGGCTAGAGCCTGTGGAAGTGTTGTGCATGCTGTCTTGACTGCTGTGAATTCATATGTGCAGATGCCCTGCTGTACCTGGAAAACACTTGTTTCCTTGTGGTCATCCATGAGCCCTGGCTTTTGAAATCTTTCTGTCTCCTCTTCCACAAAGATCTATGTACCTTGGGAAAGGAAATGTGGTATAGATGTTCCATTTAGGGCTAAACATTCTTCAGCATTAATCTCTGAACTAGTTGTGGGATTTCTATGTTAGTCATCATCTACTGCAAAAAAAAAAAATAGACATTCTCTGATGAGGCTTGAGACATGCACTAATTCATGGGTATAATAATATACCAGAGGTCAGTTTAATGCTATGTCCATATAGCAGAGTAATAGTAGTATGTTCTCTCTTATGGTCTATGACCTGTCTAGCCAAAGGTTCTTAGCCCCAGTAATGGTACCAAATGTGGGTTTCATCTTGTGAAGTGGGATTTAAATATAATCATAAAGTAATTGGTTACTCCTATAACATTCATATCACTATTGCCCCAGTGGACCTATCTTATCAGGCCAGTTGTTATTGTAGCTTGCAGGGTTTGTGGCTACATAAAATGATGATTACCTTTCTCCTCTAGTAGTGTGTATAGTACCTTCCAGCACTGTGAAAGCTATCCAATAGGGATGAAGCTTCCAGGTTAGTACCAGCTTGATTTATCAATGTTCTAAGATGCAAGTATGTGATATCTTATGCAAGAGGGTCTTATCATCAAGTCCTGTAAGGTAACTAAGAACATCAACAATAAACATCCTGTAATGCTTTTAGTTTAGTGAAAAGTCTAATTTTGTGAGAATTGACATTAACAATGGGGGAGGGCAATGTCCAAGCAGATAGTAGTCATTCCTAATAAAGTCTCTTAGGAAAGCCAAGGTACATGGTTGGTGTATATTGCAAGTGGAATAAATGCAGTATGAGGTTGAGTCCCCAGATCACACTGGCTTGTCATCATTGACTAACTAGTGATCACAAAGTAGTTCTCTTATCTTTATATATTCTCTTGTATTTCAGGCAAAATAGACCCAAGTGTATTTGCCAACTTCATGAAGTCATATGTCCATAATCTCTATTGGCTTTTCAAAATGAGCCAGCACCTAAATGAACTGCCATAGTTGCTATAAAGTCTATATCCCAGTGTGAAACTTGAAACTAGAATTGTTGTCCTTTAGACAGCATTAGATACACAAAGCTTATATTTCACAGCACTGTTAAGAGGGGCATTTAAAAACACACTAATCCTACAGAAAAGAACGCCTCACTAAAATGTAAAGTTAAAACTTGTAAAGGTTAGTCATCTAATAAAGTAAGAGCAGTGTATATTGATTTTAGGGGTGTGTTACAATTGTAGCTAGTCAGTCTGTTATAATTTAATCATCCTGAACAAGGAAATGTCTAGTAAGGTGTGGAAAAGAGCACGATGCCATCCATGTACCTTATTTTCCTAGGCTTATTTTTTTAAACCAAATATCCTGAAATGTATTTTTGTGCCAATTTCTAGATAACCAAGAGTATGCAGAAATTTCAGTTATCTTTCCAAGTAACTTTTCCTTGAAAGCTCAAAGGCCAAAAGAACTGAGAGTCATTTACCTATCCTCATCACATTTGTCTACTGTATGCTGCAGGGACAGACTGGAGCACACTCCATCAGAGAAGATAGTACTTATTAAGTACCTAGCCCAAGGCCTGTTCCAGAGCAAAAATCTGCTCCCTTTCTTGGAGTTTATAACCAAAACCACTTTTCCCCCAACATTTATTTATTTCTTCAAGTTACATCTTAATCACAGTCCCCTCCCTCCTCTCCCTCCTGGTCCTACCCTCTTCCCCCTCACCCTCCTATCTGCTTTTATTTTATTTTTAGTTTAACGTTTATCTCCCCCCCCGCAACAGCTCCCTCTTTTAGTCTAATACAAGGCTCTTTTTCTTATAACACTAAATATAATAGAAAACAATAAGAACAATTAGGCCACAATTATGAAAATTAGAAGGTATAACATTTCCAATGTGTCCAGTCTCCATATGTACGTATTTGGTGACTGATGTTAATATTGTGTTAACTATCTATCTTGATGAGTCTAAAGTTCTGTTCCCAAATCAGTTTCCATCCTAACTTGCAATACCAACTTAAAAACATCTTCGTAGACCTAGATCATCCTTTTAATTCCTAAACAACTTAAAATTTAACTATGAGACTATAACTTTCTAGTCTTCAATCACATCAGAGACCTCACAAGGGTAAATATAACTGAATATACAGGAAGTGAAGAGTCAGCAGCTTCCAAATCTAAGAAATGACAGACAACTGGCTGCCTGTACAGTCCCCAATTTCTCTCAATACATTGGAGCAGTCTTTTGGAGAATTGATTGATACATAGCTTTTGAATACTCCCTGGGAGCTGGGTTGTATTCTAGATGAGGCCACCAGCACAGAGCACAAGAAAGAATGAGAAAAACAAACAGAGAAGTGACTTAGGTGCTTGCTGTTAGAATGGCTTTAGAACTGAAGGAACATCGAATTGGGGAATAGTAGCAAGGAGAGGATGGGAGCATTATGGGTCCAGTTAGAACTGTTCTAGTCTTCAGAGTCTTCACTCTTGGAGTGGCTTTGAGTGAAGACTTAAGGAAGACAGAGAAACAGCTGGGAGAGGCTTTGTGCCAACAGGGTGCAGGGGACAGTAAGGAAGCCAGTGAGGTAAGAGCCAGGGCAAAAGAAAGATCCTAGACAGATTTTGAGGAAAAACAGATTTTCTTAGAACTTCTTCATGATCATTGGCTGGGTACCTCTTCAGTGCCCAGCCAATGATGGGCTGTGGAACTATGATGGTTGATATCTATATTTATGTTTTTTATCATTGTCCGTGGCAGCAGAAACTATGGCAGACTGTCTCTATTGTAGATGAGGCAGGGGTGTGCATGTGTGGGACCTATACCATTCTGTTCTGTCTGATGCTGGAGTTATGGTGCTAGAATTTTTCCCTGTTTCACTGATCTGCTTTTTGCTGGTACATAGCCAGGAAGACATTAAATGTCTATAATGCTCTTAAGCTCTCTCATTATAGTGTCTAACTTCCTTTAATTACACTGGTAGCAAAAATCTATCTCCTATAGTTCCTTTCATCATTAGCAGGACAAAAATGCATTATTTATAGGATGAAAAGCAAGCTCTTGTGGCATATAAAGGGAATTAATAAGGTTGGCTCAGCAGTAAGCTATGTCAGAGCTGAGTCCAAATTTTATTCTGGTACAGGGATGACTTTCTATGTGGCCTTTCTGGCTCTGAAGCTAATTTGGATGCTGAGTAGCCACACAGGTATTTATATGTAGCGTTTGGTATTTTTACTGGGTCCTATTCTTCTCTCTTGGATCACCTAAAATGGTTAAGAATTTTCTAGTGGGATTAAGGTTGTGATCTCAGGGGAGGGGTGGGACATCTGCTCTTGGTTATTTTTGTGTGAGCTGCTTCCCCTTAAATGTATGTTCACAAATGAGCCACAGCATTATCATCTGGGGTTGAGAGAAGACGGCTCTAGGTGCTGCTCCTGAACTTGGCCTCTGAGCCATGGCTTCTCAAAGGCACTCAGGTACAAAAAAAAAAAAAAAAAAAAACAAAAAAAAACCCTCTGTTCTTTCTGCTATCGAGAGGGCAGTTTGATTCGGGCCAATGAATCTGTCATTTGTCTAAAGCTAATTTTGGATTGAATGGTAAGTACCTGTTTGGTTCTTGTGCTACTTTCAAGATGAAAGCGTTCTTCCTTAAGTAAGTTTAGATGCTTGATTTATTTGTTTATTTTTTTAATTTATTTTACATTTCAGGACGCCTTAGGAACCTAAGAGATGATGTGAGGAAATAAGTTTGATTTTTGTTGTTGTTTTGTTGGGGTTGTTAGGCATTTTTGGTCATTCAGAAGACTGTTCTTCATCTCCACAGTGTTGGAAATCTAACAACCTATCTAGGGAGACGTAAATTGAATATGGAAAGGGAAGGAGGATTATTTGTAACTACAAGTATCTATAAAGGACTTAACACATCTGTCCTTTTTCTGAACAATATTCTTAATTTTTCTAAAGAAACAAATTGCACGTCTCTTTGTTATGGAAATATGGTGTTTGTTATTCTTAGCTGAAAAAGTTTCTTATCCTCTAGATAAAGAACATGAGTGAGAGTTTTACTCATATTTTGTAGCCTGGCATTAGGGAGCTTTTTGGCCTTAAACAAGGTGCCTGTGAAGTAGGGGCTGGAGGATGGAAGCCCAGTACCATTAAATGAGACTGCTGTCTGTGTCACTCCCTAGAGCCAAGAATGTAGCTGTTGCTCTGTTGCCCTCTGCCCAAGTAACGGTTCCCTTTCTTGGCACCGATAAATATAGTTGGGCAGAAACTAAACACTTGATCCTCTCTCCCAATTTTCAGGTTAGGGGACAAAATTACTGCCGATGGTAGTCTTTGTTTTTGGAAGTTTGATTTTTGAAACTTGGGATTGCCTGTTGATATTTTGACAATGGAAATGGTTTTTGAAGAAGTTCCTTTTTCAGCTTTTTAGCTTCAGTGGAGTTCTTCACGTTGACTAATATTCAGTTCCTGCTTTGTTTCTAAGTGTTTAAACGCTGTTTGATTTTTCTGTAACTCTCAGAGACTGTTTTACAAACATAGTACCACATTTCTGAGATGGTGATTATCTGCCAACCAGTCAGTCAACTAACTGGTAGATTAATTTACTAATTGAGGGTCAAAACAATTGGCTCAATAAGGTGGCATTTATGGCACACCTAAAAATACTACGTAAACTGTTAGGCAATAATAATAATAATCATACCACCTAAATTATTAGAACAATTGTTTATAATTATACTTGTTATATGATTTTGCAAATGAAGAACTAACAGTTTGCCTTCTGTTAAGTTCAGTTCCATAAACGCAGAGAATAACTAATTCCATAGAGGAGAAGCCCTCACAGGAAGAAAATCAATGTGGCTCTGAAATGGACTTCAGTTAAGCAACACAAAGGTTCAGATCTTTGGATCTGGATTCATGTTTAGTGGCCATTGTCACAATTAGAACATTTTAAGGACAAAAGTGCATACTTTCAGCATTGAACATTTCTGTCTGGGAAAAAAAGTCAGTTCAATTCCTTTTACTCTTAAGCTTTTCAAGTCAAGGCCCAGGATGAGGGTGAAGAGATTATTTTTTATATCCTACACTTACTAGTTCTCTTTACCAGCCAACTACCCAGTAGTCCTCAAACACCAGCCATGCCTTTTTTTGGTGGTGGTGGGTTGGGATTTTTTTTTTTTTTTTTTTTGAGACAGGGTTTCTCTGTGTAGTCCTGGCTATCCTAGAAGTCACTCTGTAGACCAGGCTGGCCTCAAACTCATGAAGCTCTGTCTGCCTCTGCTTCCTGCCTCCTGAGTGCTGGGATTAAAGGCGTTCACACCACCACTGCCTGTCCTTTTTTTTTAATGCCAGAAATGGAAATTGAGAGTTGGGGGAAGAGGAGAGGAATCGAAGGGAACTGCCTTCTTAAAACCAATGACAGAGTGGTAATACACCAAAACTTTGTCTGATGGAAGAGTAGAAGCAGATATGGTGTCATTTAATAATCACATATCCAACCCTTCTTGCACCACATATGAAATAAATGCTGTTATCTGTACATCAATGACCCAAAGAGCTTTTATATTTATTTATTTAGCCAAGTATGGCTTCTAGAGAAGTTGCTAGTAACATTGAATCATTGTATTTTTAAGCAAATAATAATAAAAAATAACACTTGCTGAATTTTCTGATATTTGATGAGAGACTGCTTTTCAGCTATAACTCATAAGCTCCATGTCCTCGAGGCTGTTTAGATGTGTATTCCCAAATGTCTGACAACACCTCCACGTGTGTTAGCATGTCTGTCACAAAAGTGTCCTGTTCATCAACTGAGACTCCCTTCCATTTTTTGAATGTCCTCAGAAGTGCAATATGTCCTGTTCTCTAGAAGCCAGCATTTATTGCTATGACACCGGTCTGCTGCACTGAACAGTGAATAGACTAGAAAAAGGCAGGGTTTTATTTTCCATCTGGGTGGTGTTCAGTGTTTGCTCTGTTAGAGCAGTCAGGCAAAGCACACAGAGAAGGCTGACTAGGTAGAGCACCCACTTTCTCCTGAAGTGTTCATTTGAACCACTTGGTTTGAGGGACAAATGAACATTAACATGAAAGATATTAGAAAATATATAAAACCACAAGCAAGACTTTATGAAATACAAATATTCTCTAGCAGGTGTACACCAAGAAAAAGTGTTACACTGGAGTTCCCTGCTTTAATTAATTAATATACAGTTTCTCCTTTGTTTCTAAGTGTTAGTTGGATATGAATGTGAAGCTAAGTCATTCTTAAGGGAATTCTTAAGTCATAAGGGAAGCAGCATTGCAATTGCATGTAGCAAAATTTCTTTTGGTGATGGATCACCTTTCCAAGGTAAAGTCACCATAGGTCAAGGCAGATGTGCCTGAAAGTTTGTAGGGTGTAAAAGGGTAAACATTTCATGTACTTAAACATTTCTAAGAGGACAACTTTCTTAAGAGATAAGTGCTAAAGAGTATGAGATTTGGCAAGAGTAGAAAGAGCCCCATCACGGGGCTTCATTTATCTTTCTTACCAGGTGATTTCTAATGAAGGCAAAGGCAGGGGCCAAGGTAACCTGTAAGCTTTTCTTTTCCCACAAATTCTAAAGTGTGGCTCCATCTTCCTTGGTACCCACCACTTAGGGCATTTATTCTTTTTCAGGGACCTTTGTGCCAGCATTACTGTTTGTCAGATGGGTCCTTAGTATCATTAATTCCTGTGAAAGTTTTAGTCTTTAACGTACTGCCTGCATTTTATGTGTAGAGACTATCTCACCAGTAGGAATATATTACTACAGCTTTGTAGTAAAGCATATGTTATAAGGGTTTGAAATACTTTTGTGCCAAATAATTATACAGTTACACAAATGAGATATTGGATAATTCAGATTGCCCAAAGTTTCACTTAGACTTTTTGCAAAAAAAAAAAAAAAATTAAGGTTAGTGAGTTTTAAATTACTAACATACTTTACGTGTTTCCAACTTGTTTGTGCAATCGCTGATAAAGTCAGCATTTCTAGACATGCCTATTTTATCTTGATTAATAGGTGTTTCCACACATAGAAATGACTAAGTTAACTGTTAAAAATCAGTGCTAAAATAGTCCCTTTGAAATCTGCTTTTGTCCAGCTGCATACAGAGTCTAGGCTTAAGTATACTGTGGTGGAGAATCTGGGGTGATCCTGATTTCTCCAGTTTTTAAAATACAAATAGCTGGGTGATGGGGGTGGCAGTGCATGCCTTTAAGCCCAGCACTCTGGAGGCAGAGGCAGGTAGATCTTTGTGAGTTCGAAGGTAGCCTAGTCTACAAAGTAGGTTCCAGTATAGCCAAGCCTGTTACACCAAGAAACCCTGTCTCAAAAAAACAACCTAAAATAAAAAGATGTCATGTCAAAAGCTAAAACTTAAAAGCACTGAGACTGGAGGCCTTTCTTAATGGTACAATTAGCTTAGAGTTGGCTCATTTAATGTCTCTTTGTTGTGCTTTAGGACCTTATCATTTAAAAGAATGATATGGAGGTATGTTTTCATTGAGGGGCATTTTCAATAGTTTTATACAGGTATGTCCAGTCTGCAACCTGCAGACTAACATGCATCCCAAAATAGCTATGTATGTGGTCCAACACATTTGCACATCATGGCATCATGTCATAGTGTCAGAAGGTTGGAACCTTGCTCTGAGATTGCCTCTGAAAATATATGCTTTTAAATTAAGGAAGGCTTGGCAGGTATCTCTCTGGCAGTCTGAAGCATAGTGTAGCTATCCTTCTCCTGAACACCTCTAGATACCAGCTCATGCCTAATCTCAACATTTAGGAGGTCAACGTAGAAGGTTCACTACAAGTTCAGGACCAACCTGGGCTACAGAGTGAGACTTTATCTCAAAGAAAAGCAAAACAAAAACCTTAGATACCTATAAATGAGATTTGCTGTTTTTCTAGCTTTTTTTTTCCTTTTGTGTGATGCCATAAAGTTAGGGCTCAACAGTACCAAAATATAGGACTCGTTTTGTGCGGGAATCAGTAAAGTTGTTGAATAAAGACATATTTAGAATCCATTACTGCTGCTCTAGACATTGAGAGTGTGATGATAAACAAGAAGTAGACAAGTTGCTAAGGGGGAATGGTTGCTTTTCAAATATGACCCAAGATGATCACGTCTGAGGGCAGTTCTATCAGCAGTACAAATTGTTTCTTTGCCATTGGCACTCAGGAGCCACTGATAGTTTGAGTTCCCTATATTTACTTTCATTTTAGTTTGTGGTTTAAAGGATTCAAAGCAGAGACTCGGGTGTGTTAGATGGAGGTCCTGCCCTAAGCTGTATCCTCAGTCTTTTAAAACTTAAAAAAAAAATCATGAGGTGGCAGTCTCATTAAGTTGCACAAGCTAGCTTTGAACTCCCTCTGTAGGGCAGACAGGCCTTGAACCTGGCCCTTCTGTATGTCTCCCGAGGAGCTGACCTGAAATCTCTTGGTTTCTCAAATCAGCTCTTAGCAGGAAAGCAACACATCTTTGTTGATGTACACAACCAATTGTTACACAGTTTCCACATGACAGAAGAAAGCAAATGGGAGAGACTTTCCACAGGCTGTCACGGCCACAGGTACTTTTGCCTGGAGGCCACAGGAACAGATGCCTCACAGTAACTGGGTAACTCAAGGAGATAGGTCTATCTTCCTTGTGTGCATGCACTTTGGATCTAATCTAGGCACACAAGGGAACATCACTAGGGTTCTTAGAAGCAGGAGCAAGAGCTATTTTCTCATCTTCCCTATTGACTTCACAGTGATACAACTGTGCCAAGCAACTGCCTTTGTACAAAAAAAAAAAAAAAAAAATCACTCATTTACTTCCAGTGTCAGTTCTCTGAGATGAGGGGCCTGGATGGTGGAAGTGTAAGGCAGTGGGCATTGTATGTGTTCCGTAGCCTGCTTTCCTTTGTCGAGTGACAGGCATAACAGACTGATAAGGGTCTGAGTAAGACAGCCCAAGCAGCCCAAGTGGGTTCCCAGACAAAGGGTGTGGTTTTCTTAGGTCACTCTCTGCTGTTTGGTTGCCTGTGGCAACAGAATCCAAACAACTTGGACATGTGGTTGCATTTAAAAAAAAAAAAAAAAAGCAACTTGGGAATGGAACCCAAAGCCAGAGTTTGGGGCCATTCAGTTGGTGGAAGAGCTGCGGTGAGTAGCAGGCAACTGCTTATTTCTTTTGCCCCATTCTTTCTCTAAATTACAGGCAGGATGAATAGCTTGAGTTAAAATCGTTTCAGTTCTTGTGTTCCTAACACAAATTAAGTAATTGCTGTCTATTTACTTATGTAAATTCCTTCTTTACTGGGAGAGGAAAATTAGCATATGTGTAAAGAAATTGGGAATTAATAAAAACCCTTCCTGGTGGCAGGATTCCCTAGAAAACTGACTTGGCAAAGGGGCTACAGAAGACCTTAGCAGGGCTCTGGGATTTTGTAGGCTTATTATTTATGGTCATCTAGAGCCACAGCTGGGATGTGGATGGGGAGCTTGTTCATATAAAAAAATGGAGGGAGGGGTTTTTGGATTGATTAGTTTAACCCTTTGCAAAAGTCAGTTTTCCAGATTATACTTGAAACTTTTTGCTGTTTAGAACAGCAAATATAGACCAGTCCTCACTGGCTTGACCTGAGAGAGATTTGATTTTGATATATCACAAAACTGCACGTCACTGTGACAAATAATTGCAAAATGTGCCCTTGCCAGGAGAGGATGCCTGTTATACCAGGCCTCAGCCATCAGGAAATTATCTGGGACAAAACTCTTTGGGATCTCTTCAAGGACTGAAACTGCTTCTGCAGGGTTTCTAGTCCACTTCAACATTTGAGACAAGTTCATGAGGGCTACAGTGTGCCAGGACTGTAATGACTTAGTTGTTGCATTTCTGTTCTGATTAAAAGAACTGCATAGATACGAGGGAAGTGAGACCACCAGAAACCTTAGCTAGCATAAGCTATGGCCCACTTGTCCTCTTTAGTGTCCTCTCTGAGTCAGCACAGTGGTTTCTGACATGTCCCCAGGGAGTTACTGCCCCTTGACGTGTGACACTTGGAGTTCAACTCAGAGGCATTTTCTTCCTGGGAGCCATAGTGAATTATCAGTTGCTGTGACACTTTGTAACTAGCCAGTTAGTTGTAAGTGGACTCAGAGGGTTTTCTTAGCTACCTGGCAGCGGTGTGCAGGGACCTCCAGGGCTTTCTCTGGCTGAGCATCCTTGTGTTTCCCCTTGGTCATTCGTTCTGCTTGCTTGCCTCTACAGGTCCCTCCAGCTATAAGGTGGGCACCATGTCTGAGAAGTTCGACTGTCACTACTGCAGGGACCCCTTGCAGGGGAAGAAGTATGTGCAGAAGGAGGGCCACCACTGCTGCCTCAAGTGCTTTGACAAGTTCTGCGCCAACACCTGCGTGGAATGCCGCAAGCCCATAAGTGCTGATGCCAAGGTAACTGTTGTCCCTCAGGGGAACCAGTGCAGGCTGGGCTTCAGGTATTTTCCTGCAGCCTTGCCAGCATTGCCACCATTTTGAGTTCTCATCAGAGTAGCCTTAAGTACTTGAGGCAGGCTCTCTGCTCCCCATGGTGCTTCCGAAGTCCCAAGCTTTAAAAATATCATAGGGCCTTGGACTAGATGGGCCAATAAGGCCCTTTCCAGCTCTTTCATAGAACAGGTTGGGTGGCTTTAATCCGAAATGGTTGGCAACGGAAGTGTTTGATTTTGGATTTCTTGTTTTATAATACTTCTGCATATTTAATGAAAGATCTTGATGATGATACCCAAGTCTAAACACAAAGTTCATTTACATTTCTTTTTTTTTTGGTTTTTCGAGACAGGGTTTCTCTGTGTAACAGCCCTGGCTGTCCTGGACTTGCTTTGTAGACCAGGCTGGCCTCGAACTCACAGAGATCCACCTGCCTCTGCCTCCCAAGTGCTGGGATTAAAGGCGTGCGCCACAACGCCCGGCTTCATTTACATTTCTTATGTCCTCTATGTACATAGCCTGAAGGTGATTTCATAGAATGTTGTTATTTTTCAATTAAATATAATTGTATCATTTCCCCCTTTCCCTTTCCTCCCTCCAACTCCTGGGCATCCCCCAGCTCTCACACACTTTCTCTCAAATTCATGGCCTCTGGCCTCCTTTTATTGTTGTTACATTTGTTTAAAAAAAAAACATTGTCTGTGTAATTGCATTCATGCATTGGAGCTGAATGGACTGGAAAGGTCTTGTTTTCCCCAGGGACACAGAATAAACTGTGTGTTATGCTTTGACATTGTGACTATGACCCGACACTTGAGACCAGATATGTGCTCTTCTTGTGAGATCTCTCCGTTAATGCTCAGAAAACTTGAGATCCTGGAGCATTTTGGATTTCGGATTTGTGATGGGGGTGCTCCTTCCTCTACTCTTATGTACTTTGGGAACTGTGAGGCTTTCATCTTCACTACTGTATTCTTCCTGTTACTCTTAAAAGCTCTCACCACAGGGCATCCCCACATGGAGGGGGCTGATATCTAAGTGAGTAGTGTCCTGGCCTTGGAGAACCTGTATCTGATGGTAAGACTACTGCCACTGCCCCCAGTGCCCCTGACAGTGGCAACCCCTGCTCTGCTTGATGTCCAGGAGGTGCACTATAAAAATCGCTACTGGCATGACACCTGCTTCCGTTGTGCCAAGTGCCTTCACCCCTTGGCCAGCGAGACCTTTGTGTCCAAGGATGGCAAGATCCTGTGCAACAAGTGTGCCACTCGGGAGGACTCCCCCAGGTGCAAAGGGTGCTTCAAGGCCATTGTGGCAGGTACTGGCCCCCTCCCACCCTAAGGGCAGACATGTGTGCTTGCTTGTCATGGTGGGGCTAACTTTGCTGTAAGCTGCTTTGAGATTTTAGCATATATATGTACACATATACATACACGTATATATGCGTACATTTATATGCTCGCACACACTCGGAGACTAAAGAACACTGAAGACCAAAGTCTGTGGCAAGAGAATGAAGTGAAAAGTATGTAGCATTTTTTTCCTTTGGGTGTAAGTGATGCATGCTTCTTCCTTGGGCATTTTTGCGTTAGGCAGCCCCCTAGTGAAACTCTTAAGTCCTTGCAGTGGTGGAGGTGGGGAGTGGGGGGTTCAGGTACCTCATCCTAAATAGTACACCCTGGGTTGGCATGACTGAAAATAGCACACTGATAGGTTGAGGGAGGCCACTGACTGCAGGGCCTGCATCCCCTCACCTCTGTGGGTGGGCTGGGAAGCTGAGTGGATGCAGCTCCCTGCAGAGCCTGTCGGTGGGGCTATCCAATTGCTTCCCCCTGCAGGAGACCAGAATGTGGAGTACAAGGGCACCGTCTGGCATAAAGACTGCTTCACCTGCAGCAACTGCAAGCAAGTCATTGGGACTGGAAGCTTCTTCCCGAAAGGGGAGGACTTCTACTGTGTGACTTGCCATGAGACCAAGTTTGCCAAGCATTGCGTGAAGTGCAACAAGGTATGCTGTGGTAGTTTTGCTTCGAGTGTTGTTTCCCTGGTGTTTGGCAGTTTGTAGAGCACTTGCACACACACTATCTCATTCCATACTCGTGATAGCCCTGTGACGTAGGAATTATTGTGCCCATTTTACAGATGAGGAGCCAGGGTTAAAAAGCATCAGTGTACCTGTTTCTCTGCTTGTGCTCCTTCGTTCTGAGCTGGATAGGCCCAGCTCTGGAGGCCTGCCTCCTCTAGTTCATTGCCTTCCAAAGAGGCTCACCTTCTCTAGGCCTTGGTGTCCTCATCTGTAAATTGGGGATAATAATAGCCCCTGCCTCCCATGGTTATAATGGTGATGAAATGAGATACTGTATACCAAAGCACCCAGGCACAATGCCTAGTTGTTGAATCTGAATCCTGGTGCTACACTCCCTGGTCTAGGCCATCACATCTGGAGGAATCACTTACCAGGATCAGCCCTGGCATGGCGAGTGCTTTGTGTGTGTTACCTGCTCTAAGAAGCTGGCTGGGCAGCGTTTCACCGCTGTGGAGGACCAGTATTACTGCGTGGATTGCTACAAGAACTTTGTGGCCAAGAAGTGTGCTGGATGCAAGAACCCCATCACTGGTAGGCTAAAGAGTCCTTGCTAAGTTGGCCAGGCTAGGTTTTGCACATGGTAACCATCTCTCATTTTCCTGGCGTCTGTTTCATCCACAAAAGGCCCCTAGACAATACCCTCCTGCCGCTAGCATTGTGGCCCCAAAGGCCTCCCCCAGTAGTTTAGATTGTCTGCCAGACCAGGTTAACCCTTGCAATACAGAACACTTCCTGACTAGTGTTGACAACTAACTATGCCAGGAGTTCACAAGCCTCAGAGCAAGGCACTACACAGGGGTGAAATGGGGGAGGGGCAAGGGTAAATGGGGGGGGCGAGTGGTGGGGGAGGGGGTAAAAAGAGGGAACCGGGAGGGTTATAACCTGGCTTTATACCACCCCATAGTGGAAGGCTAGTGCTGAGGGACCTGCTAGCAGGGTCATTTTTGTTTATTTTTAATCTTTTTGCGATTAGAAGCAAAGCTAATCACTTCATTCCTCATCTTGCGGCCGCGATCCACGTGCCCTGAGCCCTTTCCCTTGCCTCCAATTTTCCCATCTCCCTGGGGAGCCTTGAAATGTACATTTGAGAAGACTTTTGCCATCCTCAGGGAAAAGGACTGTGTCAAGAGTGAGCCACCCAGTCTCTAAAGCTAGGAAGTCCCCAGTGTGCCACGGGAAACGCTTGCCTCTCACCCTGTTTCCCAGCGCCAACCTCCGGGGCAGGCATCCGGGTGGAGAGAGGACTTGTCCCTCGTGGGTGGTGGTACTTTATAGAAAAAATCGAAGCTTAGCAGCTCCTCGAGGTCTGGTAAGTGTACACCCCACAAATAGCCCAAGTTTGCCTCCTGGTGGCCACTTTGATGCCATGGCCCTGACTTTAAATGACACTGGTTATGCTGGGAGGTCGGTGCACATCGCAGAGCTATAGTGGTGGTGGCGTGGGAACAGGGGCTCTTTAAATCAGGGAAGCCATTGGTTGAGCTCTGGCATCTTTTCAGGTCCTTGACAGCCATAGAAGGGTTGCGGCGGCGCGGGGGACAGTGGCAGCGCGGGGGACAATGCGCGGTCGAGTAGAGGGGAGCAGAGAGCCGGGCAGTCACTGGCAGTGTGCCTGTCGGCTCTATGAACGGGCAAGTTGTCATTTTATCTCTGACTCTTGGATTCCTCATCTGTCTTCATTCAGCTGTCTCTCTGTTTTCTTGTGTTTTTCCCACAGGGTTTGGTAAAGGCTCCAGTGTGGTGGCCTATGAAGGACAATCCTGGCACGACTACTGCTTCCACTGCAAAAAATGCTCCGTGAATCTGGCCAACAAGCGCTTTGTGTTTCATAATGAGCAGGTGTATTGCCCTGACTGTGCCAAAAAGCTGTAACTTGACAGGGGCTCCTGTCCTGTAAAATGGTATTTGAACCATACTTTGTGTCCTTGGCTCACTCCCTCTGCACCATCCATAGGGGAAGAGTGGGCTTTCACCTCTTTAAAGTTGCTCTGTCTTTTCTCCCATTTTACAGTATTAATCAACCAAGGGCACACAGTGATCATATTAAGATTTAGCAAAGAGCAACCTTGCAGCAAAAATAATTTCTCTGTTGCTGCGGTGGAAAAATAAAAACTTAGATTGACTCTTCTGCATGTTTCTCATAGAGCAGAAAAGTGCTAACCATGTAGCCACTTCATGATATAAGCAGGAAGCATAGGCGATAAGGCTCCCACTGAAATGCCTTTCGGGGCTCACCTGGGACCCACTGTGCAGTCATGCGACTGCTGTGCAAGAGTTGCAGCGGCTGTTCCAACTCACTGCTCGCGTTCTGTGGGCAGTAAAGAATTTGCCAGAATGCATGGTTTAACTTCCTCATCAAAACTCTGACCTTCCTTCTGTTCTTTCATGCTTTCACATGACTAACACAAATTTCCAGAGAATTAACATGTTGAACTTAGCTGTAATTCTCAACTAACGTTTTTCCCATACTAACGTTTGACTCTCACACGTGGCATGTTCTCTGAGCGTTCCTACTTTAAAGCATGGGACACACAGGTGATTTGGACATCTAAGCAGATCTGAGAAAACAAGCCTGTTTGAGAACAATGTTGTCACTTCTGGAAGCTTAACAAAACTAACCCTTCTGTCCTTTAAAATTTTTTTTCTAAATTTTGTTTTGTTTTAATGAATAGTAAAAATAGTTTATGGGTTTGGAAACTTGCATGACAATACTTAAGCCTCCTCAGACTTTTCCTGCGGTTTTTACATTTATCCTGTAGAGGTGAAAAAACTACAGAGAGGGGCAGCAGAGCAGGCACAGGACTGTCATCTACAAGAATACATTTCAAAACCATGACAAATTGAATCCCTTGTAACATAGCTGTTGTCTGCTCTTTATCTGTGTTCAAGAAGAGTACAAAGTCTTTGCTTGTGATTCTTAGAACTTTCCCTCCAGAGTTTAGCTGGATCTCTGGGGCCGTTGTGGGTGGTCATCATCATTCACAGGCAGGACTGGTTTTCCACCTCCTGCTTCTCAGAACCGCAGGATTGCCTACTTAACTGTACCCTCCATTATAATATTACATATATAACGAGACAATATTAAAGTAAACATGTAATGAAAATGCATACTTATATATTACTGTAGGAGTGGTTGTAGATGCCGACACCTCATTTCCACATTTGTCATTAGCTGTTTCCATCTAACGTTTCAGTGTATCCTTACAAAAATAAAGCAACATAGAAAAGGACATGGCTCCTGTTTTCTTCTTCTGCCCCAGGATGCATGAGAATGTAATATACTGCTACCCCAGAAACTCTGGGACCTTGCTCTTGACGTCACGGATATAGTCAGTACAATGTGCAAACCTGTAGCACCCACTCTGGTCCACTTTTCAAAACAAAACGGCCTCAAAGTGTTCCCTGGATTTCCACATCCCACAAAGGGCAAGAACTGATGATTCTTACTTGGGCAGGTTACCACAGGCAGGAAACGAATCCCAGATGAGGCTGCTTCAGAAGGAATTGTAGTTTTTCCTCACCTTTGCTGTTCCTTTCCCTTTGGCTCTCTAGAGCCCAGGATCCCTGTGCTTCTGTTGTGCCTCCACCACCTGCCCTGCTACTTCTACCCTCCTTGTGCTTTGGGCCCAAGTCTCCCGTTGGGATACAAGGGAGAACAGAGGGAGAGGCTGATCTGGTGTACTGTGCCCCTATGAGAGTGGAACACCTGAAGCTCATATTCTCACCCATCCACCCTTCCCCTGCCTCAGGGCTAATGTTAAGAGGGCCCAAGGGGCTGATGGCAATGGCAGTGCATTGCCTGCAGTGTTCACTTCCTGTGCCCAGTCCTTCCTCCCATAAGAGGATCAAAAGGCCTCTCGAGGGCACTTTGGTAAGCTACATTTCAGCTGGATTGGAGGGATGGCAAAGTGTTAGGACTTCCCTGGCCCTCCCCTACATAAAAAGTCCTTCTTGGTGGATGTCAGAATCTTCACACATACTGGGGTCAGAGTGGTCTCTTCTTCAGCTGAAGCTTTTGCCATCTGAACCGGGTTGATACTTGTCAGAATCCACCTCAAGCCTTTTTTCTGTTGTGCTGCACATTGAACCCAGGGCTCTTATGACTGTTAAGAATGTGGACCATCCCCTCTGGGTGTCTCGTTTTAGAGAGATTACCTGTGGAAACACCTTTAAACCAATGAAGAGAGCCTATATAGCTTTCTGAGTCCCTACCTCGGCACCATGTCAGCACACTCTACCTTTGCAAGCTCTGCTTGTCTTGCCCTCAGCCTTGCCGTTGCACCCAGCACTCCCTTCCAATCCACCTCCCAGCATGAGTTCAGTGGTCACCCTAATTTTTCTTAGTCCCCAACCTTTTTCCCTTGAACCTTGCTTCTGTCACTACAGCTCCATTACCCCTTTTGTGCTTCTACTGGACTTGACCTGAAAAACCTGAGCTGGTACCCTAAGTTATTGTGCTAAAGAAAAGCCACACTGCCTAAAATGCCCAGAACTGCCTCTACTACTTGCTCCATGGTCTGTAACAGTAGTCACCCCTCACCCCCAAAACCTCCTTCCTTACTTGAAAAATAGGCCCACCAGGCATCTGCCCCTAACACTGATCTTCAGAAACAAACACGTTCTTGAAACAAATGCTGGGCCCATTTTCCATGTGAGAAAAACACAAGATCAGAGATACTAAGCTTGACTGAAGTTACACAGTTCATAGGAGAGAGGTCATTCTGGGCATATTATTAATATGTCAGTTATGACACTGCAATGTCACAGAAATGGACACACCAATAAGGAAAGCTATCAGGATAGCCACTACTTTAGAAGACACCTATTTATTGCATGACAGGGCTCAGGAGAAATGTGATTACATACCTAGTTACTATACTGTGAGCAGAGAAGCATCATCAAGACAACATAGTAACTTACAGCTAACAGGGTGATGATGACTGAAGCCAGGATGCGTGGGTTCAAATCCTGGGCAAGTGACAACTCAACAAGCTCTTTTCTTCATTTTAAAACTGAGATAGAATGACTTGTTTCAAAATTGTGTGCATAAAGCAGTCACGAGAGAGCTTAGGGAGGTGACTGGTAGCAGGGAAAAATACACAGTCAATGTTATCAAGATGTCTGTCCTTCCAAAGAAGAGGTACTACTTTGGTGTCTTCCACTTACTCTACAAACCACATGCTCAGGAAGCAAGTGGAGGGTTGATCTAAGTCACACAGATTTCAATTTGGACACACTTAGAGCCACCACTTTTTAGATGGGTGACTGAAGTAAGTATCAGTGTCTACACATTACCATGTCCTTTTAGGTACAGATATACCCCCACATACACAACTCATAGAGCTGCTTCAAGGACTGCAAGTGCTGCTTCCCAAGAACCTGGCACTTTGTGCATGGGTACCAACGAGACATCAATGGCTGCAGCGCAGCCAGGGAACTTAGAAGGCAAGGAATGGCTAGAACCTATGTGGAAATGGGAATGCTGGAAAGAGGCACCTAGCTACAGCTTTGACTAATCAGGTGGAGGTGGGGAGGCCACTGAAAGTAACACACAGCACTGGCCTTTGACACTAGCATTATGTCTTGACACCCTGGTTCTGGCCACAGAGTGTCATTTGGGAATGGAGGACTCACCGAGCTGAAAATGCCCAAGGATTGCAGCAATGGCCCTTCACCTGATTGATAAGGGCCAGAGAAGAGGCAATATGCAGTCACACATGGCAAGCTGGCAACCTCTTCAGCTGGGTTCCAGTCTTTGGGGTCCTGTGCATTTATTGCAGTACCCATGATGTACTTTTGAGGGTTCTGAACCCTGATATGGCTAAAGGCATCATTCTACATGACAGAGGCATAGAAGTATGCTGCATTGAAAATCTGTTGGTTGTGGCCAGGAACCTGTATCCCTCAGGGAACAAGACAGTAATAATAAAGGCAGTGTTAAGAGGCTAACACATGAAGGGTAGTCTTAGGAAGTCTACCACCTTGGAGCTGCAAACAGAACACAGTGGTTTCAACAGATGGATTGAAAGAACCTGGTGCTGACAGAAATGTATGTTAGATTATGCTGATTCAAATATACATAAAAGCTGCTAGAATGCTGGTGAGAGAGCTCAGGTGGTTGAAGGCATTTGCCACCAAGCCAGTTGGCCTGAGTTTGGTCCCCAGATACCACTCAGTAGAAGTCACTTTTGCAAGTTGTCCTCTGACCTACCTCCACATGTATGCTGTGAGAGACCCAACCCCAACCACACAAAATACATGTAAAAATACAAATGCTCTAGAATATTCACATACACACAGTATATGTATGTATGTATATATGTGCCACCCATAACAGTTGTAAAAATTCCTCATGAAAGGAAAATACCACATTTAAAGGTTAAAAGGAGACAGTGAGGATGGTTGCACAACTTCATGAATATGTACTTGGGTTGGGTTAAAATGGTGACTTCTAAGTGTGCGAAGTAGCTCATACCTGCAGCTCAATGGGAGACTGAGAGAGATGGCAGCTTGAATTCCTAAGGTCAACCAGACTTGGCAACACAGTGAGATCCAGAGTCAATGAAAGAAAGAAAAAGGAAGTTAGGAAAGAGAAGAAAAGAGACTATCACAGGAATTTCACCATAGTCAAAACAAAACAAACAAAAAACATAAGATCTACTTTAACAATGGGCCTCAGCTATAACAGCTCAGGCAGGAAAGAATAAAGACCAGACTTCTGCTGGACATGGTGATAAATGTCTTTAAACCCAGCACTATGGAGGCAGAGGCAGGTGTATCTCTGAGTTTGAGGCCAGCCTGGTCTATAGAGAGAGTTCCAGGACAGCAAGGACTACATAGAAAAACCCTGTCTGGAAAAACAAAAGCAAACCAAAACACAAAAGACCAGAATTTGAAATCACATTTTCCTGTTCCGAACAAATCACCATCCAGGTGAATAGAGAAAGATTAAGATCTGATTGTTGTTTGCTGATCTTGCTAGTGGCCTGCATTCATACTTTGCTTAACACTTTATATCACCTTTACACCATTACCTGTGCATTTTTTTTTTTTTTTTTGGTTTTTCGGGACAGGGTTTCTCTGTGTAACAGCCCTGGCTGTCCTGGACTTGCTTTGTAAACCAGGCTGGCCTCGAATTCAGAGATCCGCCTGCCTCTGCCTCCCGAGTGCTGGGATTAAAGGCGTGCGCCACCATGCCCGGCCCGCCTGTGCATTTTTATAATGAAAATGAAGCTTGTTTTGCCGGAGACGTTTATTTCATATGGCACATACATACAAAAAGTGTTTCAGCACATGACATTTGTGTAGAAAAATATCAGAAGCTTATCTTTTAGGATGATTGCCTTTTGCTGTCTACATGTTAAGAACCAGTATCTAAAAATATTAAACCTAATGCATTCTGACCGAATACATAACAAAGATAGAAAAGGACCAAGAATCAGAAAATGCAGTTATCTCCTTTTTTGAGTCCAAGATAGATAAGACTGAATATTGGCGTGTTTGTAATTCAACACTGAAGCTCATCGCTATTAGGACAAGGAACATATGTTTGTTTTTTTTATGGAATCACACCACTTCTGGGTGTACATACATATGCGAATGTACATGTGTAGACATCTGTGTGCCTGGCACTGGAACTAAAGAACAGCACTGTTCTTTTCTTCACTTATCCCAAGTGGGTAGCAAAAAGCAAGCACATTTGGGTTATATGTCCCAAGCCTGAGTGTATACTGAAGGGCAGGCCTGGGGATCAAGGCAGAAAAAGTTATAAGTACACAATACTTAAAGGAATTAACTGCACTCCATGAGACAACAGCCAAGTACTTCTTTATGTATGCAACCGAATAATGCATGGCTCATGTATAAGCCCCACTATGTACTTCAAAACAAAACACTGATGAGAACATGAAAGATATTGATGGCTCCAAGCTTATATGTTCTGATTCTGGCATTTGGAGGCCATCAGCAGTGGACAGGGATGAGAGCTGAATCTAAAAATGTACATATGTATAGGCAGTACTATGCTGTTTGTTATGCAACCTTTGGTGTATATCAGGAACTATCTGATACAACTCTTGCAGCCACTCCGATTGTGTTTCTAAGTGTTGAACTAGTGTCATCATTAAATAGAATAAGCTATTCTTATTCTGAAATGGAGACACTCCTTCAGGAACCCCTTGAAACAACACAACCATGGATAGAAAACCCAAGAAAGAGACAACAGAGATTTTTTTTTTTCCAAGGAAAACAGCAATCGTTTCTACTTAAAACTGTCATTAGAGGACAAGATGATATTAACATTCTTCTCAAGTAGATCTCAAGGTGACCCCTGGATGGAAGTTTGTTTTATTCTTTTATTGCTTTTTCTTTATGTTTTCCTTTGGGGGGGATGTGTATTTCCTTCGCCAAATTCAAGTATCGAAGAGACAATTTTGAGTCTTGGCCCCATAGGATTTACATATCTAGCCAGGGAAGAAAGGAGAAAAAAAGATTAGTTGGTGTCTTGGTAACTCACCCCTGGTCTCCCATTGGGGTGACGATGGGACTAAGCCCTGTGAACATTCTGACACCCTGGTGTTCTTCTCTAAATGTTTGCCTGAGAAGCCTGCACTGCTTTTGACGAGGAGAGCTGTTTGTGTGTTATGTGTGTGTGTGTGTTTAAAATACAGGCCTCACTGAATCTTGGGACTGACTCACCTTACATGTAGGAATCCTCCTGTCTCTGCCTCCCTAGCACTGAGATTACAGCTGGCTTTTTACCTGAGGCCTGGGGATCAAACTCAGGCCCTAAAGGTTGCCTGACAACCATATTCCCAGCCCTGACAATTTTTTTTTCTTTGAGACAGGGTTTCTCTATGCAGCCTCGGAACTCGATTTGTAGACTAGATTACAAAGTCCAGCTGAGACCAGACTGGCTTCAAACTCAGAGATCTGCTTGCTTCTGCCTCCCAAGTGCTGGGATTAAAGGTGTGCCGGCTGACAACTTCTTAAAGAGAAAAATAACAGCCCTTTGGTCTGGGAAACACAGGATGAAAGCCAAATTACAAAGATCTGGTCTCTGACCTCTTCCATACTTCTCCGGCAGCCAGAGGTGCAAAAGCTCAAAGAAAGCCAGATTTTGAAAAGAACTTGTATATGTGGCAGAGATGCAAGGCATAGAAATTACTAAAAAGTTATGTATTCTCTCAAATATAACTTAATGGAAAAATTTTCTACATCATTCCCATGGACTCACCGCTGTCGTCTTCTTTTCCAAATGTCATCCTGAAACATCCGGAGTCAAAGGGATTGTCACGATTACTTGCTCTTCCAGCTATGTGAAGGTTTGACAAAACCTTTGTTAAAGGGGCAGAAACAGGTTTGCCTCTTTTCTTTTGGTCCAAAGGTGCCTGAGGACCTTGGTGAGATGTCATAGGATCCTTTGAACTTCGTTTGCTGCTACCAGGAGTGATCTTTATGACAGGTGATTCGGTGGTATTACTAAGGTCTATGATCTTGTCATAAACCCACTCCTGATTGATGATGACACTTTGAGTAGATCGAATGGGGGCACCGGCTTCCTTTGTTTTTCTGCTTTTCACTTGGTAGGCAATAGATTGTTTTCTAGTAGGCATCCTGGAATGAAATATTGTAGTTAGAATCTTAGTTATCTCAAAACCGTGAAAGAAGCTTTATCATTTAACTTCTAAGAAGTGCCTTGGATATTAAAAAAAAAAAAATCTACTTTCTACATACTAGAATTAGAAGGGACTGGAAGGAACTGTGTAGATCACACAACACACTGGCATTCAAATTGTATCCTATAAAGCCCTAAGGTACCCAGAAGTACTAGGGCACAAGAGCAGCTGAGCATGCCCAAACCCAGGAACTGTGTGCACATGCATGTGTGTGTATGTGCGTGCTTAAGATTCCAAAGGAGGGTTCTTGATGCTCGATCACTTTCTACTTTATTCCTTTCAAACAGGGTCTCTCACTGAACATGGAGCTAACCTGGCAGCCTGAAAGCCTTAGAGACTCCTGTCTCTATTCCTCTAATCTTGTCACTGGGGCTACCAGTGGGCATGTGGCCACGCCTGACTTTTTGTGTGGATGATAGGATTTGAACTCAGGTCCTCATGCTTGCACAACAAGTGCTTTCACCCACTGAACCATCTCGCCATCACCCTGTTGTCCTTCTTAAAGTCAGTCAAGAACACATATGGTAAGGAGCAAGTAGGGAAGTGGTGCAAGAGCTCAACCATTACCAGAACCTAGCCTCTTAGCAGACATATACTGTAGTGGGCCTCAGAGCTTAATAATTTTTCAGGCTATCACCTGGGCAGTGTTCATTTTCAACAAACAGTTCCCATTCTCCCAACTTAA
This sequence comes from Lophiomys imhausi, assembly GCA_907164525.1. Taxonomy (NCBI): domain Eukaryota; kingdom Metazoa; phylum Chordata; class Mammalia; order Rodentia; family Muridae; genus Lophiomys; species Lophiomys imhausi. The sequence goes on along the minus strand of CAJQZJ010033871.1, from coordinate 2,211,347 downwards.
TCTCTGAGCCTGTTGACTCACATGTGAAAGAAAGAACCATATGGTTATCAGTCTCTGAATGGCAGTGAAAATGAAGACAGGTAATGTCTAGTTTACACACTCAATACATGAACCCCCATTCCCCATGCAAACACAAGCAATTTGGTGTCAGATTTATCTGGGTTTGAGTTTGGCAAATAAAGCCTAAAGCCTCAGTGGATCTAAGTTTGATTGTCTGTAAAAGATTCGGGGTGATGATATTAACCTAGCAGGACTGCTTGATATGTTTAGTGTATACAGACTACGTGCTCAATAGTGATGACTGTTGCTCAGGGTGCTAACAATATCGTTCTACTTCTCCCACATTTATTTGGACAAATAAAGTGCTAAGTGACTCACGTTGAACTTCTTGCTTGAGTTGGAGAGTTTTGTGGCTCCTTTTGTTCAGCAGCTTTCATGTTCCCATTAAAAAATATTTTTTTCTTGGTATCAACCTCATTAGATCCTGCTTGCAAAAACACGAGCTTTTGGGGGATTCTCTTTGAATTTGTGTGAAACAATTTGAGTTTGGTAGATGATGTTTTTATTCCTGGAGCTGGAAGTGGGGAGAAGATAATTAAAGCTGGAACTTCAACAAAAAAATCAAAACCTGTGATCCTGGTGTGACAGGATGGGGGTCCCTGCCCGAGGCACAAAGATCCACATAGGCAGCTGTCTGGGGAACCAGGCCCTGTTAAGCCTGAGCAGCCTCAACATGCCAGTCCAGCTGAGGGGCTGTCCAGCATGTGCATTCATTTGCCTGGCTCTTAATTCACTTGGTGGTGATGAGGAACACATCTTTAAGGAATGTCCTCTTTTCTTTGCTAGTAAGGGTTGATGGCCAAGGGTCAGAACTATTCCTAGCTTCCTACCCTTTGCCCCCAATCGCCCACCTAGCCAGTTCTGCTGCTGAGTCTGATTTTGGTTCACATACTCCTTAGTGCCTTCAGCTCTCCTGTCATTCAAAAGTACACCCAGGGGCTCTAGTCATGTGTTCTGACTTCTTAAACCCAGTCCTCTTTCCATAGTATTGCTGTTTGTTCATGTGTGTAACCATGTGGAACAAGCAAACCTGGAAGCATTTCAAGAGAGTCCTCACTTCCAGTTTCACCATCATCAGTTTGGTCTTCATCCTCTTCAGATGCACAATTATTGGTTATTTCTGAAGCCTATGGTTAGCAAAGAAAGTCATCCTTATATCATATATTATATGTATTTACTCATCCTGGTTGAGAATTTCAAAGTAAGAAACCACTAGACTGATGGCTAATTTTTGACATTTCTAATAGAAAGTCAATCTCTTTAACTGGCCCAGTGAAGAGCAGGTGGCCTTAATTTTGTCTTTCAGCTAGGGTGACACTCAAAAATGAACTGTTTCACCAGTCCTGGTGGCTCACCCATTTAATCCCAGCACTGAGAAAGCAGAGGCAGGTGGATCCCTATGAGTTCAAGGCCAGCCTGGTCTACAGAGTGAGTCCAGGACAATCAAGGATACAGAGAAACCCTATCTCGAAAACCTTAAAAAGAAAAAAAAAAGAATGAACTGTTTCTTGAACAAGAGTGCAGGGCCTACAGCCCTCACCTCACATTCATCCTCTGCTCAGAATGCTACTGAAGTCAGGGTGGGAACAGTCAGCAAAGAACAAGATGAACTCTGGAGCAGCGGCTGACGTAAAAGGTCTTGGGCCAATGAGTTGAATAAGATTTGAGATGGTGACTCAAAACACTTCTCAGAAATGACATTTCTTTTGTTGTTGCTTTTTTTTGGTTTGTTTTGTTTTTGGAGACAGGTTTGGCTGTCCAGAACTCTGTAGACCAGGTTGGCTTTGAACTCACAGAGATCCGCCTGCCTCTGCCTCCCAAGGCTGGGATTAAGGGCATTTCTATCAGACGCTGTCTTGTTCCTTGATGGTGAGGATAATTATGACCAGATAAAAAAAGCAGTTTGTGACCAAATGTAAATGGCCCAGAATGTAGAGAAAAACGAGTCAAGTGCATGTGCTATATTCAGAAGACATGTCAGAAGAAGCAAATAGATCACAGATGCAAAAAACAGTCACCACAAAGGGGGAAGGGCTAAATCCACTTGCTGAAATAAAGAACTCTGGTTCACCAAATATATTAAAAAGACAGGAACATGGACTGGAGAGATGACTCAGTGGTTAAGAACACTGACTGCTCTTCCAAAGGACCCGGGTTCAAATCCCAGCACCCACATGGCAGTTCCCAGCTGTCTGTAATTGCCGGGCGTGGTGGCGCACACCTTTAATCCTAGCACTCAGGAGATAGAGGCAGGTGGATCTCTGTGAGTTCAAGGCCAGCCTGGTCTACAGAGTGAGTTCAGGACAGCCAGGGCTGTTACACAGAGAAACCCTGTCTCAAAAAAAAAAAAAAAAAAAACCCAAGCAAACAAGTAAAAGACAGGAGCACATACCTCTGAGGGACTCCTACTTAGAGTAGTTAGAAACACCAGCAAGTCAGTAAGAAAAACAGGTGACAAAATAGGAAGATGGACACTTGATGGGAAAACACATGTCAACAAAGTGGATGTCTAAGTGTTCAGTAAGTATGTAAAACTCATTTAAGTTATCAGCAGATCTTGATAAGATCAACATTAACATCAAGAGCTGTTCCCCAGCAGATGATAAGACAAGGTACAGACTGGGAGAAGACAGATCTATAACATATAACAACAACCAAAGCAGGGTCTCTAACATTCAAGGTACGCTTAAAAAAGAAAAAAGAAAAAAAGACAAAGACAAAGTGCTTCAGAGTCGTAGACAAGAAGACCTAAGCAAGCATTTCACACAAGAGAACATGAAAGCAAACTAGAGGTAGAAAACAAGCTCTGTTTTTTTTTTTTGTTTTTGTTTTTTTTGAGACAGGGTTTCTCTGTACAATAGCACTGGCGGTCCTGGACTCAATTTGTAGACTAGGCTGGCCTTGAACTCACAGAGA
>CAJQZJ010033871.1:2162740-2201009 GCA_907164525.1 Lophiomys imhausi | reverse complement strand
CACACACACACACACACACACACACACACACACACACACACACACACTGTCTCATGTACACATACATGTGTACACACAATCAATCAATAAATATGCAAATAAAGTACTTACATTAAAGAATTAGTTCAGTAATTATGATCTTTGTACAAAAACCAGTACAAAAATCATGAAGGCAACAGAGTAAAGTTTTGTTTAAAATGGGGTCAGTAATTTATAATTTCCAAATTAAAATTCATGATGTTTGAAGTGAATCAAAAAAGGTAGTCCTTCAGTATCAATCTATTTATACCAACACATTGTTTACTTTATTTCTTCAGCTTTAGACTAGACTCTCTGTCATGTGCCAGGAATTTTGTAATTTTGTAGCTCATGGAAATATAAGATTCTTTTACTATAATCCTTTTTTCCCAGGTTTTTTGAGACAGAGTTTCTCTGAGCCTTGACTATGTTGGAACTCACACCGTAGACCAGGCTGTCCTTGAACTCACAGAGACGCGCCTGCCTCTGCTGTGATTAAAGGCGTGAGCCACCACGCCGGGCTGGAATGACCTTTTAAAAAAGTTTCTTTTAGCTTGGCAGTGGTGGCCCAGGCCTTTAATCCCAGTACTCAGGAGACAGAGGCAGGTGATTCTCTGACTTCGAGGCCAGCCTGGTCTAGAGTGAGTTCCAGCATAGTCAAGGCTTAGAGAAACTCTGTCTCAAAAAACCAAAACCAAACCAAACCAAACCAACAACAAAAAACAGGAACAAAAAAGCTTCTTTTATTTTGGGGACTAAAAGATAATATTTCTTCCTCCCCTTTCATCAAACCTCCAAACCTTCCTCTCTTTCAGATCCATGGCCTCTCTTTTCATTAATTGTTGGTAAATGCATATGCATTTAAATTCGTAAATATAAACTGCTTGGTTTGTATAATGTTACTCATATGTATGTTTTCTTGAACAACTTTTAAAGCAACATGAAGCTGAGCTAAACACACTTCTTCAAAATAACTACTCACCAGGCGTGTTGTGCAAGTGATGATGATCAACACTGGAATGTAATTGATTGTCCTTTCTATTCAGAGAGGAACTTCGTTTACTGTCAGCTTTTCCTAAACATCAAGTGCAAAGGAATATTATTTTCCTGGAAACTACTTAAGATTTAAGGAGTGACTCACTCATTATATTAAACAAATCTTTTTAGTTCTTGCTTGTAAAATGGCCGGGCGGTGGTGGCGCATGCCTTTAATCCCAGCACTTGGGAGGCAGAGGCAGGCGGATCTTTGTGAGTTCGAGGCCAGCCTGGTCTACAAAGTGAGTCCAGGACAGCCAGAGATATTCAGAGAAACCCTGTGCTTGTAAAAATTTATTTGATTTAAAACAGTATGTAGTTTACAACCCCAAACTTAAAAATAATTTACTCATTATCCTATTTGAAATGAAAATTAAGTTATTTAGAAAATGATGAAAATCATTAGTCAGATGGTGGCGATACACACCTTTAATCCCAGCACTCAGGAGGCAGAGGCAGGTGAATCTCTGTGAGTTCATGGCCAGCCTGGTCTACAAAGCGAGTCCAGGACAGCCAGGGCTACACAGAGAAACTCTTTAAAAAAAAATGATAAAAATTAAGATGGAAAATGTCTCACATTGATAACATCAATCTTCCTAAAATAGGAATATGAAAATTTAATTTTAGACACAATCCATGATGGTGTCTAAGAATAAAAAAAAATTATATTTGTTGAAGATGTCACAAGGTAACAAAAGAATAAGAGAAAACAATTGGCTTTGTGTAAATACTTCCTATTGGGTAGCCATTTAAAAACGAATTCCTTTTCTTTGAGACTTGTAAAATACACATTAACAGTGTTGTGCCATGTGAAAATTCCTTGAATAGTGTGAACATAGTCCTAGGTCACTTTCATTGACATACTTCAAGAGATAATAAAGTAGAATCAAGAGCTATTACAAATCAGCCTTTGCCTTTGCAGTGCTAGAATTATGAGTTTATACCACCACACCTGGATTATTTTTAAGTATGTTCTGGAACGCAAACTCAGCTCTTATAGCTTGCTTTACTGACAGATATTTCTCCAACCTTGGACTTAGTTTATTAAAAACAAGCAAAACCAATGTAAGTATTCATCATTTTTGTGCTGATTGTAAATCTAAATAAAGTTTGAATTAAAGCCTATTACAAAAATCTGATCCGTACTGCTTTGGTAAATGATATAAATTTACTCTTTATGTGTTGTCACTTAGGACATATGGAATAGATTGCATTGCAGATTCAGCGTTCTACCAATAACAGACACCTAAAAATATTGAACAACTATATTACTTACCAGATTTGTCAGTATTGATCACACCACCCTCCCACGACCACCTTTTTCTGTTGATCAGCACGATGACATCGCTCCATTGTACGAGACACAACAGCCTTGAATTTTTCCTATTTAAAAGAAATGTCAGACAATGTGGTGATGGAGTTTTATAAACCATAATTTAAATTTGTAGTAATATGATAACCATATAAAATTTAAAGTATGGTTTATAAAACTCCATCACCACATTTCTTCATCAGGTAGATAAAGGTTTTAAATAACGAGACACAAGTTTCAGTCTCATAAATGAATACCAAGTACTATTCCTGAACTCATTTTTATTTTGTCAAGAGATTGACCATGCTTCCTCTTTCTCTTTTATTATTAGGAAACTCAGAGCCAAAATTCTGAAGCAACTGTACAAAGATCAAGTGGTGTACTTTTATGCATGCTAATCAGACCTATACTTCATTATGCTTGCCTACCTCAATTTTCACTTCTGTTTGATTTCCCTTAATCTTTTATTTTACCATCTGTTATGATACATTTTGTAATATTTTTTGTGGAAAGAAACTGAAATGGTGCTATGTCTAGAAGTCAAATTTATGCTAAAGTTTCTTATCTATTATGTTTGTATCTATAGCAAGTTGAATCCTGGTGCTAAGTAAGAATTTTTTTTAAGACAAGTTATGTGTTTATCTTGACCTGAGCTGCAACCCGAACTGGTCAGGATAACAGGCACACAAATCACAGGTCACACTGTGGTAGAATAAGCACATGTTCAGGAAGAAGTTCTTTGCTCAGGGGTTTCTCATCCCTGTACTATAATATACAATTGAGTATGTTCCAGGGAGAAAATCACCTTCAGGGCCAAAGATTTTCTATTTCCTAATCCAATTGTTACACAACAACAGCATGTTTACAGTGCCTGCCCTGTCCCTCTCACTCTAAAGAGAAACATATTAGCCTACTTACAGTGTCCATGTACTAGGTTCTGGCTGGGCCTCCCCACCACTAACTCTTTTGGGTTGATGGCCTTTTTAGCTTTCTTTTCTCCTGCCATGTCTCTGGTTCCCTTTCTGTGTATGCTGACATTTGCTTCTGTTCCTCTCTGTGTTTTCTTTCCCAGCTTCCTCTTTTACTAAGATAGGACTGTGTCAGACTGACTCTGGACACCAGGGACCCTCCCTTGCTCTGTATTGTTTCCTAGCTTATGTTTGTTGATTCTCAAATTGTTTAATGGTTTATATTCTCTCAGACAGTAACAAGATTGGGTAAATTGAGAGTCTTGTCCTGCCAAATGGGACAGAGAGGGGGATGCTGGTCTGGGGTCTTAACACAGGTGGTAAACAATAGTTCTGAGCTAATGATGTGCACAATGCCAACACTAAAGCAGAGAGACTCTAAAGTTGCTTACGTTGTCTTCCGCCTGCTTCTGTTTTCTTTTTTCTTCTGCAGATACTTGTCTTCACTTGTCCTTTTCCTTTTGTTCCTTCAGTTTTCGGTGTTTTTCTTCTAACTGTTTTTCATACTGCAGCTTAGCCTTTTGTTCTTTCTCAAGTAGTTGTCTTTCCTTGTTGGCTGAAATAGTCCAAGTACATTTTCATGGTGTTAAAGCCAAGAAAAGTTTTCCACATTACACACATAGAAGAAGAAATATGTTAATCTCATCTTTCTTAAAACATCATAACCTGAACTAGTACATAACAGTACAGTTCATGTGTATGTAAATATATCTGGATACTAAGGAACTACTTTGCACTAGGTGTTCACTGAACTGTGAAGAACTGGCTGTCCAAGCCAAATGACTCTTGACCAATCCAAACTAAAATTCCGAAGTAGGAAGAAATGTTTTCTTTCATGTGGTATTTTTGCTAGTTTGAGCTAATGTCAAAGTGCACCAGAAAAAAACATGCTGTCTTTTAAAACATAAATTAAAGAGCACATGAGATGAATCTACATTTTGCTTTATTCTACTCTCAAACTTTTTTCAAAGTTCTCATTTCTTCAGATGCTATTAAACAAAGTCTATTACATTAATAGACTTAAAAGTCTACCCAATGATAGAAGGGCATGTTTTACTATTCACATTTTCTCTTACTACACCAGAAGATTCATTTCTGCATAGTCATAAAATATTCTAACACATTACTGTCTATCTCTGCTACTACAATGAAAAATTACAATATTCAAAGAAGAAATAAATATAGCAGCAAACCAAGCTCTCAAATTGTAGAAAGTCTTAATTTATCTTAAGTCCCATTTTCACTGAAATCCCACCCTACTTCTTTCCATAATTGTGGAAGAAAGTTCCAGACCTCCATTAACTAAAGCTAACTGAAACTACTCCTTTAAAAATTAAATAGTTTGGCCACAGGTTCTTAATGGGCCTTTTTGGTGTGGGTTAATAAGTGGACTTAATTCAATACAATATTTTATATTATAAAATTATAATCTATCATATAAGCTGATTAAGTGAAGTGAATAAAATCAAATCAGAAAGATATAGCCTGTGCATGGAGAGGAATGTCTAACATACATACCCTCTACCTGACGTTTTCGCTCTTCTCTTTGTTCTTTGGCTAACTGCTGTTTGATGTCATTTTTAAGGACGGAACCATCTAAAACTACAAAAATTATTACTCATTATTATGATATCAAATTATAAAGCTACAACATTGATACAGCAAAAGATTATTAAAAGTATACCAGGTGTACATGACGATTTCTTATTTGTAACTGCAGAAGAATTAATACGACGTTTACGTCGCCTTTCCTCGGCAAGTTCTTGAGCCATGGCAACTAAAACACAGGGAAATAAGGAAAAGGCCTTAGGTATTAACAGCCAATACAAGGATATAACAGCAATCCATAACCATTTGTCATTGATGGCAAAAGATTGTATCATTTTTATGAACTAAAAACATTACTGCTCAATGTTGGTCAATAACAAAAAGATGGGCTTAAGTACTTATGATGTTCAATAACGCTTTAATAAAGACTTGAAAGTGTATGGTATCTGTGGACATAAAGACGATTCCAGTTGTGAATTGCAGTGGCAACACACGAGCGGGTAGAGAAATTGGCAAGTTAGTGATGAAATGACTTTTTAAAATATGTCAGATGCCAGGTGTGGTGGAGCACATGCCTTTAATCCCAGCAATTGGGAGGTAGAGACAGGCGGATCTCTGGGAGTTCGAGGACAGCCTGGTCTACAAAGTGAGTTCAGGACAACCAGAGGTATTACACAGAGAAACCCTTTCTTGAAAAGCCAAAATACAAAACAAAACAAAAAAATAATTTGGGCCAGAGAGGTAGAGAGGTGACTTGGTTGTGAGCACTCATTGCTCTTGAAGAGGACTCAGGTTCAGTTTTCTATATGTACTTGGCAGCCACAACTAATTTAAACCTACAATTCTATGGGCCCTGATGCCCTCTTCTGGCCTCTATAGGCACTGCATGCAGATGGTGTACTTGCATGCAGGCAAAACATTCACATACATAAAATAAAAAAAATTTTAAATTAAGAATTTATAGACCCAAGCTGGATGTGGTGGCACACACCTTTAATCCCAGCACTAGGGAAGCAGAGGCAGGTGGATCTCTGTCCACAGAGCTAATTCCAGGACAGTTAGGGATACACAAAGAAACCCTATCTCGAAAAGAAAAAAGAATTTATAGACCCAAATCTAGAAGCAAAGTATTAACAAGCAGGATACTTAGACGGCAAGTCAAGTATTACAAGACATTTATAAATTACCCACTTCGGGAGTTGACTAAGTCACTTTCAGAACAAGTCTGAATCTTCTCTCTGGGGCTGAAGCACGTAGAATTGTTTAAAAAATAGCTCATTTTTCACTGGGCATGGTGGTGCATATCTTTAATCTTAGCCCGGTCTACAGAGTGAATTCCAGGATAGCTAGGGCTACACAGAGAAACCCTGTCTCAAAAAACAAAAAAAGCTCATTTTCTTTCTTTTCTCTATGGTGATTGGGATTGAACCCAGGGCCTCTAATATGCTAAGCAATGTACCCTTCCCCCAAGGAGCCACATCTCCTTGCCCTCAGCACCCCCAAGGCTTTATTCTGATGCATTATGAAGATGCTAACACTGCCAATGTTTAAGTTTAAGAAATATAAAATGTAAAGCAAATAAATGCATTGATATATATATATATATGCCTTTTGTTAACAAGCAGAAAAGTGATAAGTAAACACCAGTGAGATGGAATGTAAATTGTGGGAAAGGAAAAATTATAAGGTGATGTGCATTAAAATGGATTATAGAGATTCCTGAACCTTGAATTCCATGGGTGGTTGTATCTAAAACACCCCCACAATCCTGGGCAAGGGCTTGGAAAACACTGAAAAGTGTTTTTTTATCTTTGTGCAAATGCACAGCAAATATGCCCCCAGGTCACACCACACAAGTCTAGTTATTGGCTATCAAGAGATAACAGTTCAAATAATTAGGGGACTGGAGGGATTGCTCTACTGCTCACAAAATGAATGGGTTCTGTGATGTTGGCTGAATTGGAGAAAAGCTACCTGGGATTCACTTTAAGGGGTAACCTTGAAAGTGACCCCGCAATTGCTGCCATAGGGATCACCATTTCAAAAAACAAAAAGGATTTGTTCATGACTCCTAGGGAGCTACCAGCTCAGATAAACTATGACCTAGTTAAATTTAAAGATTAGAATCCTCTCTGCCTCACTCCAACAACTGGTATTTTTGTGGAATACGTTATTTCCGAATAGCATACTAGCACAAATTCTTTTTAATCTGATCTTCAAAAAGGAAAACAATTTTTTAAAAAACTTTCTTTGGTCCGCAACAATTGGTTGCAGGTGAACAAATAGAGCTACTGAAAGCTTGTAGACAAAGGCTGGTGGGAAACAGCTGTAATCTTTGTGTCCAGCGGCTACTATGGTGAAGAACACATTTCCCAACAGACTGTACCATTCTAAAAATTAACACAAATATCAGGCTGCCTGATATAGCACACATTCATGCCTTAGAAGCTGCTCAGGATTTCCGAGTCTGGGATTCTGGCTGCTACACTAACTTTAATGTTCCTCCAAGTCTAAAATGCTGATAACCCGGCTCTCAGTAGCTTTGCCTGCATTTCTAGGGCCCAGTCTTTGAATAAGCTGCTCTAAATTTAGAAACCATGTGTGAATTTAACAAACATGAAGGGCAAAGTGACGAGTTAGTTACACAGTTTTTAAAGCTCATATGGCTGAACAGTTTTAATTTAAAACAATTGTGTAGAAAATATGAAATGTGTTTTGTTAAAATAAGTGTAGTTCTTTAGTAAACACCATTAGCATACTACAATGGGTAAACCCATTAAATGAATATACGTACATCTAATGTGTGTTGATACGTACATATGTTCCTTTATAAAATAAAGTTATGTAGATTGTGCACCCATAGAGGTTATTTGTTCAGGATACCCTTTTAATTCTTCCAGTCTAGATTCATACTTTTAACTAACTTCCAACATTCTTTAAAAAAAAATGTTAAAACTGAATGTCCCCTTCAATATACTGAAATAAATGCTAGCTAATTTCAATTAATTTAAACTAATACCATGGAGCTACAAACGTCAATAAATAATGTAGTAATTGATTGCAAACTCTCTTGAGTCTACAATAAGGTAGAGGGGTTGAGGAATATTACTTTGCCCCTATGGGGTGGTGAAAGTGTACTTGTTTCTGACTTTTTGGAGAGTTGTTTCAAATTGTTCTGTAACATATGGTCTTCCAATCTCAGCCAATCTAAATTAACCTTTTAATTACAATTTAAAACTCCCCAAGGATTTCAATAGAAATCAAAATAATTTTATTCACAGACATATCTGGGGAAATTAGCCCCTTAGCAAGCAGAACGCAACCAGCAAGGAATACTACCTCCCCACACAATTTCCTAAATTAAGCAGGTGCTGCCAAAATTGATAAGATTAACACATCCCTCCAGCTTTTAAAAAAATTTTCCCCAGACGGAAAAAGTTTTGGTTATAGAACGCATTGAAGAAAAAAACATTGCTAGGTGCGGATTCTCATTCAGTTCAGCCTAGGGATAAAGTCATGTGTTACTGCAGTCCAACTTTGCAGAGAGTCAAGTCTCTTCCCAACTTCCTAAGCCCTGAACCCCAATTCTTCCCTCCCGTGACCTTGACCTGGAAAGTACCAACACCGTGGGATACAGGTAAAACCCAAACTTCCCGATCCTGGCAGGGCCACCACCAAGCGTAGATGTGCAGCAGCACGGGCCAGCGCCCTCTCATCCCTGAGCTTTCCTGCAGTTGCGCGGTCGTTACTGGTCCCCAAAGGCAGGCGGGGCTGGAGCCAGAGTTCCGTGGCACCCACCCGGCAGTGGCCGTTAGGCTATTGACAGCACTGACCATATCCTGGTCCTCCAATCTCTCTTGTCCCATCCCAGGGTGTTTAGAGAGATCTGGGGACCTTAGACCAGACAAGACGAGGGTACTCCCCACAGAAAAGTTGCCCAGCCACGCCACTCTGCTGGTTCCTGGGGCTACAGCAACCCCACTGCTTATGAGGGCCCTTGTCCCCTCCGGGGGAGTTCCAATCCACTCACCCAAGTGTACGCGTAGACCTCTCAAAGATGTGTTGCTACCGGTACCCGCAAAAGCGTGCTCCGCCATCTTCGGAGCTGAGTTGAGAACCATTAGTGGCTCTTGGGTGGCTGAGTGCAGGCCCCGCCTTTGCCTCTCCCTGGGTCCTGGGTGGGACCCCGGGAGGCAGGGCGGGGCGGGGCTCGGGGAGTCCCAGCTCTGGCTGGGGACCCACAATTTAGGTAGCATTACCTCTCACAAGCCATGTCGCTATGCCATCTGGAAGGCAACTAACTAAAGAAACCCTTGCATTCCAGGCTCTATTGTGATGCGTCTAGGCACCAGCCAATCAGCTGCTTACCTAACCATTGACCGTTTCTTTACCACCTCTACCTAGGAACATTTCTCCATCCATAAGTTCAGTTAACGACTATTTGCCAAGCATCATCCTGTACTAGAGACTTTATTATCTTTGATGCACTATATGAAAAACCCAGTTTTGGGGTAGATGATGGCAGGGGGTAATAGACGATGTGCCACCTCTCTTATTAATGTGTATGTTCACACATTTGTAGGAATGCAGGTTATGGTTGAGGTAGTACCGCCCTGCCCCCCCCGGGGGGTAAGGTGCAGGAGCCCTTTTATAAGATAAGCACTTTGATGAGGTCATTGAGTCTTCAAATGATAAGGGAGATATAAATTGAAGAAACTAATAGTGCCTACCCATATTTAACTCTGTACCATGATACTTATCAATTGCAGCAATAAACTTATTTGTCCCCCTACTGGTCTTTCAAAGGACCAGCACCCACATGACAGTTTTCAGCTGTCTGTAATTGCCGGGCGTGGTGTCACACGCCTGAAATCCCAGCACTCAGGCAGAGGCAGGCGGATCTCTGTGAGTTCAAGGCCAGCCTCATCTACAAAGTGAGTCCAGGACAGTCAAGGATACACAGAGAAACCCTGTCTCGAAAAACTTAAAAAAAAAAAAAAAGAAAGAAAGAAAGAAGGAAAGAAAGAAAGAAAGAAAAAATTGTCACTTTGGTCCTGAGGTTGAGATGGACAGTTAGCATGCCTTTATTCTTCACTGTAGTCCATGGCAGCTGAGTGAGAGGTGGGCTCATCTATTCATTTTTAAACTAATCTAGGGAATCTGGATTTTAATATAAAGATGCTTATTTATTATTAATTAAAATATCTGCGTATTTTCATGTGTATGAGGTTTTTTACCTGCATGTATGTCTGTGCACCATGTATGTACAGTGCCTGCCAAGGCCAGAAGAGGATATTGGGACCCTTGGGACTAGAGTTACAGACAGTTGGCGAGACACCTGCCATGTGGGTACTGGTAATTGAACCTGGACTCTCTGGAGAAGCAGCCAGTGCTTTCTTGCCCTGAAACTCTTATGAAAACCAAAATGATAAACAAGTTTTTTAAAAACACTACAGGATACATAAAGTCATCTAACATTGTAACTGGTATTCGGAATTTCTAATTATCTCATTATTTAATGTCTGAATAGAAATCTAAACAAAATCCTTATGCTTCTTTAATTGATAGGCCTCCAAACAAGGTTCTTACATTTCTTTAATTGATAGGTCCTTTTATTATTTCTTCAGACAGGGTCTCACGTTGCAACTCAGATTGGCCTTGAACTCGTGATATTTCTGCTTCAGCCAGTTCAGTACTAGGATTACAGTTGTGTGTCACCATGCATAGCACTGATATGCCTTTAAAACATCCTTCAATCTATAGCTAACATTTTACTCTAACATCTTTGATAGACTGTGGTGAAATTTAGGCAAGTCACTCAATTGTATGTTTACTGACCACCTACTCTGTCAATAAATGAGATCTAGTGACAAGGAAGGAAGCCCTTCCCTCCAGGGTCCACAAATCTCAAACTGACTTTAAGTGAATGATTCATTCCAGAGTATCCTTAACTGTTTCCCTAAGGAGTCCCAACTATGCTGTACATTTTTTCACAAAAAGATTGGAATTGAAGGCTACAGCTTAAGGAGAGCAAAGTTTATTTGGGAGCTAAAACAGACTCAGAACTGGCAAAGAAGCCTGGCAGGGCCTCTCTTCTCCTCCCTCAATTTGGAAAGTGTATATTCCCTTGTGAGCAAAAGAGAACTGGAATCCTGCTAATTTTTTTTGTCTCTCACTTGGCTGTTTCTTTCCCTCTAATCTTGCATTAACAGGAAATACATTCAGAAAACCACAACCATGATACGCCTAAGAATTGTTATGTTTTTTCCCCTCAATTAAAGATGAAGTTCTATTTATTTATTTATTTATTTATTTAAAGATTTATTACCCCATCTCCAACTGACTCTTCAGATTCTGCTCCTTCTCTTTACATGGATTACCCAAGGGGTCTTCCTTTCCAATTTCAGCAGACTCTCCTCCTGTGCCATTGCATTTTACAGAGTGCCTGTTCTTTCCTGAAATGAGGGACAGATTTTCATCACCCTGATTTCATCATTTCCTGATTTCTCAGGTGATATGCCCCACAGCACACTTGCTTCCTAACTCATGCCTTCCATTTTTTATATTGATACAGTCTAAACATGGGGTCTGGGTTTATTCAAAGTTACCATTTTTTTTTTTAGGTTTTTCGAGACAGGGTTTCTCTATGTAACACCTCTGACTATCCTGGACTCACTTTGTAGACCAGGCTGGCCTCAAACTCACAGAGATCTGCCTGCCTCTGCCTCCTGAGCGCTAGGATTAAAGGTGTGCATGACCATGCTGGGCCAAAGTTACCATTTTTGATTGGTGCAGTCTTACTACAATTACCTCTCCAAATCCAGGTGATTAGCATAGATGTATTATAAGCCTGTAATAGAATTAACTCAAACCACTGAATAAGAACTCATTAAAAATGACAGTTTGACATAGTCTGCTATAGAGAGAGATTTGACAATTTGTAAGGAACTCCCTTCTAAAAAGGCTTGGCTCTAATATTGGGCCTCATTTCAAAATACATGTATGAAGAAAAATTAGCACATTTATCACACTGTTTATCCTTCAAGGAATATTTGCTGAATAAACGAAAGAAAGTACTAAAACCCTCCTTGGATACCAAAGGAGGAAGGAATGAAAATATTTGCAATGGCCTCTTGAGGTGTTGAAAAGGTCTAGACTTAAAATTAAGGGGCAAGAAGATGTCCCCTTTTTTTCTCTCCCCCCCCCGACTTCAAATAAAGTAGAATAAACATTCTAAAATCAGTCCTGAAATATAAAGGAAGGTTCATAGGATGCCAAGAAGCATAAAATATCAAGACATACCCTTTAAAGGCATGTTGGAATTTTTAATAGAGTTAAAATTTGATAATATACAGATGGAAGAAAATGAACAATTGGGATGATTTGTTAAAATACAGATTGCTGGACTCCATGCTCATAGTTGCTGGCATTGTAAATGTTTACATAACCTACATTCCTAAAGAAGGGTGCTGAATAATGTTTAGGATTATGTTGGTTACATCATAGTACTTGATACTGAAAGACCCGGGGGAGGGAAGCTCCTCACCCGACACTCAGGATATCACGGCCGCCCCAAAACTCGCAAGAGACCATCTTGATGCAATCACAAGAGGTTTATTTCGGAGGGAAAAAGGAGAAGGGGGGGGCTCAGTGCACTGAGGGGCGCCACTCGTATCCCTCGCAGGGGTAGGAGTCGCGACCATGATTTGGGGGAGAGTCCAATATTTTATGGGGGAGCACCACAGATTAAGGGGGTGGGGGAAATTACAGGTGGGAAGTACCAGCCCAGCCCATCGTTTACCACAACCCAAGGGGGAGGGGAAATACAGCTGGAATGTACCAGCCCATTAGTTAGTCAGCGAGAAACATCCTACATCTGTTTGTCTCAGGAATGAATCTAATCTTGTTTTGTTATCTACTTTGTGGTCAGCCAGTTCCTGAAGCCCTGGGGGCCCGTGGCCCAATTGACCTTTATTCTTGGTTTCAACCTGTTTATGGTCAGCTAAGTTCTGGGAATCACCTGGCGGCTGGCCTGGCTCTACTGCCCACTTAGGGGGTCTTTTAATAATTTTCATTCCCTTCAATACCATTACACTTTGGCATGGAGAAATGCTAGAAATGTGAAGTGAATGCATAGCTAATGCTTTATATGTCCTGACTATTTGATTTGTTTTTCCTGATAGCTGGCAGAAGCTTCACTCTGGGGCATATCAAAATCCAAGGTACACCATGACATCACTACTGTGAGCATCATAAAACAAAGAAGCACATCACAAAGTAGGCAGGTAAGAGGTGACTCATACACTGGGGATGGCACCTTATGCCCAGGGTCACTGTGGAAGAATCTGATACCACACACAACACACAGGTTTCCTTATTTTTGTCCATCACATGTGCTATCCCATGTTGTCTATATTTCCAAGTGAGCTATCTAAATGAACATTAGGAAAGAGAAAATGTTCTTATCATACATAGGGAGTTAAAGCAGAAAAAAAAAAAAAAAAACAAACTCAAAACCTCTCTTGTGAATCTAGGGGGAGATTTCCCAGGGAAGCCTTGGGCCAGGTTGAAAGTTGATCATACCTCATCACCCACAGTACTCAGTTCCCCCATCATCGTCAACCCACTTATCTTGCTCCAAAGATGTCTGATGCCTCCACTGCAAAGGGAAGGGCTTATTACTTTAAGCATTGCTATGGATGTTTAGAAGCTGTGTGGATAGAAGGAATTCTATCCATATTTATATATTCTGATCCATGAATCAGTTTCTGAAGGGAATAAAAATTATTAAGAGACCCCCTAAGTCGGCAGTAGAGCCAGGCCAGCTGCCAGGTCCCAGGAACTTAGCTGACCATAAAAAGAGTGAAACCAAGAATGAAGGTCAATTGGGCCACGGGCCCCCAGGGTTTCAGGAACTGGCTGACCACAAAGTAGATAACAAAACAAGATTAGATTCTTTCCTGAGAAAAACAGATGTAGGATGTTTCCCGCTGACTAACTAATGGGCTGGTACATTCCACCTGTATTTCGCCTCCCCCTTGGGTTGTGGTAAACAATGGGCTGGGCTGGTACTTCCCACCTGTAATTTCCCCCACCCCCTTAATCTGTGGTGCTCCCCTATAAAATACTCTACTCTCCCCCAAATCGTGTCGCGGCTCTACCCCTGTGTGGGATACGAGTGGCGCCCTCAGTGCACTGATCACCCCCCTTCCCCCTTCCCCCCCCCCGAAATAAACCTCTTGCGATTGCATCAAGATGGTCTCTTGCGAATTTTGGGGCGGCCGTGATATCCTGAGCGTCGGGTGAGTAACTTCCCTCCCCCGGGGCCTTTCATTTCTACTGGTCTATAAAGTCTCTCATTAAGACATTTTGAAACTCGGGCTGGAGAGATGGCTCAGAGGTTAAGAGCACTGACTGCTCTTCCAGAGGTCCTGAGTTCAATTCCCAGCAACCACATGGTGGCTCACAACCATCTATACTGAGATCTGGTGCCCTCTTCTGTCCTGCAGGCATACATGCAGACAGAATACTGAATACATAATAAATAAATAAAATCTTAAAAAAAGGACATTTTGAAACTCAAGCTGAAACTGGTTTCAGTGTTAGAAATCTAGCTCTTGATAATTTTCAATTTGCAAAATTGAATGTCCAAAGGTCTGATACAATTCTGCAGCAGAAAGGCTTCACTACAAAGTGAAGTATTTTTACTCGATCAGGTTGAGGATCTATTTTGAGAACATGTAATTGGCGACACAAACAGGCTCAGGACTATAAAGCAAGGCTCAGCTGGGATAAGGGACTCAACAACAACAACAGCTACAACAAAATGGAGCAATACTTCTAAGGCTCAAGTTGGCCCCACAGCCAACCCGTCCAAGACTGCAAGGAGGGTTTATAGAGGACCAAAGACAGAGGAGGAAGGAAAAGAGGAAAGGTGGAGGTTATTTTGAGTTAGTGGGTAAACTAATCATTTTTCTGCCCTCACCAAAAGCTTTGCTTTAGTTTCCAGCTGTTATTGTTACTGTTACAGGTAAAGACTGATCCCAGAATGTCAGCATCGCAAGAAGTTTACTCCTTATACTTTCTTTTTAGTCTTGGGGGGCAGGTCTTGACTCTAGTTCCTATTGTTGAAACTCAGCTCTCCTGACATCCTGTCTAATGCTTCTATTCACATGGGAAGGACTAACCAAATAATCTTTTGAAAGAAATGTAAAATGAGCATTACCTCTTGCACCAGTGGTGGGCAGGAACAATCAGGCAACCCAGCTGGAATTTGACTAACAGTCACCTGATGAAACTGAGAAAGAGTTAAGAGGGAAATGCAAAGAGATGCGGCAAAACTGTAGAAGACCTACTTCTGGTTGTTCATCAGGCCTTTCTGCAAAGGTTCCTATGGGCTGGCTCTTGCTATTCTAGACATATTTCTCACTTTCTCACTGCTTCCTCTCAGGAATTCACCTTGGCCTGAAAGCTTTTGCATCTTGATCCTTTCCCTTCTCCCACCTCTCAGTCAGGATTCAAAGTCAGGAGAATTTGACTCCTAAACTCAGGAAATTTCCAGTAGATTGAGGAACCAAAAACAGCACCTGGCAAACTAAGCCAAAGGCTAAATAAATTACTAAATCTGCAAATCCATGATGGGAAGGGAGAGATGGGCAAGTACCACTGTACCTGAGAGACTTAATGAAACAAATAGCACATCTAAGTTTTACAGGCCTGGAGGGCAAGTTCTTGTAGTTTTCCTTAATGTCCCAAACCATGTTTTCTATGCGGTTTACGTTTAGTAAAGTTTTGTGGTGGATGAGGAAATCTGCTATTATGCCTGGGGAACAATTATATCAATGTAAACCATTCAGTGTTTTGGAGCTACAGCTATTTCTCTTCTCTTTCCCTGCTGTGGGGATTGGAATGGGCAGACTCACTTTTGGTTTTTGTGTGCCCCTGGTAGCCTGTTGATGGGGGGTCCCTTTAAGAAGAAAGGTGTGAGAAGTAAAACACTGACTTCAATCTGGGTTTTGTAGACATATTTGGGCAGCTTACTTCATGGTGTTTTTATGATTTAAGATGACCCAGCATGTATATTTATGAGCCCCAGCATGCCTAACATATGCTTTTTCTCATCTCCATATGTTTTATTTGTGTCTTAATCCATAGCCTGGTGGGAAATAGTTGGGTAAGGCAGCACTTAAGGGATCTCTCAGCTGCTCTCATGCTATTTCCTTTGCCTGCAGTATTCACACACCCTCCACTGTGAGCTGGAATTCGGCCCTGGACCTGTGGAATTGCCATCAGGCTGACTGCAGGGGAAAGAAAATCTCAAATGTGAAATGGCTTTGTTCAAATGTGAGTCAGGGATGTGTTCAGTCTGTTTATAGAAGGAGGAAATGACATTTGGAGGAAATTGGTTCAGGGAGAAATGCTGTCATTATATAAGCATTCAAATCTTAGTAACAGACTAGCAGGGGAAGTAACTTATTGGCTGACTCATAAAGGCCCCAAATGCATCCTTTATCCATCGCAAGATGGTGAAAAGAGTGTATGCTTTAGAACCTAACATGCTGGGTCTAGGACCCAGTTGAGCCACCCAAGGAGAATGTGGCCTTCAGTTGTGGTAATAGTTGTGTGGCTAGTTGTGATAATCAGTCGATATTAGAAGGCAGTATGTGGCAGGCACTGGATTATACAGTTCATTCACATAGTTTTGCTTGTTCTTGGCAGTAATAGTAAGAAGTCAGGAGAAGTATCCCCTACCACTATTATTATTTGAGTCAGGGTCTCACTATGTTTCCCTGACTACCCTGGAACTCTATGTACACCTGTAGTCTTGAATTCACAGAGGCATAGGGCACTATGTCCCGAACAGCTATTATTATTAATGTTAATATATCCTATGGCTCAGCTTGAAATAGGTAGCTCTGACCCCGAACCCTACCCTGATAAGAGTTTCTAGAAAAATGTCTCTTGTGGCTCCCTCACCCCCAGAGCCTTAAGTCTTCCTGTGGGGCTTGAGAGCTGGGGATGCTCCACCTGGTGATCAGCTAGGAGAGACAGGAGGCCTAGGCCTAGAGAGCTAGTATTTATTTATTTATTTTTCATTTATTTTTTTTTAAAGATTTATTTTATTTATTTTATGCATGTGTGCTCTATCTGCATGTACACCTGCATTCCAGAAGAGGGCACCAGATCACATTGTGATTGGTTGTGAGCCACCATGTGGTTGCTGGGAATTGAACTCAGGACCTTTGGAAGAGCACTAGGCAGTGCTCTTAACCGCTGAGCCATCTCTCCAGCCCCGAGAGCTAGTATTTATAATGCAAATGTTGGCTGAGTGCTTTTGCAGTTGGAGACAGGAGGTCAAGTTTTTCTGGCAAAGAATAATAATTGTGGGTAATTCTCTAACAAATAGGCTTGTTTGGGGGCGGGGCATGATTGCAAATAAGAGTCATTCACATGCTGAAATCTTTCTTTAAAAAATACTGGAACTTCCCAGAGAGCTAGCATTTCCCTCAGCTCCTGGGAAAGAGAAAGCCTCCTTCAGAAAGAAGACAAGGTAGACTCTGTCGACTTGGGGCAGCGGCGGCAAAACACTGTGGGCCATCTCAGACCCACTTGGCCCCTACCCCAGGCTTGTCTAGATTCCAAACAGATGGCTCTCCGCCAGCACCACTGCCACCGTGGTATTTGAACCTTGCCCCTCACTTCTTACACACTGAGGCAACCTTACTGGAAAGTAGATCTTATGGGAAGAGGAGAAAGCTTTTCTCAAGAGAGAGCATGCAGTTCAAAAAGTGAGCCAGAGGTCCACAGCCTTGGCAGTGTCTGGCAGAG
Organism: Lophiomys imhausi; assembly: GCA_907164525.1. NCBI lineage: Eukaryota > Metazoa > Chordata > Mammalia > Rodentia > Muridae > Lophiomys > Lophiomys imhausi. Next base: position 2,183,300 of record CAJQZJ010033871.1, on the reverse strand, counting down.
AGGGAGGGATACAGGGTTTGCTGAAGGTCAGATCGGTGAGCCAGGTGTTAAGGCCAATGACACAACAGCACATACTCCTTCAAGCCCATCAGGATAGCTTGCTTGTGGCACCTAGAAGGCAAGGTTACTTGAATGCTAACTGAAAATTGCTTGAATGCTTCCTTCAGTCTTGGAGATACTACAGTACAGAGTGTCATCAGTTTGTTTAAGCTATCTAGACCCATATTCTTTCCTGTTACATTCCCCACCTTTCACCCAAATTATCCAGTTCTGTGGATGTGGTAGAAAAAAAGCACTTTGGGTATGGCCTTGAAAATTCATGGAAATATGAGTAATTTTAGTAGAAGATTTTGTGTTGTGAGTTGCACTGTTCTCCAGTGGCACTTTGCAGTGATCTTATTTTTCTTTCCTTTTTGTTTTTTTAGACAGTTTTTGTACATAGCACTAGCTGTCCTAGGACAGCTACATAGTGTCCTAGGACTCACTATGTACACCAGTCCCTATGCTGGCCTTGAGCTCAGTGAGGTCCACTTGAATTATAATCTTTTATCACTTACAAATTATTCATCATTTAGTAATAAATAATGTGTTTGAGAGTCTTGCCCGTGGCTTCTTGGGCCTCCTAACAATCCTTGGGATGAACATTTTTGTCCTATTTTTATGGAGAAGGAAACTGAGGCTTAGAAAGATATTTAAATTACACCAGCTTAATTTGTAAGAGGGCTTGCCACACCAGCCTGACAACCAGTTCAGTGTCTGGAGTCCATAGTGGAAGTAGAAAACAGACTCCTCAAAGTTGTTCTCTGACTTCCATGACATTTACCCACCTGCATGTAAGCACACACGCATGGTAAGCACACACACACACACATACACACACACACATACACACACACATACACACACATACACACACACACATACACACGCATACACACATACACACACATACACACATACACACACATACACACACATACACACACATACACACACATACACACATACACACACATACACACACATACACACACATACACACACATATACACACATATACACACATACACACACATACACACATACACACACACGTACACACACATACACACATACACACACATACACACACATACACACACACATACACACACATACACACACACACCAGTGACACTACTAAATAAAATAAAATAAAAAACTGAGAGAGAGAAAAAGGAAATTAACTTGCCTAGAGTCACATAGCTCAAATGTGCCAAAACTCAAATTTGTCTGATCGTAGGACCTTTGTTCTCCTCTTTTTTGGTCTCATTTTGTTTTTGAGACATAGTATTCCTGTGTTGCTCAGTTTGGCTCAAAACTCTTGGGTTCACATGATTATCCTGTCAGCCTCCTGAAGGATGGGATTGCTGCCATACGCCATCATACCTAGCTCCATTTTTTATTTTGTTCTGCCCCATATAGTGTCCTCACTTATGAAATGATGTCTGATGACTCCTCATACTGACTGCGTAGTGTTTTAAATTTCAAATGAGATAAAAACTACCAAAGTACCTTGTACAGTGTAAACAAAACCTCGCAGAAAGACCTGTAAGCATTTTGTAAATATAAGGTAGTAGTAACACTTGGATTTAATTTAGCTACAGTGATAAGGTATTCTTTTTCAGAGTTCGTTTTACTCTGTTCCCTTATAGGACACACAGATTCCAAACCCACAGATATCGACCTGGGTCTGCTTCTCAAGTGCTGGGATTAAAGACATGTGCTATGATGCTTGGCCCAAACTTTGAAAAAGAATTTTATTTTATGTGTATATGTGAGTGCTTCTATGTATATGTGCCACATGCATATCCCTTGCCTATGGAGGCCAGAGGACTTAGGTGTTGAGTCTCCTAGACCTGGAGTCTTTGGCAGTTGTAAGCCACTCCATGTGGGCGCTGGGAACCACACCCTTGTCCCTTTCAAGAGTACCCAGTGTTCTTAAGTGCTGAGCCTTCTTTCCTGTCTCTGATTTAGCTACAGAGATTTTATAGACTGCTATCAGCCACATAAACTGGCCTATTAGTTATATGGCTGGAGGGGCTTAGCAGTCTCTGTCGTAAACATAGGTGTTTTGAGGAGTGTGTCGCTGGTGATGTGTGTCACTAGAGGGTGGTCTATTGCCACTGTGCTGCTCACCTGTATGGGACTTACCAACACTGAAGGCTTCATTTTTATACATGAAGGTCTTATCCATATCTCCAAAAGGATTAGATGTTGCAGATGTTGTTCCCAAAGACTACCAGGGGAAGTCTCTTTTACCTCAGGTTTTTGTGAGTGGTTGATGGAACAGGATAGCACTTGGATAGGTCACTATCCTTTGTCAGTTCTTCCCCTAAGGGACAGAGTCAGAGTTAGACACATGGGACCTTCATATTCAGATCACATACCCTTCACATTGGGAGAGGCCTTAGGTAACCATTCTTTGGACATCCTCCCCTCCGCACTTCTTCGTTTTTTGTTGAGAATGCATACCATGTCCAGTACTGGGGAGAGGGACCATATGGCGTGTGTTGTATCAGACACAGGTGTAGAATGTCACCAAACATTTGAGCATAGGACATACTTATCTGTGTGTGTACTGTCCTTCCCTGTATGTGAAATGCCTGTTTGTATGTAGCCTCTTGTTGAATATGATGTGCCTCACTATCTCACTTAATTCTGATGGAAACGGTAAGTAGACTGACATAGAGAGTGAAGAGACTTGAGTCATTAACCAGCTAACTACCTGTGAAACACCAGGCCCATCACTCCAGCTGTCCTCCACCTATGTGAACTCATAGAAAGATCATACCCAATGATTACACTCATACTTTCCTGGCTATATACTTGATGTCCCTCTCTGAAATCTGTACATTTATTTGCAACCACTTTTCATTGGAATTAAGCATGTTTAGGTTAAAAAAAAAATAGAGAATTAAAGCCTGAAGTTGTGTAATAGAGGTCATCATGGAAAAGGCAACTGAAATTTCAACTGCCACTCCTTGGTAAAGGTGAGTGTTGCTGCCACCTAGCGAGTGAAAGTAATATGGCGTTCATGCAATAAGTCTGAACTGACTGATGCAAACAAACATTAGCGATCAGTCAACTGAGAAGTAAGTCCGCTCAGGGATTCCACTGGTGTGTTAGATCAAGGTGTTTCTTTCTTTCTTTTTTTTTTTTTTTAGTTTTTTTCTGAGGCAGGGTTTCTTGAAAACTGTGTGTTTCTCAGTGTATCCTTGGCTGTCCTGGCACTCGCTTTGTAGACAAGTGCTGTGCAGTGGTGTACATGTCCAGTGCTGGCAGAGGTGAGAAGAGGGTATATCATTTCCTGGAACTGGAGTTATAGGTTCTGAGCCACCCGATGTAGGGGCTGGGAAAGAGGCCCAGGTCCTGTGCAAGACTGGTAAATGCTCTTAGCCATTTCTCCAGCACTGCTTCATTGTCTTTTTTTTTTTTTTTTTTTGGTTTTTCGAGACAGGGTTTCTCTGAATATCCCTGGCTGTCCTGGACTCGCTTTGTAGACCAGGCTGGCCTCGAACTCACAAAGATCCGCCTGCCTCTGCCTCCCAAGTGCTGGGATTAAAGGCGTGCGCCACCACCACCCGGCTGCTTCATTGTCTTTAAGCCATTACATTTTCTTTTGAGATAAGGGATTGGAAGGAAACGTACTCTGGTTCCTAATGAAGTAGATAGTCTGCCTGACTTATAACTGTTACTCTCAGAGGCTGTCATAGGAAGCTAGACTCCAAACATCCACTTATACTGTGTAATCCCCATCTCCTAGCTAGCTTCCCTGGACCTTAGAACATCTGAAAAAGACAGATCCATCCTCAGAGGACTTCTAGGGCCTTGTAGGTAGAAACTGAAGGGAAAGCTGATTTGACGAAGGCCACACATAGAGTTGATGCAGGTGAAGCTGGTCTGATAGAATGAAATTGGATATTTACCAAAGCACCTTTGAAAGGGACTAAAGCTCCTAAGTTTAGGACAAGATTAGGAGATGTATCAATATATTGGGGATATATTTAAAGGAATCTGAGTCATTCTGGTTGTGGAGGAAGATTTTGGAGAAACAGAAACTAAGAAAGCTTCAAGCATTAGGAGGTGCTCTGGGGGAAGGATCACTCATTGGGACTCTCACAGAAGCCTGGGCTGCAGCAAAATTTCCACTGTAGTGGATGGCAAACTTTATTAGATAAAAGCACTGTCCTGAGGGCTGCAGAGATAACTCAGCATTTACGAGCACTGGCTGCTCTTCCAGAGGACTCCGGGTTCAATTCCCAGCACCCACACGCAGCTCCCAGCTGTTTATAACTCCAATTCCAGGGGATCTGGCGCCCTCACAGACATACATGCAAGCAAAATACCAATGCACAGAAAATAAAAACAAATAAACCTTAAAAGAAAAAGTCCTGTCCTGGGCTCACACCACACAACGCAGAGCCTTACCTTTGTCCCTGCCATTAGGAAAGAGTATCAGAAGTGAAACTAGAAAGTAGAAGTTCCTGCATGATTATCGGAATATTAGATATTTATTTTGCAGAGTCAGGGATTCGTCCTAAGGTGTCATGCATATCAGAAGGAGGCTGGGCTGCTGAGCTGTATCTTCAACCCTTTTCCTCCTACTCTTTCCATGTTTTATTTTGAGACACTGCCTCACTTAAGTTACTCACCCTGTCCTTGAACTCACTCTGTAGACCAGGCAAACCTTGAATTCGAGATTCTTCTACCTCAGCCTCCAGAGTCACTGGGATTATTGATCTGTGTCACCAGGCCCAGTTTAGAATGTATTTTCTTTTAAAACCCAGAAGCTCTTATTCACCTTACGATAAATACAGCAAATTCATACCCCCTTGTTGAGACAATTTACTTATTCCTGGGCTTCCAGTACAGTCAATAGCCTTAATAATACCAGTAGTGATGATTGCTGGTATCAGCAAGGGTAACCATTGTATCTGGTGTTCACTGTTCCATACAGTCAAGTCACACAACTTTCTCTCACAATTTCAGTTCTCAATCAACCTTCTCTCATGTACTCATACCAGGAAACAGGAGCTGAGTGTGCACCCTAGCTCCTAGGGGGCATTTGTCCTTCTGTGTAGCTTCTTTCCCTTCTTGGTATACTTAGCTCTGTTTGTAAATTAGTACACAGATGGACCTCATTCTAGCCTTTTTTTTTTTTTTCCAGGAAATAATCAATTGGCCTGTAGGGGGAGAGATTACCCCAAGAAAACATTTTACCTTCTGCACAAACAATTGCTTGCTAGCTGTGGGTGGAAAAAGAGAACTGGCTGTAGAAAGACATGTGAACTGATGGGAAGGACACGTATCTACTATTATTTGGGATTTTCAAAGCAATTACTTCTGTCCACTAACATGGATAAGTGAAGAATTAATTGTGCTAAAGAAATTGAAATCATTCTTTTTTATAGTTAAAAATCTAATTAGTAATAAACAAGTTTTTACAAAATTATAAAAGAATGTTCCTCCTCCTAATGTTTGTTGTTAAATATACCTTCTTACTCCTTAAATCAATAGTTAGCTGAAGAGGATCACTAAGTACCTATCTATTCCTCCATCAATCTATCACCTGGCTAGCAACTATCTATGCATTACTAACAATGTGCACCACAATAATTTCTGTCTTGCTGCATCCACCCCTCCTTTGAATTTTTTTGGTACTTTGGGAAAGAGTATAGATTAACATAAATTTAACATTTTATGGTGTTTCTCTGTAGATTTTTAAAAAGCAGAGAACAATAAACAGGGACATTTATAATATGTAGACAGGAAATAGGAAGAAAGAGGAAGTGAGTTTAGGACCAAAGGAAACTTGGTGCTCAGTTGGGGGTCATCAAGAGAAAAGGCCTACTGAGCAGAATGGAGGGATTGGAGAGATGGATCAATAGTTAATAGCATTTGCTATTCTTCCAGAGGACTTGGATTTCATTTACAATATCCACATGGCAGTTAACCAACTGTCTGTAGTTCCAGTTTCAAGGGATCTGATGTCCTCTTCTGACCCCTGTGGGCACACATACAGGCAAAACTGCTGTACACATAATTTTTTTAAATGATACAAAATAATGGAACAGTTTCACATCTAGACTCTGAGAACCAAGATGAGTACTAAGCATAACAAACAGAATGTTCAGGTGTTTTCTAAATTCAGTCTGAGACACAAGAAGACAAGAAGACCATGATTTCCTTTCCAGGAGTTAAAAGCATCCCTCGTGTGCCATGAGATTCTCCCATGTTGTATAGTCTGTTGTTTGGCATGTTTTAGGCAATCCAGTAAAGTAAAAGGAACTTTATAATCATATCTTAGACTTCAAAAGTCAATTTTGTGTGTTTAAAGTGCAAAAGAAATAAACTTCAGAGACTTCATTTCCAAGTGCCAAGGAAAGATTGTGATGATAGTAAAAGTTCTCATTTCATTTTGTATGAATTATGTGTGCATTCATGAATGAAGCACATATGGAAAATTCCTCAGTGACATTTTTTGAGACAGGGTTTCTCTGTATAACACTCCTGGCTGTCCTGAAACTCGCTCTGTAGACCAGGATGGTCTCAAACTCACAGAGATCCACCTGTCTCTGCCTCCCAAATGCTGGGATTAAAGGAGTGCACCACCATGCTTGGCTTCCTCAACGACTTCTTATAGCCCCCTTTCAATCTGTCTACCTAGGGCTAGAGAGATGGCTCAGTAATTAAGAGCACTTGCTCTTAAAGAGAACCTTGGTTCAGTTCCGAGTACCCACATGGTGATTCAAAGCCTTTTGTATCTCCAGTTACAGGAAATCCTATTCCCTCTTCTGACCTCTTAGGCACAAGGCAAAATATGTACTGTGCACATATGTACATACAGTAAAAAAATCTCATACATATAAAATAAATCTAAAAAAATCAATCTATCTCTAGTATACATTTCATATATATATATATATAATTTTTTTTCCTGGGACAGGGTTTCTCTGTGTAGCCCCTGGTTGTCCTGGACTCACTTTGTAGACCAGGCTGGCCTCGAACTAGGAGAGATCTGCCTGCAATATTTTAACTAAGAAACTGTGTGTGTACCCGCGCGTGCGTGTGCGTGTGCGTGCGGGTGTGTGTGTGTGTGTGTGTGTGTGTGTGTGTGTGTGTGTGTATAACACAAAGGAGCTAGTACTGAAGGTGCCCCCTCCCCAGAAATCAGTTCTTCCTCCCACACGTCAGTGGTTACTTGTATGGTGTGGTACCTAAGCAGTTCTCCCCAAATACCTCTTTTCTTCCCTTGCTCCACAGAGTCATTTTCTCCAAGCTTGTGGGTGCTACTTTAATTTTAAAATGGGTAGCCTCTGCTGAAATTATGCATTTGGGGAAGAAGCAGATGGAAATGATGTAAACTCCTGGATAGGAGCACTTATTGCATACCAGGTAGAGTGCTAACAAACAGGCAGATGAAAAGGTTTTCAATGCTGTTAGTCATCAGAGAGATGCTGATTAAAGCCACAGTAAGATGCCTCTGGGTACCTATTAGGATGGCTAAAACAAAGACAAAATGGATAGTATCCAAAGCTGACCACAGTACAGAACTTCTTATAAATTGCTAGTGAGATGAGAAATCTTCAAGAGAAGTGGGACGGAATGTGTAATAATTTGGTCTGTGAAGAAAAGACTTAAGATCCTGTTCTTAACCTGAAGTTTGGTAAAAAAGAAGAGTTTATCTGCCATGATTGTTCTGTAAATTAAATATTTCTGGAAAAAAGGATTCAGCGTCAATACCACACTGCCCTTTTAAGTTAGCAGGTTTCTATGAAGCTTCCCAGGATTAGTGGCTCTCACAGAACAACTGATAAAGGGAGGCATGCGATCATAGGATTTACTGTACCCTTCATAATCAATACTGATTACTTTCCCCCAATAATGGTCTCTGTATTCATCAAGAACAGGGTACCTCCCTAGCTCTGTCTTTTCCCCGACAACTATAAATTACCATCAAATCCCCTCTTATCTTCTCCTGACTCTAATCACTCTCCTGGCTTAAGAGCTCCAGGCAGTTTACTACACAGATGTTGCCATAACTATGTTTATCTGAGTATCTGTCAGGCTAGTTGATACAGAAAAATAAATCTATGCTTTCTACTTTTTGCTTCTGAAGGGGACATGTCTGGAGTTAATTGAAATAGAGATCATCGAACAGTCTGAACAAACATACATGTATTGCACAAGGCAACTAAACTAAGCTGAAAAGTAATCTAAAGTGATGATTACTATATGTAACCAAGAGTCTGTGTTGTTATTACTTGTCTGAATTATTCATTGGGAAGCACTGGAAAATCTAGCTCTATATAATCAATGCCATTGCCATCTGCTTGATTTCATTCTGGGAAGTTTGGCCAAATACCATCAACCAGAAATCTTTGCAAATGTGATCATTTCTAATTCTTCTAACAATTGATTGAACACTTTTTCATTTATGGAACTCAAATGGCTTTTGAATGGTTTTGATAGGTAAGAATTTGCAAGGCTTGTCCTCCTGTAAATGATTCAAATCCTCATTTGTAAATAAAACACAAATCTTTCTGAAGACAAAAAAAGTATACTATGTCAGTTATTACAGGGGTAACAGAATTATCGAACACTGAAAATTATCTTCTTTTCCTGAAGTTCCACCGAATCTTAAGTGAGCTTTAGACCTTTATTTCTCTCCATCTACACTACTTACTCCATTATTCTCAGCCTTCCCCAGCATCTTTCCTCTCTCTGCCTCTCTGTCTCTGCTTCTTTCTATCTGTCTTCCCACAGAACTCAAGTGTTGGGTAGTTAAAGACTGCAGAAAGAAGTTCTGTGTTCTCGAACTTTGTGCATGATGGTTGAGGTTGGATGCGCCATGCTTTTGTGGCCACCCCATTACCTCTTTTAAGCCCCGTGGAGGATGAGCAGGAAGCAAGCACAATAGCAAACAGAGGAGAAAAGGAGCAAAGAATCAGGAGGTGGTCAGGAAATATTAGAATGGGCTAGTAATGGTCATAATAACTGCCATTTGCCAAGTAGTATTAGCCGCAGTGCCTGCCTTATATTTCCCTATGCCTTATCTCATTTCTTCTTCATGCTAGGTCTGTGTGAGAGATATTATTTCCATTGATGCTGTGGAAACTACTTATGGGTTTGCTACAGAACTCAGCAATGTTCTGAAAGTATACTCCAAAGCACTCAAAAAACTGGAGCTTTTTGTGTTCAGAGGCAGAACTCCCTTTCAGCCACTAACCTATTAACTGGAAAAAGAGTCTAGAAACATACAGAGACAACTATGAGAGCAGGGCCAAACCAGCTTCCTGGATGCACTTTGGTCTGTTCCTAAGGAGCTAGACAAAAGACGTTTGCTTACTTATTGGGCGGGGGACCTGTGAGAGCAGGATCCAGGCAATCAATATTAGGTTTGGAACCAGGATGGGGCCAGGAAGAATTAGGCTGGTAATAACCAGAGAGACTTATCACCAAGGACAGCTCCAGGCTTGCTTCTCCCTTTTATTTGTCCAAGCAGCTTTCTTGCCAAGTCAAGTAAGTCTTTTCAGCATCCCACCTGGATCATGTGCTGCTGCTGTTGCTGCTTCGGTGTGAACAATGCCAAGGTGGAGATCTAGTGTTTTAAATAGTAGTCCAGGTCAGTTGTTCAGTCCCAATCTTGTCCAGCTCTGATTTCCAGAGTTGTAGAAAGAACAGTAGCAACTGAGAAAACAAGCAGATTTCCATGTTCATCTTGGTACTGGGTTACAGAATACACCATTATAGACAGAATCAGTAACATCTGGCTTTCTTGGCCCTTATTTAACTTATCGGAATTATGAATCCTCTCCATGTTTCCAGTTTGTAACCATTGTAAATGGTGCAAAAGGAGAATTGGAGACAGAGACAGATAGGAAGAATGAGGAAGAATTAATTTACCACAGGGGGAAATGAAAATGTACCAAAGTGTAATGGAATTTCATTAACTTCGGAAATGATGATGAATGCTGTCCAAATAATTCCTACTAATGCATAATTCACAGCTGAAAATAGAGCCAAATTCTCCTAAAAAGCACATCCATTTATGTCCCCAAATTAATTTGGTATGTTATTCAGGATGGTTGACAGGATAAAAGATCTACTATGAAATATAATAATTTATTAGGCTTGGGAATCTACAAGTCTTTCTAGTTTAGAAGATGATGGCAGCTGGTAACAAGTGGAACCTTGAGAGGCAGACACCCACAGTCCTCATTCTCATAATGTGAATCTCCCCAATGACGTAATTTCAGACATAACCACACAGAAGTTTGGATGAGCTTTTAAGATCTCCATGGCAACTGTGGCTCAATTCATATATATACCGAAAGCAAATTAAAATCAGTTTCAAAAGATCCCAGTGGGGTCAGGAAAAGGCCCATACACATTCTGATTGGCAATACCACTATTAAATAATATTATATATTTACAAAATATGCAAATAATATAGGTAGCATATTATACATATATTTATATTTAATTATACCAAGAGACTTTTAATCTTTCCCATTTTTCACAATAAGTATCCTATTACACAAACTCTCAGTGACATTTTGCACTTAATATTTCAAGACTATGAGCTTTTAAATGATTTCTTCCAAAAAAAGACCCCTTATATGCTTGTTCTATACTCGGGAGAGTGGTAATGGGAGAAAGACCTTTTTACCTTTACATTTGACACAAAGCTCACCTGTGGTTGGCAGAGAGAGAAGATTATTCTTAGATAAGAGGCTATCCATTGGCTCAGATTCCATCAATGAGAATCTGTATATTCACAGGCCTCTCAACACCGTGTACACATTTTGTCTTTTTTAATCTATGGATCCCCATTAGTCAGATATATTGGTAGTTTACTCAGAGGTGGCGTTTGTGACCCAATGAACTCCTTCTTTTTGTAGGAAGCACTATGTTTAAGGGAATACTGGTAAGGGAGCTGTTAAAGCATCAGGGTTACCTGAGTGTGTGATAAGAGGTACTGGGTTAGGAACCAAAACTGAGACTTTCTTAGAAAGTGTGAAATGCACGAAAGCACATGTGTCCTAATGGGAGTGTTAGCTCCTCATCCATGCCAATCATTATCCACAGTGTGAATTCTTTGTAGTGAGAAAGGAATACTACACTGACTTCGTTCACAGTGTCCAGGATTAAGTAGAAGGAAAGCAAGTGGCTTTTTTGCAGTGAAAAACAGTAGTGGAAAGGCCACCAGTACCTCAAAATGAAGACATTATGGCCTCTACCTTCTTGGGGGCCCTTTGCCCAATTAGATGATACCTTGCTCAGATGTATGTGGAATAATAAAAGGCACGATTTCTGAAATCCTCTATTATCCAATCCTGTGTTGGCTTTTAGGCATAGATATAAGGAGGAAATGGTACAAAGTTTACTTTCTATTTGTATTTGTTAGTTTTAATGACAGACCTTAAGATACAGACTTTGGTGGTATTAAAATAAAATGACTTAGCAATTGCAATGACAAGTACTGTTATTATGAATAAGGACACCATAGGGCCAATTTTACCCAAAGAGAAAGTTTAGAAGATGTCATGATGGTAAAGGAGGTATCACAGTTCTTCTTCCATAGGTGCTCTCATTATATAAGATATCCTGATGCTGAAAAGTGAATTGTAACATGTATTATCGCAATATTGGATTCTTCACTTGATCTTAGTCAAAAGGCTGAGAAGCAATAAATAACATTGGATTCTTTATGGAATTCATTCACAACATTCAAAAGACCAAACCTTAGGCATAACTGTGCAGACAGATGTTATAGAGGACTTGTTACCTCTCCCACTCTTGGGTCCTGGTTGAATGTATAATTTTGAATTCTGTGGTTCCAAGTAAATACAGTATCAGTGGCTTTGATTAAGTAGGATGAAAGCTATTGACTACCTTCCCCTGATGGCAGCCCTTACTGGAGAGGCTGTCCAGAATGTAGTTGCATAAGTGTTTTTTTTTTTTTTAAATTACAGAGCGCATTGTGCAGCTGTATGAAGAGTAGAGATGACTACTCGAAACCTATAATCTCCTTTCCATGATTTCTCCATCTTAATGCAGAACCCATGATGTGAACTTTGATACCAGTAAACCAATACAAGGAGGGTAGCAACAAGTGATGTCATCAGAAAGAGGGTAGCCATATTGGTGCACATTATACCATTAGAGAACACCAGGGAATTGAGCCCATTTTGCCCCCCTCCCCTGATTTTTTTGTTTATTTTTAAATTTTGTTTTATTTTACTCTTTCAGATAGGTTCTCTCTGTATTGTCCCAGCTATTCTGAAATTCACTATGTAGACCAAGCTGGCCTCAACTCACAGAGATCCACCTGCATCTTCTTCCTAAGTGGTGGAACCAAAGGCTTGTGCCACCATACCCGGTTAACTGGGACCCTGTAAACTCAGGATTTAACTTGTACTGCATTCTTTGTTTTATTATATAGGTAGTTTGAATATTTATATTATTTATAGAAGTAATGACATTTTACACATTTTAAATTTTTATTCATGGCTGAGTGACCAGGCTGGCCTTGAATGCACAGAGGTCCACCTGCTTCTGGCTTCCAAGTTCTGGGGTTAGAAGCTTGTGCTACCATGCCTGGCCTAAACCTACCAATTTTAGTGGCAGATCCTATGATAAGGAGAGATGTACCATTATTACAGGTACATATTCAGTGTGGTGACAGATGATGTAGGTTATGATGGAGGTCAGTCATTGAACCATGCTCCACCAATGAAAAGACTTATAGTAGGAGCATAACATTGACCACTTTCTTCTACAGAGAAATGTACCTGGAAAGGCCATTGACTCCTCAAAATAGAGGACATTGGCCTCTGCCTGCTTAGGGTCCCTTTGACCAATTAAAGTAGTTTGCACAGATACAGGTAGAGTAACATCAGAAATACTTCTGATTTTCTCTATTCTTTTATCTTGAGTAGAGTGTGGGGTATTGGTATGAAGGTGTTATTAGGGAAAGTCCATTCTTTTCACTTACCTATGTCTAAAATCACATTATTTGGAGTTCTGTGGTATTAGTCTATTGAAAGTGGTGAGAGAAGACACAATGGTGGAGGAGGCTAGGCATTGGCCCAATTTCCACCAGTGAGAAAACTTGGATAAAGTTTTCTTTATCAAGAAAAGTTTTCTTTATTCAAGATGCCAAAGGAGAGATCATGGTTTCCTCCTTCCATTGGTTCCCCTAGCATCTTAGGGGATAACCTTGTGGTGAAAATGAATTGTAGGATGTAATATGTAGGCCCCTCCCTCAGTTCAACAGTCACATAATGGCTAAGAGCTTCCTTTTGCAATGGAGTCCAACATGGCAGCCCAGCTAGAGTAAGGTGTTCCATTAACAGGTGCTATAGTCCATGACAGACACTGCCCCCCCCCCTTTCTAAGGGATCTGTATAAAGGCCAAGTTGCCTATCATCTATATATGTGTAGGGGAGCCTAGGTCTGGTTTATATATGCTTTTTTTCCTCTTTTTTGGTTAGTGTTTCAGTCTCTGTAAGCCTAGACAGTGTTTCTCTTTGTAGCCCTGGCTATCCTGGAACTCGCTCTGTAAACCAGACTGACCTGGAAGTCGCAGAGATCTGCCTACCATAATCTAGAGTGCTAATATTAAGGTCATGTGCCACCATTTCTCAGTCAGTATTGGCAATTCTTTTTTTTTTTTTTTGAGACAGAGTTCCTCTGTGTAGTAGCCCTGGCTGTTCTGGAACTCACTCTGTTGACCAGGCTGGCCTCAGACTCACAGAGATTCTCCTGCCTCTGTCCCCTGAGTACTGGGATTAAAGGCGGCAGTCTTCTGTGCAGTGCTATTAACCTGGTCACGAACTATGGTAATAGGTGATGTCATCCCAAAGGTATCCATGACAAAGGTAGCTATCACAAAGTTATCACAACAGCTGTAGCTGTTGGTTCATTTTCCACCAATGTGAACATTTAAAGAAAGAGTTCATGCTTCCAAAGGTGGCTTCAATGGCTCTTTTTCCATATGTGCCCTCAGCATCTCAGTATCATTGTATTCAAAAGTAGATTGTAGTATGAAAGCAATTTTTAAATTTTTAAATATTGGATATAGAAGTGACGACATTTGTAACTCTTTTAACCAACTGTACTAGTGAGGTACCAAAGTCATGGGACCATTACCCACTGAGACCAATCTTCATGGTTTTAGAGTCTGTGTTTTGTTCTGAGAAGTAAACACAATGGTTAGTCAAAGAGTGGATTTGACTGAGGAGAGCAGAGGGCAACTCTCAGTTGGAAACCTCAGTGAAAAAGCCATCAGTGCCTCACAATGGAGGTATCAGGACTTCTTCAAGCACTCTGAATGCACACTATGCCAACACCTTCCCCAAAAGCAGTGCCAAAATGATGCCTATAATATTCTATTCTTATTTCCCATGGTAGAGCACATGGTATGGGTATTGTGTTTTATGCCAAAAATGCTGTTCTAGGACCATACCCATCAGTCTTAATGAACCCCTCAATACTTATCATGGTGACAGATGACATCATTATGAAGAAGGGTAGCCATTGGTTCACCTTTCAACAATGAGGAAGCTTCAATGAAAGGGTGCCTCCCCTACTTCTCAACCCCAGCTCAGAAATGAGGCAACATGGTCCCTCTTTCCCTCCTATGTATTCCCTTAGTCTCATCAAATTCTTCATACTGAAATTTGAATAGCAACAACATGGAGAAAATTTAAAAAATTAATTATGCAAGTAATGAAACATATAATCTTCTACTTCTGTTCTTAGGTGTTGTGGCAAGTGTGTAAGTGTAGATGTTCTAAAGGGATAATTAATTCCTGGCCTGTCTCCACCACTTTTCACTGTACTAACTTTATGGCTGGACATTTTATATTGATAAGGGTGTAGCATACTTGCTAGTAACAGAGTAGTCTTGATTAGGTAGGAACATGGACTTTGGCCAATTTCTCCCAATGAGAAATATTACCAGAGAGACCACCTATACATCACAATGGAGGCATCATATCTGCCTCTTTGCCTCTTTGTACTCCATTCCTTCAGTAAATCAAAGAACACCTTGCATTAATGTATGAAGAGTTATATGAGACATGACTTCTGAAATCCTCAACTTTTGTAGCCTAGGTAAAGTGTAGGGTGTGGATGTGGAATTATTATTTTTGGAAAGTCTATACCTTGGCTCATCAGCGAGTTTTAATCCTAGCCCTTGGGAACTGGAGTTTGTATTAAACTTTCCTATTGACTGTGGCAATACATTTGTTAAGGAGGAAGGCAGCCATTTGTCAACTCCCACAAATGAGAAGGCATGGATAAAGAGATCATGATACCAAAAGGCACAGTGTGGCCCCTCTCTTCTTCCAGGGGTAACAGATGCTGTCATTATAAATCTAAACAGCTATTGGTGGTAACAGGTGATGTCATTTTGAGCTTAGCTATTGGCTCGCCTTACACCAATGAGAACATTTGGGTAATGAGAACATAATGTTTCCCATTATGACCTCTCCCTTCCATATGTCCCCGTGATAAAATTTGAGGTGCAATGTCAATAGTAATATGTAGGTTATTTACTAAATGTGATATTGATTTTGGAAATGGTGACTTATGGAAGGCTGTAAATCTCCCTTGTCTGTGCAAGTTCAAATTTCAGTGAGGAAGTTTTATGTCCAGGGAATACTCCTATCTTTTTCTATGTTGTTACCCCGTGATTTGGCATTTTGTGGTAAAACAATGAGAATATTGGCTACTAATAGAATGTTTTTGATTAAGGAGGAAGACTGTCAGTGGCTGCATTCCCTCAATGAGATACCTTAATAGAGAGGCTTTCAACACTTCACTTTGGAGGCTCCTATGGCTTTTCTCAGGAAGTTTATGGTTACCTTTTCCTAAAATGTAAATAAAAAATTTATTATCAACATGTATAATGGCATTAAATACAATTATTTAAAAAATATATATTACTATATATAAAATATAGTATAATTATATAATATATAATAAAAAAATTACACAATAACTATATTATACTATATACAATAAATTATATAATATCTAATATATAGCATATTTATTATATATTATATACTATATTAATATATACTATATTTATATATAATATATTAAATATAATTTATTTATAATTAATAAATATATAATATAATAATATATTATTTAATAATATATTATATAGTATAGTATAATATAATATACTATATAATATATTTATTGTATAATATATATTGTGATTGTGGTGTTTTGGAGAGAAAATTGCTTTTTTAGGACACTCTATTTTAATGGAATAATTCCAAAATATTAGATATTGGCATGGTAATAAAGCACATTGGCTTGGGGTGTCCATTAGCCTGCTTTCCCTTCCCACTAGGAATCTTTGGCTACAAAGACCATTATTTCCCACGGACATCTTGGCTCCTTCACATGAATCCCTTCATCCAGTGAAAAGTAACTTCTGGTGTCATGTGTTATAATGTTCGACGATGTGTGCCCCACTTTTTGAACTGCTTTCCTTAGAAATGTCCCTGTAGATGGCTAACTAAGAAGACCCTGAAGTATCTCTTGGTCTCATTTTCCTCTCATCCTCAACTGTCACCATGGAGACTTCCTGCTAAACAACTGTTACCATGGAGACTCCCTGCTAATATTGTGATGTCATAGGCTCATGTTCCAGTAATCTAGCAACTTTTGCCAGTGTATGGTCACATGAAAACACACCATTTGCCCTATTAGTATTTTCTCTAAATCTCCTGTCAAATTAAACTTTCTGTTCTTTAGAACCTTTGGGGGAAGTGCTGAGTGATTGGAAAGGAGTTCACTTACCGTACCTTAGCAGCCTTTCAGCACCCTGTATCACTTGTTACGTGCTTGCCCTACCCTCAGTCTTATCCATCTCCTATATCTCCTCTTTACCATCGCTGTTGCAGATACTCAGGCCCCAGTGTAGGAATTACTACCCTTCCTCTATGTGAAATGGTAGTTACTCCATCCTCATCTCAGAAAATGGCATGTACCTTTCAAAGTCCTGGTCCATGATCGCCTTTGAAGCCTTCTTCCAACCCCTAGCTTAAACTCTTCCTTTTTCGGTGGGGATCCAAGATGGCGGCAGCCGGCGCGGACGTATTTTGATTTCTGGGTCAACAGTCACAAGGCGGCAAGTGTTGCAGGACGCTGTACAAAGGACACGACCCCTTCTAAATCTCACCCAGCTACACAGGGACCACGGAAGATGCCTGGGCAGGACGCCCCTTCCAACTCTCGGACATGCTAGGAAGCCTTTGGACCCGGGAATCGGAATAACCCATCCCCCCAAAAGGAGAAATCCCCAGTAAGTTCCAACCTAATACCCAGCCAGCAGATTCAGAAACCACGCAGAGATAATCCCCACCCTGCTGGGCACTCCCAGGTCTCACACAGACGATCCAATTATCTGGGAAAGGTTGTGACCCTTGGAAGTGAAGTAGCTCCGCTGCAAAGCGCCTTCAGATCCCAGTCTGTGACGTCACAGGCCAGCTTCCAAGCCTCGGGAGCGGCAAGGCTATTGGAGCTGAACTGCAGATTTACCCCCTACAGGAAGCAACCCCAGGCAAACTGTGAGATATTTGAAACTGTCCTATATCGAACTTTTGTACTAGTAAGGGCCCTTCTGGTGGGGAATCAGAGCTTACTTGTGCACAGCTCCGCCACCTGAATTAATTAGGTGCCCACCTGGGAGGCAGGACTGAATGACTCACCTTATAGGGGTGGGGTAAGACAACTCCTACACCACAATGCCCCCTTTGGACCCAAGTCCAGAAGACAGCAAAAAAAAAAAAAAAAATTCCACATGGCCAGAGGCCAGAGACAAAAAAAAAAAAAAAAAAAGAAAACAGAGCGAAATATCTCCAACAAAAGAAAGCAACGCTATCCCGTCCAGCCCAAACCACCTCACCACAACTGAAACACATGAAAACGATGACAATTCTACATTATGGAAAGTGATAAAGTCCCTTCAAGAAGAACTTAAAACTATGAAGAAATTCAAAGAAGCCACAATCTTACAAGTCAAAACAACGAATAACATCATTAAAGAGCTCTAAGCCAAGGTGACCCAGCTTGAACAGGAAAAGGATAAAGCAATGAAAGATCTCCAGACAAAAACAAGCAAACTGGAGAAGGAAATGTACAAAACGAACACTACCATTCAAGACATGAAAATAGAAACGGAAACAATAAAGAAAACACAGTCAGAGTTAAAAGAGGAAATGGAGAATCAAGAGAAGAGAACAGGAACTACGGATGTGAGTATGAAAAATAGAATACAAGACATGGAAGACAGGATCTCAGGCATGGAAGATTCGATGGAAGAAATCAGTACAACATCCAAAGAAAATGAGAAGGCTAAAAAATCTCTCACCCACAACATCCAAGAAATCAAGGACTCAATGAAAAGAAGGAACCTAAGAATTATAGGCATAGAGGAAAGAGAAGACTCCCGACTCCATGGTCCAGGAAATATCTTCAACAAAATCATAGAAGAAAACTTCCAAAACCTAAAGAAAGAGATGCCAGTAAAAATCCAAGAGGCTTACAGAACACCAAACAGATTAGATTAGAAAAGAAACTCCTCTCGCCACATAATAATAGAAACTCCAAATGTAGAGAACAAAGACAGGATATTAAAAGCTGTAAGAGAAAAAGGCCAAGTCACATACAATGGCAGACCCATCAGAATCACACCTGACTTCTCCTCAGAAACTTTAAAAGCTAGAAGGGCCTGGATGGATGTCCTACAAGCCCTGAGAGAACATAGGTGCCCAGCCAGACTACTATACCCAGCAAAACTCTCTATCAACATAGGAGAAAACAAGATATTCCATGACAAAATCAAATTCAAACAATATCTCCTCACAAACCCAGCCCTACAGAAGATCCTAGAAGGAAAATTCCAACACAGAGAAGATAACTACACCCAAGAAAACAGAGGAAATAGAAACCTCCACAGCAACTAAACAAAAGAGAAACACAAGAAAGCCAGCTATACCAAACTAATGGGAAATAACAACCTCTGGTCACTAATATCCATCAACATCAATGGACTCAACTTGCCAATAAAAAGACACAGACTTACAGACTGGATCCGTAAACAAGACCCATCTTTTTGCTGTATACAAGAAACACATCTCACTATTGAAGATAAACACTACCTCAGAGTAAAGGGCTGGGAAAAGGTCTTCCAAGCAAATGGACCCAGGAAACAAGCTGGAGTAGCCACCCTAATAGCAAACAAAATAGACTTCCAATTGAAGTTAATAAAAAAAGACAGAGAAGGGTATTACATACTCATTAAAGGAAATATACACCAAGAGGTCATCTCAATATTGAACATCTATACCCCGAATACAAAGGCACCTACATTTATAAAAGAAACACTTCTAAAACTTAAATCGCACATCGATCGAAACACTTTAATAGTAGGAGACTTCAACACCCCACTCACAACTATGGACAGATCATCAAGACAGAAGCCAAACAGAGAAATAATGAGTCTAACAGAGATCATGAACCAAATGGACTCAACAGATATCTACAGAACGTTTCACCCAAACACAAAAGAATACACCTTCTTCTCAGCACCTCACGGAACCTTCTCCAAAATTGACCATATAGTTGGACACAAAGAGAGCCTCAACAGATACAAGAAAATTGAAATAACCCCTTGTATCTTATCAGACCACCATGGAATAAAGCTGGACTTCAATAGCAAAAGAATCAACAGAAAGTCTACACTCACATGGAAATTGAACAACTCTTTACTAGAGGATCACTGGGTCAGGGAAGAAATAAAGAAGGAAATCAAAGACTTCTTAAAATCCAACGAAAATGAAGACACAACATACCCAAACCTATGGGACACAATAAAAGCTGTGCTACGAGGAAAGTTCATAGCACTAAGTGCCTTCAAAAAGAAAATTGTGACAGCTCATATTAGTGAATTAACAGCTAAACTGGGTAAATTGGAAAAAAAAGAAGCAAACACTCCCAAGAGGAGCAGAAGGCAGGAGATCATCAAACTTAGGGCTGAAATCAACAACTTAGAAACAAAAAGAACCATACAAAGTATCAATGAAACCAAGAGTTGGTTCTTCGAGAAAATCAACAAAATAGACAATCCCTTAGCCAAATTAACTAAAGGACAGAGGGAGAAAACACAAATCAACAAAATCAGAAATGAAAAGGGAGAAATAACAACAGACATTGAGGAAATCCAGAGAATATTTGGATCCTATTTTAAAAATCTATACTCCACCAAATTTGAAAACTTAAGTGAAATGGACAATTTTCTTAATAGATTCCACCTACCAAAGCTAAATCAAGATCAGATAAACAGATTAAACAGCCCTATAACCCATAAGGCAATAGAAACAGTCATTAAAAATCTCCCAACCAAAAAAAGCCCAGGGCCAGATGGCTTTAGCATGGAATTCTACCGGACCTTCAAAGAGGAGCTAACACCAATACTTTTCAAACT
>CAJQZJ010033871.1:2131970-2162340 GCA_907164525.1 Lophiomys imhausi | reverse complement strand
AAACCCTTGAAGAAAGAAATGGAAGAGGCCTTTAGAAGATGGAAAGATCTCCCATGCTCATGGATAGGTAGGATCAACATAATAAAAATGGCCATCCTACCAAAAGCAATATATAGATTCAATGCAATTCCTATCAAAATACCAACACAATTTTTTATAGACTTGGAAAGAGCTAGTTTCAATTTCATATGGAACAACAAAAAGCCCAGAATAGCTAAATCAATCCTGTATAATAAAAAAAACATCTGGAGGTATTACCATCCCAGATTTCAAGCTGTACTACAGAGCAATAGTTGTAAAAACAGCATGGTATAGAAACAGACCAGTAGATCAATGGAATCAAATTGAAGATCCAGAAATAGACCCACACACTTATGGCCACCTAATTTTTGACAAAGAAGCCAAAACGGCACAATGGAAGAAGGACAGCATCTTCAACAAATGGTGCTGGTCCAACTGGATGTCCATTTGTAAAAGAATGAAGTTAGACCCATACTTGTCACCTTGTACAAAAGTTAAGTCCAAGTGGATCAAAGACCTTAACATAAGGCCAGTCACACTAAATCTACTAGAAGATAAAGTGGGAGAAACCTTCGAACTAATTGGCACAGGCAACAACTTCCTGAACAGAACACCAACAGCTCAGGATTTGAGATCAACAATCAATAAATGGGACCTCATGAAACTGAAAAGCTTCTGTAAGGCAAAGGACACTGTGATTCGAACAAAACGGCAGCCTACAGACTGGGAGAAAATCTTCACCAACCCCACATCTGACAGAGGGCTAATATCCAAAATCTACAAAGAACTCAAGAAATTAACTGCCAAGAAACCAAATAATCCAATAAAAAATGGGGGACAGAGCTAAATAGAGAATTCACAAAGGAGGAATCCCTAATGGCTGAGAGACACTTGAAGAAATGCTCAATATCCTTAATCATCAGAGAAATGCAACTCAAGACGATTCTGAGATTCCATCTCACACCTGTCAGAATGGCTAGGATCAAAAACTCAAATGAGAGCACATGCTGGCGAGGGTGTGGAGAAAGGGGTACCCTACTCCATTGCTGGTGGGAATGCAGGCTTGTGCAACCACTATGGAGGTCAGTCTGGCGATATCTTAGAAAACTTGGAATAGCTCTGCCTCAGGACCCAGCCATACCACTTCTGGGTATACACCCAAATGCCTCTTCACGGAATCATAAGGAAGTTTCCTCATCTATGTTTATAGCAGCCTTATTTGTAATAGCTAGAAACTGGAAACAATCCAGATGTCCCTCAACCGAAGAATGGGTTAAAAAACTGTGGTACATCTACACAATGGAATGTTATTCAGCTATCAGGAACAATGAAATTATGCAATTTGCAGCCAAATGGATGGAACTAGAAAAGCTCATCCTGAGTGAACTAACCCAGACTCAGAAGGACACATATGGCATCTATTCACTTATAGTAGGATTTTAGCTATATAGTAGAATGTATCGATACTACAACTAACACACCAAAGGGAACTTGGACATAGACTTCTTATTTTTAATTTTTATTTTTTATTTATTTTTTATATATTAGTTATATTTTTTCTATTTTTTAGTCTTTTTTATCTATTGTATTCTTATTGATTTGTTTGTTTAGTAGTTCTCTCTCCCAGGCAACGAGACACTTTTCACTGATGGTACTGCTTCGTAGATCCCCAATGAATGAAGAGGCTCTTGGCCCTCCTACGACCTCTCAACTGAGATGAGGGACTGTTATTTAAGGACACCCCACCCCAGAGATGGGATGGAAGGGTTAGGAGGTAAAGAAAAAAAATGAAATGTGATGTTTCGGCCTTTTACTACTAACTGTCATAAACTGTTTAGGATAATTAAGAAATGCAAACTAATGGTTATGCAAGCCGGTCATTCTGTTAGGTACTATGACAGCCTATTATAGTTACTTGCTAAGCTAATCAGAAATAAACCTGCTAAGAGACAAGCAACATCTGCTTACCCTAATATAAGAGATAGATAGGGCCTCTTCAAAAACCTCAAGAGATCTGCAGAATATGGCATTCAAAGATGTTTTCGTAACTTTAGATTTTTTTATATCAAGACATATCAACTCCTGACAGCACCCCCTATTCTCCTCCAAGTAGAAGATGAGCATCGAAGAATCTCCAGTGGGAGATGATTGAATTAGTCGCAAGCCTATCTCTTGGTAGGAAAAGCCCCTTTCTCCAACTGTAGACAGAATGCTGTCCAAAAAGGACAAAACCTGGAAGCAGGTAAGTCGACAGCCTAGCTCTGCCAAGACAGGGTAGGGAAGTCCTTCATAAACCCTGCTCTACAATTAATGTCTGTCAGAGAAGCGGAGCCAAATGACTGAAGTGCGATGCTGTAATGTCTGGAGAGAAAATGGGAACTGTCCAGGCAGCCACTGGTATGTCATTTCTTAGTTTGGGAAGCTGCAGACCCTGTACTTCCTATAAAATCAGATATATTTATCCCTCTCAGGTCTCTGAGGTGGTTGAAGAACAGATAGCTAGAATCTCATAATTAAATTTTGAGTTGTTTAGGAGTCAAGAGAGTGTTATAGATCTAAGAAGATACTTTTAAAATTGTGTTGCAATTAGTATGAATGTTGAGTCAGATATAGAACTTTAAACTCATGGAGATGGTTAGATAGTAGAATGTTAAAGTCAGGTACCAAATACATATGGACTGGTCATTGGGAATGTATGTTAAGCCATATAACCCTCATAACTGTGGCCTAATTACCTGTGTTGTACTGTGTTGTATTTATTATTATAAGAGAAAGAGCCATTTGTTGGACTGAAAGGGGAAACTGTAGCGGGAAATAAAATATACCTTAAACTTAAAAGAAAAAAAAAAGGGAAAAGGATGGGGGGTTGAGGGTGGGGGGTGGAACTGGACGGGGAATAGGGAGGGGACTGCGATTGAGATGTAACTTGAAGAAATAAAAAATAAAGGAAAAAAAAACTCTTCCTTTTTCTTCTAGACTGAATTAAAACCCTAGAACTGAGTCTTTGTCTTACTTATGGAACACAATGACTGCTTAGTACATTTATCCCTTTACCTTCTACTTCTTCCTTTGTTTAAAATGTGCTTATGTTGAATGAATCTTTTCCAGTTGTCTCCGATTCTCTTGGAGGAAAAACAACCAACACATGAATAATGTGTAAAGAACCCTTTTGGGAGATTTCACCCCTAAATCCTGGCTTGGTGACCCCATTTTACCACTTGTTGCACGTATCCCATGCACTGAACTTCCCATTCCCTTCTCCATCCTGTCAGCTTGGTCTGCTTCTTTCTGTGTGCCTTAATTGATGTGAAATGTAACTGCTTACCTAGTTGGTAGAAGAATGTTGTTACTTCTTTCAAATGAGCCTCTTCACAAAGGTATGTGGTGACTTGTTCTTTTAGCTCTTCTCTAGGGACTGAGCTGCCCCAGGGAGTAACCCTGTATTTATACCCTTGGCCCCACCCACTCTGCCTTATTGTGTCATAAGCAAGCTATAGTGACATAGCCTGAGATGTAAGTGGGCCAAGGCTAGGTTATATATGAGTACATTTCAATGCCTGAATAATTTTCAGGATAAAAGAATGTTTGCGTATAAGCACTAAGACTGGTGTCGTAATTGCTTATCTCAAAAATTTCCTAACGTTCTGTGTCCACAATCCCACTGGCCTTTTTCTTCAAGAAGTAGTACTTGTATAAAGACATGAGTATCATCAGTGGCTTGTTTATTTATTAGACCAGTAGCCAAGGCATGTCTATTTAAGGGCGATAATAGTTATAGCAAGGCTGGAGAAATGGCTGAGTCGTTTAGAACATATATAGCTCTTCCAGAGGACCTTCATTAGACAGCTCGCAATCACTTGTAACTATAGCTACAGTACATCCAATGCCTCTTGTTTCTATGGGCACCTGTACACACACACACAAACACATAAATAATAATAATTAATAATAATAATAATAAAACATTTAATCCCAGCACGTGGAAGGCAGAGCAGACAGATCTCTGAGATAGAGGCCAGCCTGGTCTACAGAGATAGTTCCAGGACAGCCAGAGATACACAGAGAAACTCTGTCTCGAAAAACATATCTAAAAAATAGTAATAGCAAGATACATGAAGATTTTATCTTAATAGTTCTCCATTATGTTAAAAAACCTACAAGCAAATGAAAACATATTAAAAATCACTTGTTGAAAGTATCTCTTTTTAAAATAATTATTTATTACTTCAGGTTACGTCTTCATCACAGCACCCTCCTTCCACCCCTCCCAGTTCCTCCCTCCCACCTCTACCCCCATCCCTTCTATCCCACTCCTCTGGAGTGGAGTGTCCCTACATATCAGTCCCCCACCCCAGGTCAGCAGTCATATGAGAGCCAAGAGCCTCCTCATACACTGGGGGCCTACAAGGCAGCACCACTAGGGCAAAGTGTCTCATTGACAGGAAACAAAGTCTACGTTCCTGTTCCCCTTGGTGCATTGGCTGTAGTATAGTTATCCTGTACTATATGGCTAAAATCCAACTATAAGTGAATAGATGCCATGTGCATCCTTCTGAGTCTGGGTTAGCTCGAGAGTGTATCTTAATAATAGGGCATTGGATTAATATATACTAGGCCCTGGGCTCAAGCTCCATCACCAAACAACCACAAACCAAGTAGAAGCACACTTACGTCCTCTTTAGCTTGCTATCTGGCCTTCTGTAAAGCACTGTTGCTCTGTCATTTGTGAATTATGGGATATAAGTCCATTGCTATTTTTATTTGGAAAACACTTGTGTACAGATGTAAAAAAATATCTATATACTGTATAGACCTTTCGAGTTTCATAATTGTTTATAGATAGAGTGATATTAGTCAGGCATGGTGGTGCACACTTTTAATCCCAGCACTTGTGAGGCAGATACAGGTGTATTTCTGTGAGTTCAAGTCTAGGCTGGTCTACAGAGCTAGTTCCAGGACAGCCACGGGTATTCAGAGAAACCCTGTTTCAAAAAATCCAAGCAACCACCCCCAAAAAACCAACCAATCCCTTCAAAGCTAAATATTGGCCCATAGGATATGCCAGAAGGATATTACAGAAGATAAATATATTAAATTTATTCAGATGACTTCATTGATTGCCATTATGTACAATTATCAACTGATGCAAAATACAGTAGTAGTTATAGGGATAGTTATATGATGTTAGGTTAGTTAGACCTTAAACTATTTTGAAATAGAGATTTTCTGACCTCAAATGAAATACCTGTTGAAATGGACAAAGTAAAGAACTCATATATATATATATATGAGCATCATTCAAAGTAGAAGGAACCAGAATCACATGCTTCAACCAACAACCTGACTGAACAAGCAATTTCAACCAAGGTAATTGCTTCTGTAATCATTCATAAAGGAGAAGCCTTAGAAGAATTAAATGATATTGTTGTTCACCATCAAAGATAAACCTCTAATTGGGAAAATACATACTGGGAAAAATTTCAAGACTGTGTTGCATAAAAAATAACATTTACCATTGCCAGAGTGGCTGACTGAAAGTGCCAAGTCTTTAAAATGAAATTAAAATATTCTTCATGATATCATCCACAAGAAAAGAGATAGATTGTCCAAGATATAAATGAATATTGATGGGGGCAATTTTAAAGGTATTGTTAGGCATGTTTCCAAAACACATTCTACCTGCTAACAACATAATCCTGGTTAACTGTAGAGGTGGCTCACATACTATATTCAAATCCTTTAGGGCCCTTTGAACACTTCCAAATGTGCTTCAAGCAAGACTATATTCAATAGGCTATAAATACATCTTATGATTGTTCATTTTCAAGATGGCTTAACTTTTAATTTTTAATTCTTTAAATTTTCTGTTAGATAGATACAGCCCTGTATTTGTGTGCTTGGGACGCTGTAATTTAATTTCACAAATGAGTCAGTGATAGATGAACATTTATTGCCTCACATTCCTACATAGAGATGGCAGCAGAGCTAGCCCTTTTTGAGGGACATGGAGTAACTAAGGATCGGTTCTAAGCCCTCTTTCCTTGGCTTGAAGATGGCTATAGTCTCTTGGCCTTTGTTGTTTTTTGTTTGAGATGGTGTATTTGTTGCTTTTCTTATTATAATTACAAAATAAAGTATTATCAAGACAATCTCAAGTCAATGTTCACCATCCCTCCCCAGCACTGGGGATTGAATTTAGGGTCCTAGGCATGTTAGGCAGGGACTCTACCAATGTGCTACAGGCCCAGTCCATCCTTCATTACTTTTCTTGTTGCTTCAATAAAATACACGAGAATAATAACTTAAAGAAGGAAAGATTTATTTTGGCCCACAGTTTGGGGCTGTGGTTCACCATGGCAAGGGAGATATGACACCAGGAGCTTGAGACAGCTCACATCTGCAGTCAGGAAATTTCGTGGCCTAAAATATGACTAGTCACTTTATCATCTACAGATCAATTCCCTGTGAGAGTCTCAAATTATCCTGTGAGTTAGTGGTAAGCCACCCCATGTACCTGGAAATTTCACTCTCACTCTTAGAGCCTACCTTTTTGCAAACATACAATCAATTAATGCAAGGGGCTCATAAGCACCTCCAACTTTAGTCATCAGTAACTACAAATTGCATTTGAAAAGCATCTGTCTTAAAAGCTTCTGGAAGATCTTTAGCCTGCAGGTTTAGTCTTGTGGATAAGACATCAAAGAAAAATACTCTCATCAAGCCTAGTTGGAAAGGACCTTATCAGATACTGGTATCAGCTAATAATAGTCTTACAATGCCAAAGTGCTGATGCTTGGATTCATGTTTTCCACCTCAAAAGAAATACATGAATGTATTTTCCTTATGCTCATCAGTTCTATCTGATGACCTGAAGTTTTGGATTCTGAGGATTCCTCCACAAACTTCAG
Source organism: Lophiomys imhausi (assembly GCA_907164525.1). Taxonomy (NCBI): domain Eukaryota; kingdom Metazoa; phylum Chordata; class Mammalia; order Rodentia; family Muridae; genus Lophiomys; species Lophiomys imhausi. The sequence continues at coordinate 2,155,411 of CAJQZJ010033871.1, read as the reverse complement.
AGATGGACGGTTCCACCCCAGGTTGACAGGAAAAGATTAATTTTTGGATTCTGAGACACCCCTTTCTGCCTTTACACTTCTACCAATCTCACCTATTATTCCCCTTAGATGCTTTCTGGAATACTAATGTGACACTATTTATCTCCATCTTATTATTTTTTTGCCTTGCTATGTACCACTTAAGAAAAAAGCCGAAACTCTTACATGGTTTTTTTTTTCTTCCCATAACCACAGCTCTGCAGTTAACTGAGTACTGCATATGTCACCCCCTGCCTACCCCTGCTGACAAAACTGTAATAGCTATTCCCTTAGGCTCTTCAGGAGGTAGATTCCCTTATACAGGTCACTTCTGGTACTTGTTTCCCTCACAGCATTCAGTCCAACCAACCTTTTATCTGGTAAAACTTCGATCTTGACCTCACATCAACAAAATGCTTATACTCGAAGATCCAGTTAATTAGGAATGGATATTCATTTGAAGGATAGTTTTATTACAGAGATCAGTTTTCTCTCTTTAACCTTTGCAGGAACTGTTTAAATCTACTAAAGGGATTTGTCCACCATGAGAGATGCTAATTGGCTCATTTTTAATGTAGCAAATGAGAGTTGAATTCCTAATACAATCTATACTATGATACTGCTTTTAAAATATGGCTCTATTTGCCTCCTGCCATATATTACCATAGCTTGGATAGTTGCAATTAAAATTTATTACATTTATTTTTTTGTGTGTGTCTGTGGGTGCACACATGTCACAGTGTGTGTGCAGACATCAGAGGACAATTTGATGGACTCTTTCCAACATGTGGATCCTAGAGATTGAACTCAGACCTTCAACCTTGGTGGAAAGCACCTTTATTTGCTGAGCCATCTCACCAACCTACTTGGAATTTGTTTTAGGGATTTAAATCTGTCATTCCTCTAGTGGTTCGTATCTCTTTAAGAAGGACACTTAGAAGCCTCCAGAATGAGGCAAACAGGAGTTATTAAGGAGAACTTTGAGGAGGTCTACCTCTTTACACTTATGCTTTGCTATAACTCCCATAGTGGTTATAATACAACTAGCAAAGCAGTCTAAAACTTATTTCTAATGCTTGTGGAAGTCATACATGATAACATGTCTACTTTTGAAGTCCAAAAGTTAACATAGACTCCTTAGGTAATGTGGTTAGGACAATCACATGGCCTTTGATTTTCCCCAGCCAGCTAAAGGGGGGCTGTGTGAGAATAAATACTTGTTACATCTGTGAAAAGACTAAAGTAAAAGCATAGAAATTTGTGATTAGGATAAAAGAAAAAGCCCCCGACTTGCCTAAAAGTCTTCATTGGATTTGGAGACGTATTTTCATCTGTTAGATTTTATAATCTAGTCTTTTGAGATCTGTTGTTGATAACACTTTTCAGATAGTTGTTTGTCTTATAGCTGGTTTATACAATCTTCACAGGGTCCTTTTATATTAAATTCTTATCATGAAACCATCTTCATACCAGAGAATGACACAACTATTTTTTTTTTTTTTGCAACAAGCAGGAGAGATTCATCAAAGTCTAACCACAGACCTTACACCTAAAGCCATCTTCTGATGTGGTTGAAGACTATATAGTTATAGTCTCACAGTTAAATTTTAAGTTGTTTAGGAACTAAAAGGATGTTCTAGGTCTAAGAAGATGTTTTTAAGTTAGTAATGCAAGTTAGTATGGAAACTGAGTTAGGTATAGAACTTTAAACTCATAGAGATAGATAGATAATGTCAGTGGTGGTTGGAGGACCACAGATTGTAAGCTAGAGCTACAGATACCCTGTTGCTCGTGTGTCTGGTCCAAGGGTCAGTTCTGTGGTCGTGTTCCCCTCAGACACCTCCTCCTAGGTGGTCCCCAGGACACTTTCAGTGCCTCTCGACCCTCAGCACCAAGCCCTTGTAGTCTGAATCACTCAGGCAGTGCACAAAGGCCAAGAACTCGATGCTCCAGGGCTGGAACTGTAGATGCTGAAGACCGGGTATCCTGCAGAGTAGGGGCCAGGTACACTGGATGGGTGATCTGATATGAACTCTACAATTCGTCTGCAGGGATTGGACTCAGTGGAGCATTTTAACTTCACCACCCGCCTTTTAACCCACTCTGATCTGTGACTCTGCTGGTTCTCTTTTGGATGCTGGAGTGACCATGTGGAAACTGGGCACCCAGGAAGCTGGGCGGTACCTCTCTCTGGTGATTGGAGCTACCTACCAAGGCCCTGCAGTGATAAGACCTGTGCGACACTGTACCACTGCAGAAAGAACAGCCTACTGCAGGGAGTACAGCTTGCTGCTTTGTCTGGCTGCAATGTTCTTCCAAGTGATTGTATATCCAGTTAGAAGGACCTGTATGTCCAACAACTTTCTGGGTAAGCGCAAATATGCTTGTACCTCCCAGACTGCTGCTCTGCTGGAGGTATACTGAGGTGGCCCCGCAGTTCTCCTGTAACTCAGAATGTGCTGTGGATCGATGCCATAATGGTTCTACTGAGAATATACCTGTTCGTGTGGCTCCACTGGTCCTTTTTTTGGTGCTGGAATGCCTGCGTGGAAGCTGGGTGCTCAGGAGGTTGGTGAGTACCCCTGTCTGGGGTTCGGAGCTGCTCATTGGATATTTGAGTGGATCCTATGCAAGGTCTGATGCTTTCGTGGCTCCTGTGTCTTCTGCAGCTGGCTGGTCTGTTTTTCTAAGTGTCTGAGAGTCTCGCCCAGAGATTTTTATTAGTCCCTGGGTTCACTGGGTGAGACCCAGCAGGCTCATGCCTCTCAGATTGTTGCTCAGTATGTTTATATCTCTGCAGTATCCTAGCTATTTTCCTCGAGCTCAAAATGTGTCCATTTCGGCTGCTGCCATCTTGGAATTCACCTCTTAGAGTCTTTTTACCCTCTTTTCTGTGATGTTCCCTGAGCCTTAGGCACAGTAATGTTGTAGATGTATCCACTGGGGTTGAGCACCCCACTATCAGTTGAACTCTGCATTTTGACCAGTTATGGTTTTCTGTTATGGCCTCTTTTATTGCAAAGAGAACCTTCTTTGATGAGGGGTAAGAACTACATTTATCTGTGGGTATAAGAATAAGTTTTAGAATGATGTCAAAAATATGCTGGTCTGGTAGAGTAACAGTGGTAGGTTCCTCTCTAAGATCCATCAACTTACTAGCCCTAGGCACTTGATTAGGTTTGTACCACCAGACATGATTTAACCTCCTGTTGTGTAGGACTTAAGTTTAATTAGAGAGCTGTTGGTTATTTGCAAGAGATGACAGCCAATATTGTACCATTAGGGATATCTTGCCATGATGACCATTGTTATGGGTCGTAAACTTCACAGCTAGGTAGGAGTATTGACTGCTTTGCTCACTTGGCAATTCGTAAAGTATCTTCCAGTACTATGAAAGCAGACTACAGGTAGGGGGCTTTCAGGTCAAATTTAGCTCAAATCTTCCAAGTCCTGTGCCCAAGTATGTGGTGTCTTCAGCAATAGGGGCTTATCTTCAACCTCTAGGAGGCAACCAAGGGAATCAACAATAGTTTTTATATAGTTTTGGGAGTCTCTTGGACTACCCTGACCAACAACTCAAAAGGAAGTTTCTCATGCTTGGTACTGGGATTTTTGTTAGATAGCTTACAGCTCTTGTGGGGAGCATTGGCATTGCCAGCCTAAGTAGCATAACTTCATATATATAGTCCTCTCTCTCCCTACTCAATGAAAGCATTTTCCCTGAAAGTGTATATTTATATTTTTATTTATGTGTATGTGTGCATGTGTCTCTAAGTGTGTATTCCATAGTATGTGAGTACCTACAGAGGCCAGAAGGGGCATCAGACCTCCTGAATCTGGAGTTTCAGGCAGTTGTGAACCATGGGTGCTTGGAATCAAACTTTAGTACTCTGCAAGAGGAGTGATTGCTTTTAAACACGTTTGAGCCTCCATGTGGGTGCTGAGAAGGTCTTGGTTTATAGACACCATTCTTCTCTTAAAGAAAGCAGGAATCTGTTGGTGTTCTGTTCAGGAAGTTGTCACCTGTGCCAATGAGTTCCAGGGTTAGAGAAGCTTATACTGAGTGAGCTAACCCAGACCCAGAAGGATGCACATGGCATCTATTCACTTATAACTGGATTTTAGCCATATAGTACAGGATAACTATACTACAACCAATGCACCAAAGGGAACAGGAACACAGACTTTGGTTCCTGTCAATGAGACACTTTTCACTAGTGGTACTGCCTTGTAGGCCCCCAGTGTATGAGAAGGCTCTTGGTCCTCATATGACTGCTGAACTGGGGCGGGGGACTATTATGTAGGGACACTCCACTCCAGAGGAGTGGGATGGAAGGGTTAGGGGGTAGAGGGTGGGAGGGCGGGACTGGGAGGGGTGGAAAGAGGACACTGTGATGGAGATGTAACCTGAAGTAATAAATAAATATTAAAAAAAAGAAAACAGGAATCCTTAGAGAAACAGTGAATTCTAGGCACAAGACCAGGAAAAATGCAAAATAAACTTGTAATATCTTGTCCAAGACAACAAAGACATACTCCAAGAACACAGGGATCGTGTCTAAAGGACACAGAAATCAGTTTAAAATGGTTCCTGACTAAGTAAGTAGAATATTGATATTGGTTGCTCTTCCAGAGGACTTGGGTTCAATTCTCAGGACCCACGTGGAGGCTTAAAATAGTCTACAAATCCAGTTCCAGGGGGTCCTGCAGGCACCAGGTATGAAAGTGTTACACAGACATACAGGTAAGCAAAACACCCATTCACATAAAATGAAATGAAACAAAATAAAATCGGGATTCATTGGACAAATCTGTGGCAATCTGAGTATTGGCATAATATATTTATTTTTTTATTTTGTTATATGTGTATGAGTGTTTTATCTGCATGTATATCTGTGTACCACATGTGGATAATGACTGTGGAGGTCAGAAGTAGGCATTGCATCCATGGAACTGGAGTTACAAATTTTCATATGCTGGTGTTTGGGTGCTAGGGATCAAACCCAGGTCCTCTACAAAAGCAGTAAATGCTCCCAAACATTAAACCATCTCTCCAGGCCATAGCTTAACATTTATGATAGACTGTAGCTTTCTGATTCCAATAAAAATCCATGATCCCGTACTCATATGAAACAATGAATGAATGGGAAAGAAAGGAAGTTTTTCTTCCTTTTAGTAGAAAACTGACTAATAAAAGATAGGGTTTTTTTTTCTATGAACAAGATACTCACATGGACTGAAAGTGTTTTTGCATAGTTCACTTACAAATTACAAGTGAGAAAAATAAGTAGAGTAGAGGAATTTGGCAATTCCTCAATCTGGTAGTACCTCAATCAAGTAATCAAAGTTAGTATCCTCAATGCTGGGACAAATTGACATCATGTGTGTGATAATGTGATCCACTGATAAAGACACCATACCCTTTCTGTGCTGTTCCTGTTGAAAATTCCCAACCTGAGTCATGAAGAAGATTAGACAGCCCAAATGCATGAACAGTCTATAAAATCCATGGTTTGTATGCTTCCAAAATGTCAATGTCATCAAAGCCGAAGTAAACCATGGAGCATTTCCAGATTAAAGGAGACTGAAAAATCATGACAACTAAAAGCAATGTGTGATCTTAGACTGGATCCAGGATCAAGGGGGAAATGAAATAAAGGACATTAGTGAGACAGTTGGCTAAATATGAGCATGGACTGTGTATGAGAGAGTATCATATTAACATCACTTTCCTCACTTAGATAATTGTTGTTATGTAAGGAACTATTCCTGTTATTAGGAAAATGCCTGCTGAAGTATTTTGAGTGAAGGATCATGATGTGTCCAATTTATTTTCAAGTGGAAATAAATACACATAAGGAGAGATAAAGGAAAAGTAACAAAACGTCAAAACCTGCAGGTTCTTGAGGGCAGATAGAGGAGAGTTCTTTATGCTCTTCTATGAACTTTTCTGTAAGTTTGATGCTATTTCAAAGTAAAGTATGTTTTTAAAATCCAGCATGGTCTTTCCATTTCTCCACAGCAAAACCAAAGTTTCTAAAATGGTCCACAAGACCCTGTGTGACCCAGACCTGCATGATGTCCCTTATCTTATCTCACTGTTTCCCTCTTATTCTTTGGATTTACCTAAATTCCTAATGTTCCTTTGACCAGCACACTCTTTCCTAGAAATTTTCCCATGAAGCACTCCTTTGCTTCCTTTGGGGTATCTGTTCAAAGGTCACTGTATTTGTGAGGATGCTCTTGATTTCTATATTTGCAATAGCATGTCCCACCCTCATTTTAGAAAGCTTTATTAGTCTACAGTATTTATTATCATCTGATATGCGGTACATTTTATTCATTTGTTTTGTGTGGTGCCCATCTAACCCCACAAGATCTCATAAAATTTATAAGACAAGACAAAAATGTCCCTGCTTTATTTTCTGCCAGCTTCCTAGCATCTATTTGTTACTCCTTATATGGTGAGCACTCAAATGTTGACTAAATAGATGCAGTTGGTCTTAAGAAATAAGTTGCAGAAGAATAATAGTCAATGCTTATAAAGAGTTCGTGGTATGCCAGATAGCATTTTAAGTGTTTAATGTATAGTATCTCATTTACAAATATGAAAACACCAGAAGTGGATCTCATCATTATCACAATTATGACATTGTCATCATTATCTCCATTCTGCGGTGAGGCAGTAAGGTATTAGGAAATACAAGAAGTCGGGTTTGACAATCTATTAGCTCCAATTCTCTACTGTCTCCCTTGGGGTATGGTACATTTTATGCCATGCTTATTAAAGGCACACAAATTTATATCATAGCTAAAAACATGCAGCAGTATTATATAAAGCAATAAATAGGATACATTGTTAAGGGATGGCAGCATATAGAGTAAAAATATGACAGAACACATGAGAATGACAAGGACAATTAGTTTAATGGTAGTGTTTAAGGTCCCAATGAAATATAATCAAAACTCCTTTTCAAACTCTCTTAGGAAATAACCAAAAGACATGATAACATGATTTTTCTTCACCATGGATCCTTTTGCTGCTTCTATGATGAGCCCATACTCAACAGCTGGCTTGCAGTTGGAGCCATATTGTGTGGAAATTACCATTCTCCCAAATGCCTTGATAGGATGCTCAAACCTAGGAAGGGAAGAGGGGATGATGCCAGCTTAGACCTCCAACAGATTAAAAATATTTTATAGTGTTAGAAATGGGGACAGAGACTTAAGTCACTCAACTTAACTTTGTCTGTGAAAAGGCAAATAAATGAGTAGAGCCATATGGCTATCTAGACCTTTGAGTTTCCAGGGATGGGTGGCACATAATATCCTGTGATAGCCTTTTCTGGTATTTATCAACTCCTGTTGTCAATAATGACTTATTTATGTCTAACCTCATCTTCCACTGCAATTTCAGTCTATTTCCTATTACTCTGTAGATATGGAGAACAGATGGTCAACATTCTCCTTATAACCTTTCACAGAATGGACGATAGCCACTGAAGCCTTCCCAGGTGGCACTTTTTAAAAATTTATTTATTTATTGCTTTAGGTTACATCACCATCATAGTGTCCTCGGCACTTTTTTTGACAAAAGAGTTCAACTTCATTTTTTTTTGCACAAGTTTCATTTTCTAGTCAATTATTTCATTGAGCTGCGTTGGATTTTCTTTGAAAAACTACAGTGTGTTTCTTTAGACATCACACAAGCATATGATTAAAATTCAAACATTATAAAAAACAAGTGCATCTAAAATTGAGCTTCCTTTCTACCTAAGATCCCCAAGATCTTCTCTGTATTTTCTTCCAGTACTTTCTCACTAGTATTTTCTTCCAGAAAATTTTGACTGATATTTGTATGAGTATATTCTCTGTAAATTATCTTAATCTTTGTATCAGTAAGCTTTCTATTGTATAATAAAGTATAATAAAATATAAGTATAATAAAATACCTGACACAGGCTACCTATGAAGTAAAGAAGTTTATTTTGGCTTACAGTTTCAGAGATTTAAACTCAAGTTTGGGCTTATTTTTTTGAGGCTCTGATAGGGCAATGCTTTGAGGTAGAGGCATATATTGGAGTAAGCACTTACATTTTGAGGAAGGCAAAAGTGAGAGAATGAGAAAGTGAGGCACCACAATCTCTTTCAAGAGTCCATTTTTAGTGACTTAAGGATCTCATGCAAGGCCTTACCCCTTAAAGGTCCGCAGAGCTACTAGCACCACTCTGAGGCTCAAGCCTTTACATATGACCCTTGGAAAGACTATTCATACTCAAGCTAGAGTAGTCTTCAACAAAGAAAATATTCATTAAGCAGTTTTGATATCAGGCATTACGTTAGCTTCTGTGTCAAGATAAAAGGAGAAGAGAGACATGTTTCTCCATTTTTAAAAGGATATTTACTATAGTAGAGAAGAAATATGCTGTCATCTATGTATCATACATTGATTGTGAGCCCTCTATGTGCCAGCTATATGTCAACTCCCAAATAACATGGAGCTCGTGCTCTTTCACAGCTCAGTATGTAGAGAGACCAATGAGCAACCATGGTGTGAAGGAGCAAACATCAGATAAGTACCATGATATTCTTTGACAAGTGCCCTACCAAATGCCTAGTGTAAGGGAGACAGATGCCTTGGAGTCCCAGACAGGATCTGTGTGACCCTGGAAGTATGATTGAAGCCCCTTTATACATTCTAGCTCACGAAATCTTTATAACACTTGGTGAGCTCCACAATTTGTGTTTACAAATGATGAAAGCTGGGGCTTCAGAGATGTCAAAAAGTTGGCCTTAAGTCATATGGCTGAGTCTCCATCACAATTCTGTCTTTCTACTAATCCTTGGCTCTTCTCTGTCATATCAGCCACAGCTTCAGTGCTCAGGAGTTAGTGATGGGTAATTCTTATACATCTCTCATTTCTTTTCCCTTGTGGAGATTCCTGGAGTTCAGATTTGTTGAGAGGATCTTCTAGTAGATGGAAATTTTCACTTAAAGAATGAGATGAAAAAGAAGAGTCAGATCATAGCACTAATTCCTGGTCTGATGTCACAAACTCTGTGACCTTGGGCAAGTCAATCCACTCTTAAGGCTTAGAGTCCTCATCTGTGAAGTACAGAGACTAGCATGAATGATTTATGGTTCTCTGATGGGATTTGGTGATATGTTCATGGCCAATAATATTTTCATCAGAGCCCAAAGGCTTTATTGCTGCTTTTTGAAACAAAACTATGCCCTTGCCTCCCAAAAATGGCTGAAGAATAAGTTCAGTAAACTTATTCACTACCAAGGAAGATGTGAATGTGTTAATTCCTTTTGGCTATTGCTTTTCACTCACAATTCTGAATACCTCTCAGGCCCTATTTTCTCAATAAAGTGAAATGAACCTTAAGTAAGTGAAAAAGCATGCATTTAATATATCCAACTTAATTGAAACAATACATAACTAGGAACAGATGATAATCCTTAATGAAAGAGCCCTGAAATTAATGGGTTATTAATATGTAATAACCTGAGACCTTTGCTCAGGCTGATTTTATACAAGGAAGATCAGCCCCATGACGTGCTGTGCTGCAGGTCACAAAAAGAGGATCTGCCCTGCTCAATACGCCTCATAAAACTAAGAACAGAAAGGGTGTTTTGATTCAGAATAAAAGGGGACCAAGACCTGGCAAGCAGAGAATGAATCTCTTCATTTTTGCTCATTCTGCTTCATGCTTAAAGTAGAAATTTGGAGTCCAGATCCCACCATTTGTGATATAAACTCTTCTTTTGGACTCAACAGGGACACAGGGGTAGGAAGTTAAAGGGATCCTATTCCCAGGTAAGTGCTTCCCCACCTCCCTTCTTCCATCGTTTTCTTTCCTTCCTCATTTCTTCTCCCTTCCTTGTTTTCTTCCTTTTTTATATTAAAATAATGATCATAGTGATTATTACTCATAAAAGAACCAAACTGCATGTCATTGTACAATGTGTAAAATATAAATTCCCACTCTCCACCATTTATTTCTCTCCTCTTCCTTTCTTTTTATTCATCTTTTCATTTTTCATGTTAGTTTTTAAAATTGTGAAGATGATGCAGGTTCATTGTAAAAGAAAAAAAAAACCCCAACCAAACATCAACATAAAAAAACAAACAGCACAGAATCACAAGTAGTGTAGAGGAAATACATTTATTTTCATTCTTCCAGAGTTAATCCTCCTGTTTTCCTTCCCTGCTTGCCTTTCTTTCTTCTATCTTTTCCTCCATTTAAAAATCATATATTCACTTTATGGTCAAGATGAAAGAATCAAACAATACAGAATTTTATTCTGAATTCACTCTCCCTTCCTCAGCCTACAATTTCATATAAGACATATAGACCTCTCTATTCCTTTTAGTGGCTGCATAGTATTCTGTAGTAAATGCCCATTGATTTATTTATTCAATGCCATTTTATAAAAGTTTAAAGGAAATGGGAAATGGTTATAAAGTGGCTTGTTTGCTGCTGAAAATTCTATTTTATAGATAGCAATCCATCATGCTCGTTTTTATAGCACTTTATATTTTGAAAATTGCCTTTGAAATATCATCTTAATTGATTATTTTTTTACAGCAGCTCTGGGAAATAGGCAGATTATTGTCAACATTTTTACAGATAAGGAAACTGAGGCCCAGGAAAGTTAAGGAACAGAAATAAGAATGGTCTCACAGATAGTTACTAGATTCTCAGGCGAGTCATCTTATGATACTATAAATTTAAGCTGCATTTAACGCAGGATTCATAAAAGGGTTGGATACCTTCTTACTTCTAAGCTTGCAGGTTAGAAAACCCACCCAAGTCACACAAATTCTCTCATTATTCTAATGAGAATGACAGTACAATGCAGTAAATATGAAGAACCTGATTAATGGCTGGTGTTCATAGCAAGCTCAAGATTCGTCAGATTTCCTAATTGCCTTTATTGTGATATTAATTGTAAAAGTGAATCTATTAACTCCAAACCCCACATAGAAGTGGGAAGAAATACAATATATTACTTTACCCTATAGGAGAAAAAAATGCCTAAATCAGCAGCAAATCATTCAGAGTGTATTTCATTCAGAATCAGAAAATGTCTGTTAGCATCCTACTTCTGGCTTTTTGTAATGAATTCCCATAGGATCTGTGGTTTTAGCCACAGTTTATATTTAAGCCAAAATTGTGCTAAGGGAAAGGGGATGGAGAGGTTCAATATATTTCCCAAATAAGAAACTGCAGTTTTAATTAATTAAAGAAAGAAGCTAAGTGAAAGCAATGAGATGATGGCCAGGTTTCTAGAAACAAATCTGCTTCAAGAATAGACTTGCTTGATGAGTTGCTTTTGTCAATAAGAGCATTTTGCATAGTGTTCCTTCAACACTGACATGATTATTACACAAAATATACATGTATCACAGCAACACAGTATAGTCCACAGGAAAAAAATTGTATGCCAGCTGAAACACACACACACACACACACACACACACACACACACACACACACACACACACACACCCCTGAAAACAAAACCCACTCAGAAACTAAGGATCATTAAAATTGCAAGTAGTTTCTAATTATGGTTATCATATTAATCTTCCCACTGAGCTAATTGCCTTCAGGGTAGCTATTTCTATTTTATTACTACATTCCCACTAAATAACACAGTGGCACACAGTAGGAATATAATAATGATTAGTCATTAAGGCTTTAACCACTGAGAATGACTCACAGGGGTGTTGTGGGGGGGAATGAAAGGGAGAAATGTGATCATATGCACTTAGAAATTATTTGTTTTGAATCTCATCTGGCCTTTTTTTGACTCTGAACACAGGGTAGACAATGAAAAAACACATACTATATCAGAGGATTTATGGATTGATCCTTGTTTCAAGTTTTATCTTTCTTTCAGGTAAGAAAATGTCTTTTATTTTTTCTCCTAACATATAGAAGGTTCTAGAAATCAGCTCTTTGGAAAATAGTACTGCTGAAGATTTATTGCCTGCCTCCTACTGGTCAATATGGCTGTAGGACATGCTAGAGCTTCAGTGTACAGAAGCATTCATTCAGTATTTGATGTGAATGAAGGCCAACTGGCTTCAAGCAAACACTAGCTTGTAATCCTGTCTTTGATATTTCTCTGAAATGCCATTTAATAGTCAATACATACCTAATAGAAGATTTGTTTTTTTTTTTTTTGGACTCTTCTCTCTCAAACATAATAGTTTATTTAAAACTTCCTGGAGGATTATGATGTCATCTTTCTGTCTCCTTTATATGTTTATGAAAACAATAATACAATATAGATGAGAGAACTGAGGTCTGCTGACTCTATTAATGATTAACAGTGACACACGGGTGTATGTCTAGATGGGTTTGACCTTACACTCTGTGACAGGAGGAGTGGAGATAGAATCTTTGTTTCTACATTGAAGTTAAATAGGTGACAGGTAGTTTACTGAAGTAGCCAGTAATTTGAAGAATGAAGGAGAAAGTTGTCTTGAGACTTAACAATCTCATGTATATGAAGTAAATTCAGTTGATGACATTGCTCATTTAGCAAATCAACCGTTAGCTGAAAGGTGTATATGTGTCAGTTCCTCATGAAACTAACCTGGGGTTTAATCTGGACAATGCTCAGATTTCAGAGCTATTTTCTGGAAAGATACACCATTGTCACCATCAATAACAAACACTGACTAGCTCCTTGCTGCATGCAGGGCCTGATGGGAAACTACGTTTCTTATAATAAAGGTTGAAATGGGACCTGCAGGGGACAGTGGCAACTTTGTCACTTGGCGTTACCTACCTGCTAAGATGTTGATTTTTCTTTCCCTGTCCTGCTTCCTTAAGGCAAGAACCTTTTTTTTCCCCCTATTTCTTATCCAAAATCTACACCACAGGTCTTGTTACATAAGTTAGGCATTGGTACACAGGTGCTTATCTCATACATGAACTCACTCTGTGGGTGATGTCACACAAACCTTTGTGAGTTTTGTGTGATGGGGTATGGGGCGTGGAATAGCAAGAGCTAGGAACAGAGTGGTATAGGACTCTAGTGTAGTAATGACATGAAACATGGAAGAGATGTGCTATGGAAAAACATGTATTAAGTATCTGAGTGATGTCCGTAGTCAAAATCATGACATATGCACAAGATTTTAAACCTATGGATCTCATTTTTAAGCATTATGAGTTTCTTCAGAATGTTTACATCTCAAATTCATGAATCCAGGTGATAATTCTTTTAGATTATCAAACCATTCAGAACAACTGTTCTTCAATTGGTGAGTAATTCATTACTTTGTTCCCGAAAAAAATTCCTGTTTTTGAAACCATAATAAGGTTCAGTTCCCTTCAGGTTCTTGACGAGTCAGCAGCCTCCTAACCGTGAGGGTCATTGTGGGGGAGAGATTAAGGGCAGATCAAGCAGAGAGTGAGTCACAAATGCTTCATCTGGACAGGTCGACAGTGGAGCAAACTGTGTGCATAGATTACCAAGGGTCAGCAAGAAGAACACATCTGTCATAAAGTCTAAGAGGTAAGAGCAGGAGCAATAGGAAGGTACTAACAGTAAACTTGGAGGTCAAGTACTCACAGGATGCAGCAAGAGGTAAAGCATAAGGTGAGAATGGGTAGAAAGATCTAGCAGTTAAGTTTCTCTGTGCTGTTTTAGTTGGCGTGTGCTGGTGTGATTGGACATTTTAGACAACACACCTTTACTTCTCAGCATTGCAGAGAGTGAGAGATTCAAGGTCAAGATGTCAGCCAATTTACTTACTGTTGAAGGTTCTCCTCCTGGTTTTCAAAGTCCTCAGAAGACTGAAAATAAGAGAGAGAGAGACAGAGGAGAAGATGGCAGGCAAATTTTGCTGTATAGAATGTGTTATAGGCTGGGCTTGGTGGTGCATGCCTTTAATCCCAACACTCAAGAGGCAGAGGCAGAAGGACCTCTGTGAGATGGAGGCCAGCCTGGTATACACAGTGAGTCCAGGACTACATAGAGAATTTCTGTCTCAAAACAAACAAACAAACAAAAAAGAGTATATTATGATTTGTTTGTTTGCTCGTAGACAGGGTCTTGTTTTTGTAGCCCACATTGGCCTCAAAATCATGCCTCAGCTTCTCAAGTGCTGGGATTAGAGGCATGTACCACTATGCCCTCCTTGTAATTTTTTAAAGAACATTCTTGATGAAAGGAAGAATGGCTGAGTTTTTTTTTTTAACATAATCATAGGACATTGAAGACAAGCTAAATGTTTGGTACCTTTGAATCTTTTACTCTTAATATTGAAGTTAATTTGGGCTGGAATTAACTTTCTTAGTAAGTTCTCACATATAGATACAATTTGACCAGGACTCATTTGACTTAGGAAGGCCCTAGATCCACATAAAAAAAAAAAAAAGTTGGCTGAGGCCTACCCAGATAGAGAATATCAGGATGTGGTAACAGTCAGGTAAGGAAACTTCATCTGAAAGATATTTTTGTAGTCATGGAAAGGTTCCCCTCCATTTCTTTTGAATAGCTCATTGGCTGAGAAAGGCTAAGTGGAGAACGAAGTTGAGTAAGTGTTGCAAATTTCTTTGTAAACTCCAGAGCTGACCTGTACAATGTGCTGAATAATTACAACACACAGTTCTTTAACTTAATCAATTAAAATAAAAGTAACATAGGCCACATGTGAAGTACTCAGCTCCTACAAGTGACTAGTTACTTGTAGAGAGCTGCGAAGTGCCGCGCCCTAAAGATGGTGCTGGTCTCCGCCTTCCACCAGCCCGACGGTGAGCGCTCTTTATGATAATAAGTTCATATTTGGCAAAGACCGCTGATCTGGCTTGCTTCCGCATACGTAGACCTCTAAGATAGCACCACTTGGCTTTACTTGACTGGCTGTTTAATTAGTATTTAGCCTGTGGGTTGGGTCTGCCCCTTTATTCGGAAGACTGTTTTCAAGGGACCTGAATAAACTGCAGGAGAAGAGCTTTTGTGAGTTGCGTCATCCTTGCTGGACAAGGGGGGACGCGACAGTTACTATTTAGACAAGTATCAATAAAGATCACTTTGGCATCACAAAAAGGGACTCTGTTGTTCGGGAAGGTTGTTGTGGGGATTGTTTGCCCTTTGACAAATGACTTTAAAACATGGGCTTACAGAAATGTAATTTCCATCTCTTAAAGTAATAAAAGTACAATTCAATGATTTTTAATGCATTTACAAAGTTGTGTACTTATTGCTATTATCTAATTTCAAAGACTTTTCATCATCCTCAAAAGAAAGCTCACACTCTCTACTCAACTGCTTTTCCTCCAAGTTAGACCTTGGGAAGCACTAATCTGCCTTCTGTTTCTATGAGTTTATCTCTCAATTGAAATTCATTTAAGAATCATACAGTATTTGATCTTTTGTAATTGGCTTCCTTCACTTAACATATTTTTTCAGGGTTCATGTGCCATGTATCCTTCATCCATTCCTCTTTATGCTGAACAATATTTGCTTTTGTGGATATGCCTTGGAGTTTTCCATTCATCAATTGATACATATTTAAGTTTGTTTTTACTTTTTGGCTAGTGTGACTAATACTGCTGTGAGCATTTGTATGCAAGATTTTTAATGGACATATTCTTTCACTTCTTTTGGGAGTATGTCCAGGAGTGAAGTTGCTGACTCATATGGCAACTTTATGAGTAACAGTTTGAGAAGCTTGCAGGCTATTTTTCAAAGAAGCTGCTTCACTTTAGATCCATACTAGTAGTATGTGAGGGATCTGATTTCTCTATACACTTTCCAATACTTGTTGCTGTCTATGTTTCAATTATAGCCCCTTTAATGGTGTGAAGTGATATATTTCTATGGTTTTTAATTTTCTTATGATGAGAATAATCTTTCATGTATTATTTATTTGTTTGGTGGTCTTGATATATAGTACAGACTAGCCTACAAAATCACTGTGTAGCCCAGGGTGATATAGGAATCATGATCTTCATCCTCCAGCCTCCAGAATGCTAAGTCTATTGTGACATACCACTATACAAAACCAGAAGTTTTTGCTAGCATACTTGTGTTTTGATTCCAGGCATTGAACCCAGGCCTTCTGCACATCTGTTAAGGACTTCATCAGTGAGCTACATGACTGCCCCAAACACTTTATCTGACAGTATTCAGAGTTCCTGGACTATAAACTTATACTTTTCAGACTTTGTGGTGTATAATTATTTGGAAAATTTCAAATATATGTTTCCTTGAGTTGGCATAGTCATAGTGCTTTTGGAGCTAGCATATTACATAAAGGAAAGGCTTATGTGGTAGAATATTTTTGAGGGACTGAGCATTCTATTTAAGTTTGTTAAAAACTACTTATATTGCCTCAGACTAATAAATAATAGAATTTTCATTCATCAGCAGTGAAAACATTAATAGAGAAATTGAATAGCTTGAAGAGTAGGTCTCAAATGTTGGCTTTTCCCCTGTTTGCCTTGCATGTAGAGATAGATACCTAGCCTAGAATTTTATTATATGTGTACTTTTCGGTTAGTCTGTCAGGCTTGGGCATATGGGAACTATTATCATCATAACATAGAAACCGTGGTGGGGAGGCAGAAGTCTTAGTAATTTTACTGTCGGGTAACTTTATTCTTTTTCTTCAGTTCTCTGTATACTATTTACTCACGCTGATTCTTTCCTTTCCTTTCTCCACCCATATCTAATCCGTTGACTCTATAGTTTATGTCACTTCTATATCTCAAATCTTTCTCCCTCTAGCTAGCTAGCTAGCTACCTAGCTATTTCTCTCCATATGTATGTATGTATGTATGTATGTATGTATGTATGTATGTATATATATATATAGTGTGTGTGTGTGTGTGCATTCACTCTTTCTCTGACATGATCTAACCACTATTATCTCCTTTCAAATCACTTCAATAGCCTCCCAAATGGAATCTCTGTTCTACTATAATCAATTTTCATTGTAGCAGCCAGAATGGTTTTTCAATATATCAGTTCTTTTACTCTAAACTTTCCATGAAGCTCCTATCACAGACTGCAATCCAAACGCTAAAAGACATGGCATGATCTGGTACCTTGCTGCCTCTTTGGTCTTGTTTTCCACTGTGCTTCCTCATTGTCTTACTCTAGATATGGTGGCTTCCTGATGTTCCTTGAAAATGCCAAGTATAGCCCACTAAAAGACTTCTGTGTGCTTTTGTCCATGTCTGAGTTACTGCTTACCACGTCTCTGTAACCCTTGTTCACCAAGGACTAAATGAACACTTCATCAGAGAAGCTTTTAACTACCTTGTCAAGCATAGACACTCCTATTTCTCTTGTTTCTGATTTTCCCATTATCTAGCCTATCAGCCTGTTAATTTCCCTCAGAGCATTTCTCACAATTCATAATTATTTTATTTACTTGCTTGTTGACTGCCTCTATTCTTGCAATGTAATCTAACAAGGCCAGAGACCTTTTGTGTCATATTCACTATATTACTGTGATCTAATACTGACACATAGCAAATTAATTTTCCAAAGTGCTTCTGGATTTATTAGGAAGGTAATTTATTTTGTTGGATGACCAGTGGGAAGTGTTGTTAGTGGGCGGCAGATAGCAACTCTGGTTCTCTGTGGCTATTTACACTACGACCATGATGATGCACATAACAAAGTCCCCAGGCATGTTTTTATTACAGCTTCTCAGAAAGTTATAGGTTTTCTAACCAAGGATCTGGTCTACAAATGCTTTCAATGCTTTGGAATATTGATTCGTAAGGATTCGTGATAGTAAGAGCTCTTCCTCTCCCTTGATAAGTGCCATTTGCTATGTGACATGCATGGAGTGACATTTGCAGAATGCTTACCCCCTGGATTGGTCAGATTCTTTAAATTATAGCAATAGAAATGTTTTTATTGTTGTTGTTTCTTATTGCTATGAACTGAAACTGAGGCCTTGTTTATAGTAGGAACCCTCTTCCCAGTAAACTCTATTTTCAGTATCTCTCCTAAGTACAAACATGACCATTGCCTTGGATGGTATCTTTTTCCCAGAATTGCTCTGCCTTCTCTCCTCTCTCTGATGGTTTACATTTCTAACTTTGCTATATTACTACACCCCAACACTCACTTATAGTTGTTGCTCAATTATCACCACTGTTTACTAAGATCATTTTTTTTTTCAGAGAACTTCTGGATTTATGAGTGAGAACATACACTTATGGAGTGAAACATGAACTTTAAATCCAAGATTTTACTGGACTTTGAGCCCTTGACACTATTGTGTAGAATTAATTAATTAAATTATGAAATAATTAAATAAATTATTAAACAGTATTTAGGTTATTGGTTTATGGTTGTTAATCTTTAACCCACCATTATAAACGTGCACACAGAGACTCCTGATGGATTTTAACAAATCTTGCCCTGAATCAAGCAATCTTGGTCCATCTAAGCTAACCCTTAATTGTATTCCCCAAATATGACCCCATATATACATATGTCCCTTTGGACTGCTATTTTCCATGCTATGCCAATGTTCCAGGTCACATGGAATGGCATTCTTTTCTCTAACCCATGGCATGTGTCTTCCTTCCTGCTCCAACTGCTTGTCTTGGAAGTGTTCTCCTTCCTGCTCTAGTTGCTTGTCTTGGAGGCTTCTCCTACCATGAACCTCTCTGCTTCAGAAGCCTGCACCTTAGTCCCGCCCACCTCTGTCTTTGCCCATTCTCAGGCTTCATCATTTATTCAACCAATCAGAGACAATTTAAGTAACAGACAGCAAGCAGGACCAATTAATTAACATTTAGAATGCATAACATCACACCATCAATTCCCTTCTTTTGTCTAATAAAAATGGGCTAATTTTTTTAACTCATATAGTAAAATCAGTAAGAACAAATATGAAACAAGAAAACCATATATAAAAGTTACATAATGTTTAGCCTATTTGTATTAGGCAATCTTGAAGAAGAAAAAATCATCTATGTGTGTTTGAAGATCTGAACTTAAATATTTTCTATCATATCATATATTTATAAACTCAAAGATTTTTAGATTCAAAAATACTGTTTTAAATTCTAAACAACTCAAGTTCAACTGAAATTTTATATCTATTATGTATTCAAGTCCATCAAAGACATAAGAAGGGATAAAGTTATTATTTGAGTGACTAGGAAGCATGGGAGAGCAGCTTCCAAAAAGAAAATAAATGACAGTTTGCTGCCTAGACAGTCCCAAATATTTCTCAATACCATTGGAGCATCATCTTCAGCCTCTTGGCCGAGTATCTTTGACAGACATTAATTGTAGAGCAGGAATTATGAAGGACTTACCCACCCTATCTTGGCAGAGCTAGACTGTCAACTTACCTGCTTCCATTTGTCAACACTTTGACCTTGACTGTTAATATACAAAACTGTGAGACAGTAGATTTACATTGTGTAAGCTATCCAGTTTGTGGTTCATTGCTACTGTAGCCTAGGCAATTTATTAACACAGGCAGTGATGCTCTGTTGGACTGATTAGCTTAGAGATCTTCAGTCAAAAACAGGAAAGAAGATGCTATCACAGCTGGATCCCAGTAAGCAGACCACACCCACAATGTTTGGTCAAAGGAGAACCCCGTTTGTTCTCTCTTCTAAAATGATGTCAGCTGGTACATCTGCAACTCCAGTCACAAATCTTTGCACCACTTGAAAATGTTAAAAGTTTACAAAGAAAGAGGATAAAAGTTAGCACAGATTACATCCAATGATTATTTAGTATTGTCTTCAGCTTAAGAACATTATTTGGATCATTTGTCTTTTGGAGTTCTAAACATTTTATTCATGTCTTTTAAAATTAACATATTTTTCCTTTGGGATTCTGGTAAGGAGAAGTAACTCTCTACTGAACTTTTGACAAAAGTTCTGTAAAACCCAGGACAGTGCACAAGTTCAGTCTTGTCATGTCTTCTGTATTCTACATCTACATCCTGATATTGATGTATAACGGACAGCTCTCTGCTTGTCTACCTATTCACCTGTAACTCTGTCTCCTAAAATAAGACTTAACTATGCATGAAGTAAACAGATATAAAAGACCTTTTATGTGCCAACAAAATGGGATCCTAATGTCTCATAGTATGTACAAATTTTGACACAAAAATGAACACACGATTTAATGCTTAAAGAGTTAATTATATTAAATATAATCACTGCTTATATAAATTTGGGTGCTTATATTAAACATAATATAAAGTGAACTATGTAATACTTATAAAGGCAAGTACAGAATCAAACTTGCAGGGCTTGGGACTTAGTAATGAATGCTTAGAGATGACACCAAAATCACAAACAACAATAAGAAAGCTAAAATTGATAAGTTGGATTTAATCAACACTTAACTTTTTTATGTATCTAAAGATATTATTGGGCCAACCACCAGAATGAAAGAATATCTGTAGATCTTGTCTGATAATGGTCTAGTAATGTAAAGAATGCTTAGTTTAATTTCAAATACGCAGTTAAATGTGGACAAAGAAAATAGCTATTTCTCTAAAGAAGATATGAAAGTAGCTGAGAAGTATATGAAGACATACTCCATATCATTAATAATTAGGGAAATGAAAATCAAAACTACAGTGAGATACTATTTCATACCCTTGAAATTAATAATAACACTAATAATAATAATGATGCTAGTGAGGATGTGAAGAAACTGGAACCCGTATACATTGCTAGTAGGAATGTATAATGATGCCTTTTGGAAAATAGTTTCTCTGTTTATATTAAATATAATCACTGTTTATATAAATTTGGGTGCTTATATTAAACATAATTAAACATAAAATTATTATATAACCTGGTAATTACAAAAGAAATAAAAATGTGCTGAAACAAAGTGAATGGCATACAATAATCATACTGGTGTATGCCTATAATCCTAGCATAAGAGAAGCTAGGCAAGAGGATCATGATTTCAAGGCCACTCTAGGCTGTATGCGGAGGCACAGTCTCAAAATTAAAAAAAAAAACAAAAATGAACTCTTTAAAAACAAAATGAATAGCATAGAATGAACTGAGGCAAAATGAATGGCACAGAAGGAATGGAAGACATTTTATTGAAACAAAACGAGTGGTAAGCATCATAAAAATACTGTTACTAATAGGTAAAGATGAAAAAAGCTAACAGATGAAAGGAGCATCAGTACATGTTAAACTACGTTAAGTAAAGAAAGCTAGACATAAGAAGCCACATATTCTGTGACTGCATATCCTTTTTTTTTTTTGTTTTACGAGACAGGGTTTCTCTGTGTATCCTTGGCTGTCCTGGACTCACTTTGTAGACCATGTTGGCCTCGAACTCACAGAGATCTGCCTGCCTCTGCCTCCCAAGATGCTGGGATTAAAGGCGTGCGCCATCACCACCCGGCTGTGACTGCATATCCTAATTTCTTCTCTGTTGCTGTGATAAAATATCCTGATAAAAACAACTTAATAGGGGAAAGGGTTTGCTTGTCTCACAATTCCAAGTCACAGTTCATCATTTTGAGATAGTCAAGACAGGAACTCAAACACCCAGTCACATCACATCCACAGTTGGAGAACAGAAATGAATGCATCTGTACTTACTGCCTGCTTCTTACTGCTAGCTTTCCCCTGCCTAGGGAATGGTGCTGCCCAGAATGGGCTGGGTCTTCCTATGTCACAAACAACTAGATAACTCCTTAATAGACACTCTTCCCATGTGATTTTAGGTTGTGTCAAATTGATGTTTAAAACCAACTAGCCAACTGAACTGCCCAGAACAGGCAAATCCATAGAGATAGAAAACAGCTTACAAGTAATCAGGGGTCTAGGAAAGGGAAAACATAGATGACTCATTCCTTGATGGGTACAAGTTTTTTTTGGAGTGAAGAAAATATTCTGAAACTAGATAATGATGATGGTTATATACTAATTCAAACAAGTTAAATGTCACTGAATTGATACATTTGAAAATGACCAGCTTTCCAGCAGAAATAAAATGATGCCTGGTGCTCTTTGGACTGAAAACATAGGTATTCTAATCAAGTTTCTGATGAGATTTTCTTAAAGTAGAACATGCTTATGCTATAATGTTAATTGAAAAAAAAAAACAAAAAGACAAAGAGCCACAAACAAGCAAAACCAGCACATAGAGAAAACAAGTCAGAGAAAATACACCAACATATTAACAGTACCTGTCCCTCAGTGGCAGGTTTCTCTAGCTGACTTTGGTTTCATGTGTTCATTTTCTGATGATGTCCACTATTCCTTTAAAACAAAAAATAGACAGCTAGAGAGATGGCTCAGTGGTCAAGAGCACTTGCTGCCCTTCCAAAGAACTTGGGTTCAATTCCCAGCATCTACATGGTGACTCACAACCATATGTAACTCCAGTACCAGGGGGTTGGATGCCCTCTTCTGACCTCTGCAGGCACTAAGCATGCACTACTATATGCATCTAGTGTATATGTACATATGTGTATAGATATATGCACAGACAAAATGACCATGCACATAATTTCTTAAATAGAAAAATACATATGAAATCTTGCTATTACGATGGGAAAACACCCATTTAACATAGGAAAAACAACAAGTAGAGTTTAGAGTAAAAGAAAAGAGGGCATAAAGGCGAATAGATACAGAAGAGTGGAACTCAAGAGAGAACACACTTTGGGAGAGCAATCACACCATGTGAACTTGAGAATTGGCAGGGAGCAGACGGCGGCATCCAAGCAGACATCTGCAATGGATAGCAAAATCATACACAAAGACACAAGTGGCCTTTGAAACAGACCCTTGAGAGTCCCACTGGAGGAGGCTGCCTGCCTGCTTAGCTAAACAGAAGTGCCAAAGTTCTGTTCACTTTGTCATAGTCCTGCCTCCTCAGAGCCCTGCCAGAGGCCTGGAGGTTCCAAGAGGGCTCAGAGGGGTACAGATGAAGTTGCAAAAGATAGGCGTTTCTATTGGTGGCACTGGAAAACATTGCAGTTGATATTTACAAAGTCCTTCACAGTTTGTAAACATTCTCACATCAATAATCTAAGTATTAGTATTGTATCATCTTTTATGATGTCCCTCCCACCTCCCTGAGTCTAATAACTACTACTCTCATCTTACTATAGAAAAAAGGAAGCATAAAGAAGTGATAGGAATTCATTTCTTTAACATTTGTGTAGCACTCACTGTCTGCCAAAAGTTCTCCTGAGAGCTTTACTTTCACTAATTGCCCCTGCCCAAGTGGCTAGGAGAAGAAAGAACTGGGACACAAGTGTAGCATTTTTGACTCTACACAATACTGTTTTTATATTAAGTTTATCTCAGTCAACAGAATCCCAAGTAAAGCCAAAAGTGGTTCTATCTATCATCTGTTTATCTATCTATCTATCTATCTATCTATCTATCTATCTATCTATCTATCTATC
>CAJQZJ010033871.1:2106635-2131960 GCA_907164525.1 Lophiomys imhausi | reverse complement strand
TATCTGTCTGTCTATCCATCTATTATCTATCTATCTATCTATCTATCATTTATCTACCTATCTAATCATCCATTAAATCAGCCATTATCTATTAATCTCTTTGATTATAAGTGATCTATATTGATTAATTATTGTTTAAAATATGAAAATATTCATATAATAAGTAGAATAGAAAATAAAAGTCCCCCAGAATCTCAACCTAGATAATAATTTTCAAATTAATGTGTGTTCTTTCAGATTTTTAAATATTTTTTGAGACAGGAACTCACTGTGAGTCTGAAGGACTTGGAACTTGTTATGTAGATCAAACTAGTCTTGAATTTACAGAGAATCATTTGATGCTGCCTCTTGAGTGCTGGGATTAAAGGCATGTGCCACCATGAACTATATATTTACTTGAGTCCCATTTCACAAGCTACTCAGCCTTGAAAAGTCTCTCTATGACTACATGAGTCTACCTATGTGTTTTCATACTCTGTTATATAGAGGCAGCAGTATTTACAAACATTACTAGTCATTTATTGATACAATCTAAGTCTTATAATGTTCTTCATTAGCAATAATGCTTCAATAAATATCCATGCAGATCTGAATAACTGTTGAGAATAAGTAACCACTGAGTGCTCAGCCCTAAATAGGGTATCTGTATCACTTCCTCCAATTCCTTAGGAATATCACAGATGATAGGATGGGAATGCTAAGGTAGCTAGAGGATGGAGAGGAGTGGTTAAGCTCTATCTTTGGGCTATGACATGAGCCATGCGTTCATAAACACACAGCAGCTGTGATTACCTGTAAAAGGCCTATACAAAAAAGAGGAAGACAGGAGGAACATAGGGTAGTAAGGGGACTAGTTGGAAAGAGGAGGATTGACAGGAGTGGGAAGGGGTTGAGACAGAGTACTGAGGGTGAATGTGAACACAGCACACAATATATATGCTTGTACCTGTATCTCTTGGGTCTATCTCTGTGTATATGTACATTTGTCTAGAATAAACTGATGGAACTGAATTGCAAGGTCAAAAGTATATGTACAATTATACACAATAAAAATTGTCACAGACATTCACAAATTGCTCTTCAAAAATGCTTCTTAATTGGCCCTCCCACTAACAGCATGTAAGAATGACTCATTTCCCCACAGGCTTGTCAATACTAGGTATTCTCAACTTGTTAAAATTTTAGCAGGCTAGTGCAAGGCATAGTAGCACACACTTGTATTCCCAGAACAGTGAGGGGTAGAGTACAGGTGGAAGGATCATGAGCTTGAGGCCAGCCTGGGCTACATAGTAAGTTCCAGGGTAGGTTGGGCTATATACCAAGACCCTATCTCAGAAGAAAATAGTTTTTAAAAATTGATCTACTAGAAAAACTGGTGCATCATTCTTTTAATATATTTGAAAATAGTGAAATGGTATAGTTTTTTATATTGTTAGTCTTTATATTTCTGATTTTATAAATTGATCATTCCTTCCATTTAATAACTGGCTTTGTATTAGTGAATTAAAGAGAGAAGAGGCACACAGAGACCAGATAAGATTATGATACTTTCTTTCTTTCCTATTTATTTATTTATTTATTAGGTTTTTTGAGACAAAGTTTCTCTGTGTATCCTTGACTGTCCTGGACTCACTTTGTAGATCAGACTGGCCTTGAACTCACGAGATCCACCTGCCACCATGTCCAGCTATACACTAATTTTTAAAGGGCAAAGTAAACTCTAGAGATTTATGCCCACTACAAACTGTATTCTTAAATGATTTGATATCATTTTATTGGGCTGAACAACAACAAAACAATGTTAACCAGCAATAACTGATACTGGACTTCATGGTGATTTTCATTTGTGGCTTTAATAATTTATTAACCACATGATGATAAGATAATACAGTCACATAGATGGGAACAGTGGGAGTTCCTGCCTGTGGATGCAGTGTATGTGTATGTGTGTACATACAAATTGAGAATGTGTATGTGTACACATGTAAGCTGAGGATGTGTGGAAGTGTGTGTGGATAGTCATGTACATGTGAGTCACTGCTTTGGAGGATGTCAAGTACAGGAATGGTGAGAAAGGGCAACCGTCACATGGCCATAGAATCACTGGAGACTTATTTGGCATCATCTCTCTGAAGCAGGAAAGTGATTACTTTCTGTCAACCTTTATAATGTGTTGCCTTAGCTATCACTGTTTCAGAGTGGTGCTCCTGATATTACCACCATAAATTGGTGGATATTTGTTATAACTGCATTCTAACATGAAAATTTTGAGTTTGGCTGTGCGAGGTCTGGAACTAGGTTGATGTTGAAAGATCTTCAGATAGTTATGTGTTAGCTTGGGACTCTAAAGTTTGTAGCTGTGATTGTACTTTCTCAATAGTGTCTTATGAGACAGGGGGGAAGTCTACTTTCAATTTTCATAAATACTGTAAAGTTGCTTGTTGAAATACTGTACCACAGCTTCAGACAGGTTCAGGGAACATGGCAGAAAAGGAAGTGGAAAGAATGTAAGAGCTGGACAATGGGAATGAGTGTTGTGAAATGTTGTCTTCTGGACATAACATGGATGTCACACCTATGAACTTACAACTGCAGTGATGACCTACATAAGTCTGGGCCCAAGAATAGTCCATCACAGATGGAGGAAATGCTCATAAGACTTTCCCCCTCCCAGAACAGTTATAGACTCTTTTGTTTTGTTTTGTTTGGTTTGGTTTGATTTTGATTATTTCTTCAAGTTACATCTCAATCACAATCCCCTTCCTACTCCCTCCTCCGGTCCCACCCTCCCACCTTCTTCCCCCTCCCACCCCTCCATTTGCTTCATTTTTAAAAAAGCTTAAGGTATATCTTTTTTCAGTTATAGACTCTTAAAAGTTATATAGAGAGGGAATTATATTCCTTAGTGGTATAGCCACTGGTACATTGTCTCCACTTAAACAAATATATCCCCCATACTCATGCATGCAACTCTAACTCAATGGAAAGGAACTTTGGAAGAAGGGATTTGGTGGGAAGGGGAAATGGAAAAAAAGAGGATAATGGAAGCTTTTATCAAAGAACATTATACACACACACACACACACACACACACTATATATATATATCACATGAAATTATAGAATAAATAAAAAAAGAGTATCAATGAGATATTTCAGTGATGTTTGAGAAAATTTTGTGAATACCATCTCATTTAATCTTCAAACAATTTTAGAAGACCTTGAAGGTAGAGGTTTTCTGGAATAGACTGCAACATAAGTGATGACACCTCTCCATTTTTCTGAAACAAACACTGAGGTTAATGGAGCTTCAGTTGTTTGCTCAAGGTTGGAGAACTGATGAACACCAGAATCAGGGCTCCCACATCCTCTGTAACTAGTTCCATGGATGTTTTGAGGTCTTTGAGTCAATGTGGGCGTTAGGAAGGATATGGAAGTATACCCTTGGGTAGAGTCATGTCTAGTATTCCTGAGGCCCAGAAGATGCCCTAGAGCTTCTGTGCTCTCCAGCTATACATCCTATAAGCCTCTGTCAGGGCCTTTCATTGAGAAGCAGTCCCAAGAGGCAGAAGAAGGCAGTAATTTGGCTCAGAAAAAGGCATTGGAGAAACAAATTTCTGTTGCATCATGAATATAATAAGGTAGTCAGGTGGGTGGATATAATTCTCTTTTGATTATATGCATGAGGATTGTGTAGAAGATTTGAAGTCCAGGCTGCTTTTCCTTGGCCTTCTCCCCCAGCTAGCCATGTACTTTTAACTCTGTACCCAAACTGTCCAGCTTGTGAGTGCTTGGGGAACGCTAAACTAACTTTTTTTTTTTTTATTATCCCAGGCTAAATAGAATTAGGGAGAAATTCTTCTGCCAAAAGAATCACACATCAATGTCAGTGTCAAATAGAGATGATTTTTGTGTATCTGCTATTTCCTTATTTGCAGCAAGATTGACTCATAATTATATTGTACAATTTGACTATAGTTACTGGCAAAGATGATAGAAAAAATTTAACTGAAATTTCATTTGTTTCTCTTTTTCTTCTCTCCAAATTTGGACAGATTCACTTTCACTGAAAGGAAAAAGGCTAGATTTTTATGGAGAAGGTGAGACATATGTCAGCCTGACCAACACCATGCCTGAACTCAGCCGACTCACAGCATGTATTGATCTGATATCCATGACTAACAACTCACATTACTGGATGGCCTTCTCCTATGTCACTAATAACACTCTCCTGAGCAGAGAAGATGTAGCCCTTGGACTTGCGGGAGACTATCAACAGCTGATACTGTACACCTTTGGCAAGACCTTTTATATCAGCTATCACCTGATTCCGTTTCACTGGCATACCATGTGCTTGACATGGGATGGTGTAAAGGGCAGATTAGAGCTCTTCTGGAACAAAGAAAGGATACTTGTGATAATAGATCAGCCACACCACCTGCCTCCTAATGGGACTTTGGTCTTGGGGCACTTTCCCAGGAAGAGAAAGGGTCAGATTAAAACTGTGGCACCTCGTTTTACCGGCAGCTTGTATTACTTTCATCTCTGGGACCGCATCCTGAAAAATGAGGAGTTTATGACATGTTTATATGGAAATGTAGTTAGTTGGGAAGATGATGTTTGGCTCACCCACAAGATAAGTCCAACTGTTGACAGGAGACTGCGCTGCTGTGAGTAACTTACGCATTTTTTTTTCCTTAGCAAGAGTAGAATTGGTACATCACTGCTCTGCTCACAAATAAGGCTGAAATTATCCATTCCTAGATCAAGGCTCTGTCTTCTTCTAAGGCACCCACAGTTCCCACAATTTTGCCATCTGCTTTTTGATGTAGAGAAAATACTGTTTTCTTTTCCCTTTTATTTTAATATGACCTCAAACTCATAGAAAATTTATAAGAACAACATAATCTATAGATTGTTTACCCACACTAGTCAATGTTTAACTTTTTCCCTTCCACATGCTTTATTTTATCATTCTCCCCATCTTCATCTCTCTCTTTTCTTTTCCTGCTATGCATTCTTTTGCTCTTCTCCCTCTTTTTCTCTCTTTCTCTGCATTTGTCTGTCTGTCTGTCTCCCTCTCTCTCACACACACAGACACACACACACACATACACACACACACTCCACATCATATCCCTATTTGTGTTTTAGTCATTGGAGAGTAAGAAGACATGATTTCTATATACTACCATTTGTTTCAGTGTATGTTCCCTATTATCTTAACTGTATTACAATGAACAAAATAAAAAAATTAACATGGACACAACATTAACATCTAATTCCTAGATATTTTTAAAATTTAGTCAATCATCTTAATAATTTCCTTTGTAACTATTTTTTTTTGGGTTTGGCCTAAGATCTGTTTTACAACTATGCATTACATCTACTTACCAAGTCTCTTTACATCCCCAGACCTTCCCTTTTTTAAAAAACCAAGACATTCCTAGTATATAGTCTAGTTGTTTTGTAGCCCATGTCTTAGTTTGGATTTGTCTACTTTTTTGTATTTAGATTCTAGCTGTGCATTTTTGGTAGGAATATTACAAAAGTGATGATGTGTTTTCTCATATCAGTAGACACATGGAACCAAATTATCTGCATATTCACAGTGACAAATTTGATCACTTGATTTTGATGTCTGCCGGATATTGTCACTGGAAATCTGTTGTCCTTTTCATTTGCAGTTATTAATTTCTAGGGAGATATTTAGAGGCAATGTAAATACACTCCTATCCAACTTCTTTCCAATAGTTTTACATTATACTCAAGGCTCTTGCTTTGATCACTCACAACTACAATGGTGGTAAAATGATGATGTTAAAGTTCCACATTAGCTTATGTTTATTCTATTTTATGGAAGATTTCTCCCTCCTTCCAAATTAGTTAATTCATGTTTATTTGTGTAGGCATGAAATTATGAATTCTAATTTTATTTACTAGGTTTACACCTGTTACTATTGTTTACTTTAATATGCCAATTGTTCTATATTTGGCGAGAGGGAGCCCTTTGACATATTCTATCACTCTTTGTACATTTTCTGGCTTTCTGGTAAAAGAAGGATATTGCAGGCTCATTTCATACCATTTTATGTGCAGCCTAAGAATCAGCCATTTTGCCAAGGAGTCCTGTTTCCTTTTGGTAAAAAAAATATAATATATATGTGATAATTTACTTTTTTGTTGGTATAATAATGCTAAATGATGTTAATTGAAGTCTTTGTGTGTGTGTGTGTGTGTGTGTGTGTGTGTGTGTATATATATATATATATATATATATATATATATATATATATATATCCTTCTCTCTAGTTTTGAGAGGGAAACATAAGGGTGGTTTTTCTCCATACAATGCCATTTTCTTTTCAGTTTCCAAAATGACCAACAGCAGTGGCCCTCAAGTACATGTGGTCAGTGACAATATAATTTTTCACATTTCTAGAAATGTATGTTTTGTTCTTTTGATTTTTGGGGTCAGTTAGGGAAAGAATAGGGCCTAGGTCTAAACTCAGGAATGCTTTTGAAGGTTGTAGTGATATGTTTTCCCCAACAGTCTGAATGCTAACTGGGTTAAAGACAGCAACACATTGCACTGGGTTTCTGTTGCTTTGAGACTAGTATGGAGGCATGCAAAAGCTATTCTTTATGGTTTTAGCTGAATACACTGTTTTTGTTGTTGTTGTTGTTGGTTTCCCTCTTTTTTTGATGTTTTCCAACTAAGGGAGACTAGCTCTAGCTGGCTCTAATGACAAAACTGAGTTAGAGATTAAGAAATCAAGCCAGAATAGCTTGCACAATGTAGTTTAAAGTAATTTTACCTTTGTTTTAAGGAACCAGAAGTCTGGCCCTTAGAAATGCACAAGCTTTAGAGCAGCCTTTGAAAACATAATGGAGGTTTTCCCTCCCCCACCATATGGCTGATAAATAACATGTCTAACTACTGTTAAGATGCTGCACAACCCCCCATTTATTTTTCTCTCCTGTACACTCTTTAATATACAACCCATCTTCTTGGGCAGATTGAGTCTTTGTGGATATAATACATAAGTAATCCAACATAACAAACAGAGGAAAAACATTACTGAAAATGACAATTAAGCAAGAGAGTAGAAAATGTTCCCTCCACTATTCAGGTTTCTTCAAGTGCTCTTTGTAACCCTTTGGATAAGAGGTCCTAAACTCAGGGCCAGAGTAGCCCAGACTGAGTTGAAAAAATCCTTGAAGTTGTCTAAAGTAGTCAAGTAGATTTTTTTTCTGTTGAAGACA
This sequence comes from Lophiomys imhausi, assembly GCA_907164525.1. NCBI lineage: Eukaryota > Metazoa > Chordata > Mammalia > Rodentia > Muridae > Lophiomys > Lophiomys imhausi. The sequence continues at coordinate 2,124,695 of CAJQZJ010033871.1, read as the reverse complement.
GGCTCTAGTTTCCAGCACATTCTGATAATATTGGTTGCTGCTTGTTACCAAACTCTTACCAAGTTCTAGGCATTTTATAGATGAGGAAAGAGAGGTTACAAGCGTTTTCTAAAGTTATCAGTCAAGGAAATTGTGTAGCTGGCATTAGAACAGAGATGTGTCCAGTCACAAAGTCTGTATTCCTTTCATTCCCACTGTCTAAGACAGTGGTTCTTAATCTTGCTAATGCTGTGACCCTTTATTACAGTTCATGTTGTGGTGATCCTCAACCATAAAATTATTTCATTGCTACTTCATAGCTGTAATTTTGCTTCTGTTATGAATTGTAATGCAAATATCTGTATTTTCCAATGGTTTTAGGTGGCCTTGTGAAAGGGTCATTCAACCCCCCCTCCCCCCAGAGGGGTTCAAGACCTACAGGTTGAGAATCCCTGGTTTAAGGCAAATCTGTGGCCCCTACAAAATTATGGGATATTAGGGGGTCTCCTTTTCAGGGATTTTCTGGTGCTGATAGCCCACCTGCAGGAATTAGGCAAATAGCTTAAGTCACTGCTATCCTCACCACTAAATGAAGTGTAATAGCATAAAATTTCTCCCATTTTTGTCTTGACCATAAGACAGCTAGGAAAATGGTGGGTAAATATGAGTGATTACAACATGCCTAGCTTTAGCTTTAGTCTAATAAATTGCTATCTATGGCCCATAGAAGGATTATGACCCTTAAAATAAATTTTAATAAGCAGATTGCCAGATTGCAAATCTCAATAAATCAATTTACACATAAAAATATACATTTATATTCATGAGAGTATGTGACAGAAATCCATGAACCCTATCTGGGTTTAATGAACAAGTGTTCATGACAGTTGGAGAGAACTCAGGAATATTTATTTATTTATTTAGGTTTTTCGAGACAGGGTTTCTCTGTATAACAGCTCTGGCTGTCCTGGACTCGCTTTGTAGACCGGGCTGGCCTCGAACTCACAGTGATCCGCCTACCTCTGCCTCCCAAGTGCTGGGATTAAAGGCATGCACCACCACGCCTGGCCTGAACTCAGGAATATTTAAATAACATGGTAATAAATAATAACAGGAAAGGTTCTAGTAATTACAAATTTATTTCTGGGGAGTCTGAAGCTTCTTTTCTTTATTTTTAAAAAAATTTTACACTGTAATATACATGCTGTAAATAAAATGGGTTTTAACAACACAAAAATGTGCAAAAAAAAACTTACCCTTCAGTTTTTCCATAGAGATATCTATTCTTAAAATATATTTTATGGTGTATATAAGTACATATGTATATATGCATGTATATGTGTGGTACATATAATTTAATAAATAAAACACACACATATATATAACTACATATTGTTCTACAACTTAACATTATTATTATCATGGTCATAAAAGTACATTTAAATCTATTTTGGGAGCTGTCCATATTTCATATATATATGCATACATATATACACATATATATGTAGAAGTAAATAGTTAAATTATTCCCTAATATTTATAATATATTTGTTTAGAGGTGTTATCCTTTTTTTATACCTGTACACAGAACATTTTTTTAAACATTTTTTATTTATTTATTATGTATACAGTATTTGCTCTACATATATGCCCGGGCAGATCTCAATGTAGATGGCTGTGAGCCACCATGTGGTTGCTGGGAATTGAACTCAGGACCTTGGGAAGAACAGCCAGTGCTCTTAACCTCTGAGCCACCTCTCCAGCCCTAGAGGTGTTATCCTTAACCCACCATTATAAATAAGCACACAGAGACACCTGATGGATTTTAACAAGCCTTGGCCTGGATTGTGTAATCTTAGCCCATCTAAGCTACCTCATAATTCTATCTCCAAATATGACCCCATATAGTATTCATATGTCCCCTTAGACTGTTATTCTCTATGTTATGCTGATGTTCTAGGTCACATGGCATGATCTTCTTCCATCTCTAATCCATAGCTTTTGTTCTCAATCTTCCACTCCTGGCTTCTTCTCCTTCTTCTGGAGGCTTCAGAAGCCTGAGCACCTTTACCCCGCCTATCTTTCTCTTTGCCCAATCTCAGGCCTCAGCATTTATTTAATCAATCAGAGACAATGGTTAACAAGAAAGGTAGCATAGTTTCACTTGGTGTACAGCAAGCAGGCTTCTAGGAGCAGGTTAATTAACACTTATAATGCATAGCATCATCCTATATATATATAAAACATTTGTTTATCTGGCCTATCATTGATAGATATTTAAATTGCTTCAGTGTTTCAGATACAAATGATGCCACAACAAATCTTCTCATGCACATATGCATCTCAGTATACTTACCCTTGAAGTTTTTCAGAACACACTCCTAAGTATACCATTTCTCAGAAAAGATATGTGAGCTTTTATAATTTTATTGAGGTTACCATTTTGCTAGTTATTTTATTAATGCTCACTAATTTTACTATACCTCTATAGACAAAATTAATAGATACATACAGTAAAAAATGCATAAAGGTATGAATCCTAAGTAAAATCTCCTTTCACTTCAGTCTCGTACCCCAAGTGACTCACATCAAAAGTAACAATTGTTAGACTCACATGTAGAAAAAGAAGTTTGGTTTAGACATCAATAGTTTTCTTTTCACTATTGGGATCATTAGATAGTCTCCTGCATATGTTTTCTTTTTAATTTACCAGTACAGATTAGTGATATTTCAATTTCAGAAAATGTAGATCTCCCTGATTATTTTGGGGTATAGGCTATTGAATGATATAGTAAAGTAAGAGTATCCTATATTTTAATCCATAAAGTCAAATTGTTTGAAGGACTTTTTGTTTGTAGATTTTGCCTTTAACCAAGTCGCCATGATTTTTAAACATAATAAGTGGTGACAGAAATCCTTGAAGCAACCATTTAGCACCAATGACAAACTTCAGTTCTTCTCTTAATTTCCATTCAGACCCATGCTGCAAAAAAAGATTTTGTTCTAATGTGTGAATTCATGAAGACAATGAATCTTCAAAAGATACAGAAATCAAATTCCTCTTAGTTATGTATTTGAGAAATCTCCTCTCGCAAAAAGAATGAAATGATATCAACTGAGTCCATCTTGGGAAATCTACAGTCTATTAAAAGTATAGCAGTCCTCCATCTGTGGGAGCATTGATTTGTTGAGCTTTATTAATTGATAAAATGCTCCAGCTGCCTTGGATTACTTTATGGACCGTCCATTCTTGAAATATGCAGAGATGGATTGTATTGTCTGTGTACTTTCTAAAGGTCTGTTTGGGTCACTATTAATCCCCCTATCCAATTATCAGTTCTTACTCGGACAATTCTGTGGTGATGGGCTCTACAGCTAGCAGGCAATTTGGTCTTGCCCTTGTACATCAATTCTTTCTGCTATGCTCGTTTTTCATCAGGAAAGATAAGCATGAAGAGTTTGTAGCTCACTTCGACCTCCCTTATTGGTATTCTCCTGCATAGGGTGACATTCTACAGATTCGTAGATGGCGTCTGTAGCCTGTCTCTCTCGTATAAGATTCATTATTCATTTCCTTACTTGAAAACTGAAATCGGGCACCATTTTGGCAAAACAGTTTTTTATTATTCAAAGATACTCATTTTGGATTTTTATACCCCATAGGCAAATCTGTTTGTGGCAGTTTCTGGTCACCATTAGTTGTCACAAATCTAATCAAAACATTGAATTATATTTACAGGGGTCATGATTCAAAGAAAAGCCAGATGCAATATGTGAGCTAGAACAACACACAGATTTAATATGAGTTGATATATCCAAATCACAACTAGAATTTGGTATCTTAGTAAATGTTCTACTTAATATTCTGTTGGCAGGTACATCTGCCACCAAATGCCTCATAAATATTCAGCTACTCTATACCTCTGGTCTCCAGTTCCAAATGATTACACTAACACAATTTAATCTAGAGTGAAAGAGCAAATGGCAATTAAGCCCATAGGTCCCTGTGAATTTGCATGGATTATCCCCACTTTCATACGTAGAAAGTGAGGATCATGTATATAATTTGTGAAGTGATCACTTGTTTACAAACAGAAATAATGAGTGTGGCAAAACAGGGAAGCTGGATCCCCTGGATTTTGGGGTCCCCGCAGTACAAGAGGGGATTTGATATTACTTTTACTACCTGGGCAATATGAGATTTTTATATTTGCTTTGTTCTTTAAAATTTATTTATTTTATGTGTACGCTATTTTGCCTGAATGCGTTTCTGTGTACTATATGCGAGCCTAGTGCCCAAGGAGGGCAGAGGAGGGCATTGGATCCCTTGGGACTGGAGTTATAGTTGTGAGCAGCCATGTGGGTGCTGAGAATTGAACCTGGGTCCTCTGGAAAAGCAGCCAGTGCTTTAGCCACTGAGCCGTCTTCCCAACCCCCACCAATTGCTTTGTTTTTAAACAATGATTGTAGATTACAGTGCAATTGGAGAGTCCTTGTATACCTCACATAGTTTATTTACATCAATGGCAACATTATGTAAGACTTTAGTATAAGAAAAGGGATACTAATGTTACCATAACCCATTTATATTTTTCGGATTTCTCTAGTTATATTGTACACATATATGTGTATATATTAAATTTTATATGATTTTATCATATGTGTACATTGGTGTACCCACAATTAGAGTCAAGTTTGAGTAGTTTTCTTTTTTTTTTTTTTTTTGGTTTTTCGAGACAGGGTTTCTCTGTGTAGCCCTGGCTGTCCTGGACTCACTTTGTAGACCAGGCTGGCCTCGAACTCACAAAGATCCACTTGCCTCTGCCTCCCAAGTGCTGGGATTAAAGGCGTGCGCCACCACCGCCCGGCTTGAGTAGTTTTCTTTTATGTTTATTTATTACTTCAGGTTACATCTCCATCACAGTACCCTCTTTCCACCCCTCCCAGTCCCGCCCTCGCACTTTCTACCCTCTATCCCTTCCATCCCACTCCTCTGGAGTGGAGTCTCCCTATATAATAGTCCCCTGCCCCATTTCAGCAGTCATATGTGGGCCAAGAGCCTCCTCATACACTGGGGGCCTACAAGGCAGAACCACTAGGGCAAAATGTCTCATTGACAGGCAACAAAGTCGATGTTCCTGTTCTCTTTGGTGCATTGATTGTAGTATATAGTTATCCTGTACTATATGGCTAAAATCCGATTATAAGTGAATAGAAACCATGTGCATCCTTCTGAGTCTGGGTTAGCTCACTCCAGATGAGCTTCTCTAGTTCCATCCATTTGTCTGCAAATTGCATGATTTCGTTGTTTCTGATGGCTGAGTAGTATTCCGTTGTGTAGATGTACCAGTTTTTTTTTTTTTTAAATCCATTCCTTGGTTGAGGGACATCTGGGTTGTTTCCAGTTTCTAGCTATTACAAATAATGCTGCTATGAACGTAGATGAGGAAACGTCCTTGTGGTTTGGTGAGGAATCATTTGGATGTATACCCAGAAGTGGTATGGTTGGGTCTTGAGTTAGAGCTATTTCAAGATTTCTAAGATATTGCCAGACTGATTTCCATAGTGGCTGTACAAGCTTGCACTCCCACCAGCAATGGAGGAGGGTTCCCCTTTCTCCACACCCTCGCCAGCATGTGCTGTCATTAGAATTTTTTATCTTAGCCATTCTGACAGGTGTGAGATGGGATCTCAGAGTCGTCTTGAGTTGCATTTCTCTGATGATTAAGGATGCTGAGCATTTCTTCAAGTGTCTCTCAGCCATTAGGGATTCCTCCTTTGTGAATTCTCTATAGCTCTGTTCCCCATTTTTTATTGGATTATTCGGTTTCTTGGCATTTAATTTCTTGAGTTGTTTGTAAATTTTGGAGATTAGCCCTCTGTCAGGTGTGGGGTTGAGTAGTTATTATACAATTAACCTCCCTCATGTTGAGCTTCTATAACCATAACCAGCTCCTGTCCATCCTTGGACTCCACACATATTTTTCTCAAGTCCCCATCCTTTGATGATGATTATGTCATATATTTCTAAAAAATTGCCAAAAATACCAACAAACCAAATACTCCAATAAAAAATGGGGTATAGAACTAAACCAAGATTTCACAAAAGAAGAATCTCTAAAAGCCACGAGGCACTTGAAGAAATGCTCAACATCCTTTGTCATCAGGGAAATGCAACTCAAAACAACTCTAAGATTCCAACTTACACCCATCAGAATGGCTAAGATCAAAAACTCAAGAATAGCACATGCTGGTGAGGATGTGGAGAAAGAGGAACACTCCTCCATTGCTGGTGGATGTACAAACTTGTACAACCACTTTTGAAATTCATCTGGTGACATCTTAGAAAATTGGGAATAGCTGTACCTCAAGACCCAGCCATACTGCTCTTGGGCATATACTCAAAAGATTCTCCACCAAACCACAAGGACATCACCTCAACAATGTTCATAGCAGCTTTATTTGTAATAGCTGGAAACGGGAAACAACTCAGCTTTCCTTCAAGCAAAAAATGGATAAGAAAACTGTGCTACATTTACACAATGGAATACTATTCAGCCAGCCATCAGAAACAACGAAATCATGCAATTTGTAGCCAAATGGATGGAAGTAGAAAATGTCATCCTAAGTGAGGTGACTCAGACTCAGAAAGATACACATGGTATTTACTCTTTTATAAGTGGATATTAACCATATAGCACAGGACAACCATCCTACAACCTACAGATCCAAACAGACATGAATCTAACATAACTATCCTATGAAAAACTCCACCCAGCAGCGAGTCATGGACCCTGTTGCATGGTACTGGAACACCTTACCCTAGATGGGCTACCATGTCAAGCTCCAGTACAAGAGGAAGCTTTTATCCATCATATGACTGATGAACTGAGGGGGTTTTATATATGGGGGCTCCCCTCATCAGAGGAGGAGAAGATGGAGATGGGGAAGAGAGAGGGAGGGAGGGTGGTACCTGGAGGGGAGGAGGGAGAGGACTTTGATCAAGATGTAACTCGAAAAGATAAATTAATAAAAATTTTAAATAAAGGGTAGAGGTTTTTGAAAAAAATCTAAAAATATGGAGCTTGGAAGATTACTCAGCTGTTAAGAGCTGACTGCTTTTGCATAGGACCTAAGTTTGATTCCAAGCACCCACCTGGCAGCTCATAAAGTGTAACTCCAGTTCCAGTTACAGGGAATCTGTTGCCCTCTTCTGCCCTCTGGAGGGTACTGGGTATGCACGTGGTGCACAGACATGCATGTGGACCAAACACCCACACAGAGAAACAAATTAATAAATAAAAACAAAAAAAATATGAATGCAACTCTGAAGCATGTGGCCTTTAAAGTGTGACTTTTTTCCCCCTCGGTTTAACTCTCTGGAGAGTAGGTGGTTATGTGTGTTTGTAGCTTGTTTCTTTTCATTGTGGAGGATGTAGGTGTTTAACAAATTTTCTCTTAACCTTTTAACCAGTGGAGAATACTTGGACTGTTTCCACTGCGGGGCTATTACAAAAATGTTATGAATGTTTTTGTATAGGGTTTGTATAAACAAGTTTTTGTTCCTCTGTGGTAAGTGCTTAGTGCAACTTTTGGACCATATGGTAGTTGCAGGTTTAGTTTTATAAAGGACTGCTGGACAGGTGGACATTCACTCCTCACCATGATGGCAGAGTAATTCAGTTCCTTTGCTTCTGTGCCAGCATTTTTGCTGCCTATTTAAATCATGCTTGTAAATGTGTAGTGATATTTCATGGTGGTTTTAATTTGCATTTCCTTGATGCCCAATGATGTTCAACATCTTTTTCCTGTACTTGACATCTGTTTTTTAGGGCACTTGTTTGTTTTTACCATTTAGTTTTTAAAACATATATTTATTAAATTTTAGTAGTTATTTGAGAATTTTGTACAATGTGTTTTGATCATATTCATCCCATCCCCCAACTATTCCCAGATCCAACCCCCCTTCCCCATCAACCCAACTTAGTTTTGAAAGTTCTTTGTGTATTCTAGTCATTGTTCAATACATACTTTGAAAGTAGTTGATAACTACTGTGAAAATGTCTTCTGCTCCATAGAATTTTTAAAAATATCTTTCACATGGGCTTTCACAGGACAGAAACTTTGGGTTGTAAAAAAGTCTAATTTATCAATCTGTTTTTGTAGATCATGTTTTTGGCGTTAACTCTGAGGACTCCTAGCCCTAGACTCTAGTGTTTTTTATTCCTTTTCTTGTATTGCATTGAATAAATGTAGTGAGAGTTTATATCTTTTGCCTTATTCCCAATCTTAGCAGGAAAACATTCAGTCTTTCACCATTAGAGTTGAGGTTTGTTTTAGGCTTCTTAATTTTTATTTTTATTGAAATATGTGTGAGTGTTTTGCCTTGTGTGTATGTAAGAACACTACTTGCATGCCCAGTACTCACAGAGGGCAGGAGAGAGAGTCAGGTCCCCTGGAACTGGAGTTACAGATTAGTTATGATCTGGGAATGGAATGTGGGTCCTCTGGAAGAGCAACTAGTGTTCTTAACCTCTGAGCTATCTATCTTTCTAGCCCCTGCTGTGGATTTCTTGAAAATTCTCTTTTGAAGTTGGGGCAATTCCCTTCTGTTCTTTAGCCATAATGAGACATAATTGTGAATGGATGTGGATGTAAGATTTTGCCAGATGCTTTCTATGCACCAATTGTTAAGAGCCTTGTAGATGTGGATCTATCTAGCACCACTTGACCATGGTGTGAACGTCTTGTACAGACTATTGAATTTATACTGCAAATATTTTGTTGAAGATTTTTAAATTGTCACATTAGGTAGAGTAAACCAGATTCACAAAGCTGTATATAGCATGCTTTTCTCTCATTTGTGGAATCTAGACAATGGAACAGATGAAAATAGAAGGGGACTACTAGAGAGGAGGAGAAGGCTTAGAAAGGGTGTGGGGTAGGGAAGTGCTATAAAGGGGTAAATATGATTAATGTGTATCATATGCATGCATGAAAATGTTACAATGAAACCCATTATTTATACAATGCATTTTTTGGCAATAAATTTCAATAAACATTCTTGTTAGAGAATTCCAACATCTGATTCACCTTGGTGTAACTATGAGTTGATTGTCTTTTCTCATTAAAACTGTGTTTGTGTCCTGGATGTTTTGTCAGTATGAGGAGAGTCTGGGTCTTATTTAAATTTTTAGCTTCAACAGTCACCCATGATGTTTACATTTAGCACACAGGTCTTAATGTCCCTTTGTGGACTCTGGTTCTACAATTTTTCAAAAACAAATTCTCAGATTATTTTTTAGAGTCTCTGTGTATTACTTTGTCTTATTTGGTTTATTTCATGACTCTATGACTCCCATTGGTCCCTGGTGGTACTGCGTTTATGAGAAACATAAAGGTTCTTTTCAGGTGGGGTATCCATGTTATGTCATGGTAGGGTTGGGATGTGGTGTGACTTCTTGGTGATGTCTCTTGATTTGGCTTTCTCTGTGTCTCTGAGCAAAAATCCTGGGCCAGGCCAGCTGCTGCTACTAGGTCCCTGTTGGCTGCCTGTTGTTTCTGAACAGGGAAAAAGATCTCAAGGCTACAGAGATAAAGAGGCTGCCTAGAGCAGATCACTTGCTGTTATTGGCTCTATCACTCCTCCTCTTTTTTTTTTTGGATTTGTGTTTCTGTATGGGTACAGACACTCTTGGGGCAACGGGGAAAAAGTCTTCTCAGACCACGTGCTATTGAACAGGTGTGTACTGGCGAGGACACTCCATCCTGCAGGAGCAGGGAGCTATTCATTTGACTGCTTGTTGGTAACAGGGCTCCCTGTCAGTTTCCTTTGCTGAAATGATGTCAGGCTTACAGAATGCTCTCAGAGAGCTTCCTCTCATTGATCCAGAAGGAGAGTAAGCCTATTTGGACTATATTTGGTTACTAAAACAACCTGAAGCATGTGACTGCTTTATGTACCTAAAATATTGTAAAAAGGAGTTGTTAACACCAAGAGAAAATCAACCTGTTTGCCTGGATGGTGAAGTGGTATGTTCTGGCCCAACTTTCTTGAATCTTAGTTCATATTCTTCCTAACTCCTGTCATGGTTTTGTTCCATTACCAGTGGTTCTCAACCTTCCTAATGCTTTAACACTTTAATACAGTTCCTCATGTCGTATGACCCCCAACTGTAAAATTATTTCATTGCTACTTCATAACTGTACTTATACTATTGTTATAAATCATATGTAAATATCTTATATATAAGATATCTGCTATGTGACCCGTGTGAAAGGAGTCGAAACCCACAGGTTGAGAACCACTGCCTCATACCATTTCCAGAGCTTGTACTTGGACTTAGTGCTGAGGTGCAGGAGAAAGTGGGTCTGTGGCATCTTGTTCAGTTGATAAATGTGCCTTTCCTTTTAACATCAGTTCTCAAGCAGTAGAACTTTGTGTGTGTGTGTAAACAGACAGTATGCACCAATGACATGAGCTGACATAGTTAGCACTGTAGCTGCCTCAATCACTTGCAAAATTTTATTTCTGAGCAGGAGAGTCATTATATTCAATGGGGATAAGTATACCATTTGGAGACCATAAGAAAAAAAAAAGCTTTACCACATGGAGAAAACAGACAGACTGATGAAGCAGAAGTACAGTTATTTAACTTCTCTGAAATGATGAGCATATAGAAAGTCTACATTCCTTAATTTAATAAAGCCCAAAGTACATGTGGATTAACAGCACCAAAGAAATTATCAAGGCAGTTCATGTTTCAATCAGCTTATATTGCACACTAATGATCCTGAACATATTTGTTACCCCACTGTCACAGATTGCTAGACTTAGTGTTTTAAAACACCAGAGAGTGCCGAGGAAATAATGCTTCTTATATTGCTTTATTTTAACCATAGAAGCTTGGGTTTGTATATTTCAGAAAAAGATCTCCCATTGAAACTTTTTGATGCCAAATTTTCCTCCCAGAATGACTGCTATATCAACTCCCCTATTTTTTTTTTAACAGATTCTTGTTTTAAAGAGCTACTGATATTAGATTAGTTTCTATCTGAGATATGAACAAGTTTATGGTGGATATCATTCCAGGGAATGGCAATAATTTGAGATCCCCATTGGTTTTCAATTCCTGGACTAGCAAGTTTACTGTAATGTTTTAGTTTAGCAGTATGATGCCCTCCTTTGAAATGTATATCTTCAATGCTATTTGGATGATTGCTGTTTTTGTGCTGTTCAGCATTTGTGGATCTTAACTTCATAGTATCAAAGTTTGCTTCTCCTTGGTTGTTTTGAGTACATTTGCATTTCTTTCCCTTGGATTTGAAATATTTTGGGGGAGGGAGAAGGCATTTAGGGATGCTACTTCTTCCTTCCTCTTTCTCTCTCCCTCTAGTCACTTTCCTTCTCTCAATCAACCTTCATTTTTTATTATATATGTATAGATGTATGCATTTTTTTGTACCTATAGAGAATTCTAGGAGTCACAAATGGGAGAAAAATATGGGATATTTGTCTTTATTTCACTTAATATGATGATCTCTAGTTGCATCTATTTATCAGCAAAGGACACAATTCTTCATTATGTCTGAATAGAATTCTGACACACACACATTTTTATATTTTCTTTATCCATTCATCTCCTGGCAGGCACCTAGGCTGATTTCATAACTTTGCTACTGTGAATAGTCCTATGGTAAACATGGATGTGCAGATATGTCCATGGTATGCTGACTCTGACTCTTTCAGGTATATACCTAGGCATGGTGTAGCTGGGTTATATGAGAGTTACATATTTAGCTTTGTTTGTTTCTTTGTTTTGAGAAACTTCCATTCTTCCACGCTGATTTTCTTAGTGCCCGGACAAGTTTATGTTTTTATCAGGAGTGTGTAAGTGTTCCATGTCCTCCATACCCTTGTCAACATTAGTTGATGCTAGTTCTCTTAATGAATGAAATTGTGACTGGGGTGAGATAAGATCTGTGTGATTTTAACTTGCTTTTCCCTAAAGATAATGATCAGGTTTTCAGGTTCTTCTTGGCTGCTAAAGGAAAGCATAGTGAAAACAATTCAAGATAATAGGTATCAGGAAGAACTTACTGAAAAGGACTCTAATAGAGCAGGAAATATTGCTAATAATTGGCAAATTAGGGAGTTTGTAATTAAAAGACTTTGCAAAGGAAACAGTTGGGAATGAGATAACACATAGAATGAGAGAAAATCTTTATTATACACCTGACAGAAGTTAATAACTAGAATATACAAGGAACTAAAAATGACCTAAACACTAAAAACCCAAACAACTCAGTCAATAGGTGGGCTAAAATTCTGTGATTTTCAATGAATGAAGATTTGAATCGTTATTAATAATTTTATAGAGAAAAAAATAATAGATACAAAAAGTCTTTGCATCTGAAAGATTCAATGGGAAGTTTTCTGAAATATACAAACCCAAGCTTTGGATTAACATGGATCAATACAAGATATGTTATTTCCTCAGCCATCTCTGGTCTTTAAAATGCTACCTGCTTGACAATTGTGTTCAACTCATTTGTTTTTATTATCTAAATCTTTGTTTCATTTTGGTTTTTGAATCATGGACTTTCTATGTAGCCATGACTGTCTTGGAACTCACTATGTAGACTAGGCTGGCCTTGAACTCACAGAGTTCATCTACTTCTGTCTCTGGAGTACTGGGATTAAAGCCATGCCATCACACATGGTCTTCTTTTTCTAAATCTCCTAAATCTTAGTTTTCATTTTTGGTATGCTTACTGAAAATAGTAAAAATAGTTATATCTGTGGCTCAGCTCTTTTTGATAAAATTATTTCTAAGCCTTATTCCCTGTTTTGTAAAAATATTTTTAATATTTATTACTTCAGGTTACATCTCCATCACAGTGTGCTCTTTCTGCCCCTCCTAGTCCCAACCTCCCACTCTCTGCCCCCTATCCCTTCCATCCCACTCCTCTGGAGTGGAGTGTCCCTACATAACAGTCCCCTGCCCCAGTTCAGCAGTCATATGAGGGCCAAGAGCCTCCTCATACACTGGGGGCCTACAAGGCAGCACCACTAGGGCATAGTGTCTCATTGACAGGAAAAAAAGTCTATGTTCACGTTCCCTTTGGTGCATTGGTTGTAGTATAGTTATCCTGTACTATATGGCTAAAATCTGACTATAAGTGAATAGATGCCATGTGCATCCTTGTGAGTCTGGGTTAGCTCATTCAGGATGAGCTTCTCTAGTTCCATCCATTTGGGTGCAAATTGCATGATTTTGTTGTTTCTGATAGCTGAGTAGTATTCCATTGTGTAGATGTACCACAGTTTTTTAATCCATTCTTCAGTTGAGGGACATCTGGGCTGTTTCCAGTTTTGTTTCCCATTACATAATACAGGTTACTTTAATTGTGCTCTGAATGTTGCATCTAAGCAGGTAGCAAGCCTTTTTTTTGAAACTGGAAAGTTACTTTATTTCTTTTTTTAATTGAAAAAATTTTATTTTGTGAATTTCACATCATGCATCCTGTTCCCTCCCATTTCCCACCTCCCCCAAGACCCACCCTCTACCCTTGTAATCTGTCCCAGAATAAAAAATAACAGCTCATTGTGGAAGCCGCAGTATCTCTCAGTATGTCCCACAATATTCCCCTTTGTCCACACATTCTGCTTGCAAATGTTCATTATAATGACTCCTTGGTCTGGTACGAGGCCCCTGGTTTCTGCTACTCTGTCAGTACTGGAACCTCACTGGAACTCCTCTCAGATATGCCTTAACTATCCTGTGTCATGGAGATCCCGCTGCCCTGGGTTGTGGAACTGACCTCTTCTTGCACTCCAGCAGTTCATCCATGGGGTAGATGTTGGGGTGGGCCAACTCAAAGCCCTGGTTCTGGACCTGCAACCCCCACTTGCATGGCCAATTCTACTATGGAAAGGTGCAGGGCCTGCTCTCCCGAGTGCTGCAGTATGTGAGAGGCAGAGACAGCTCTCCTGCTCTTGTGACCACTTCTGGGCCAGATCTCCTGTTGGCCAATGGTGGTGAGGGCAAAAGGGAGGGGAGGGCATCTCTCCTTATCCAACACCTCCACATTGCAGACAGAAGGCAGGGCTGACTCTACCACACTCACTCCCTCAGGGCTGGCTCACCCACAACCCCCATATCCAGGGCCAGCTGTAGTGTGCTACCCAGGCTAGGTGAAGGGCTTGTTACCCCAAGTGCTACAACATGTGAGGGGCAGGAGCAGCTCTCCTGTTCTTGGCCAATGGTGGTGAGGGCAAAAGGGAGGGGAGGACATTTCTCCCTAACCAACACCACCACATAGCAGACAGAAGGCAAGGCTAGGTCTCCCACACTCACTCCCTCAGGGCTGGCTCACCCACAACCCCACATCCAGGGCCAGGCAGAGTTCTTATAGTTTCTGGTTTGTTTCCTGTCCTGGGAGCCCATCTGGTGCTTGCCTGGTAGTGGTCTGGTAGTCATCACAGCCTACCCCATGGTGCCAAAGTGGTGTTGGTATTCAGCTTGCTTTTTTTCTCCAGGAATGTTAGGCTACTATTCATTCAAATGTTCATAGGTCAGAACACTGAATGTAGATATAATCTCTCTCTTCTTTGCCCCCTACTGATGCACATGTGACATAGCAGTCACATCTGCAATACCTCGAGGGGCAGGGCCTTTTTTTTTTAATTTAAGGTTTCCCTGTCCAAACAAAAAGAATACCAAAACAAAACAAAATAACCCCCAAATCCCAAAACATGACTGCTGCTAAACTCAGAGAGTGAGAATTATGAACTCCTCATATCAGTAGTTAGCATGTTCATAGAGTGGGATTTGTAAATTCTTTATATCAGAAGTTAGCATGTTCATAGAGTAACTCAAGCTCTGGACTGACACACCCCTCACATGTGTTGGAAGTGATATGTTAGGCAGAGGGTTGCAAATCCAATTGGCCAAGATGAAATCATTGTAAAACTGGAAACCCAAATCTTGCCACTCTTCCTTTCAGTTATGGTTATGGTCAAATTAAAAAGAAATCATCATATTGTGTGCTAATGACAAAAAATGCCTCTGTAACAAGGCCTAACAGAATGTACCTTTGATAGTGAAAACGGTGTTCATTAGGCTAAGGTAAGATATATTTCTTGGTTAATTTTGACTTCTTCTCTTTATTAGTGCACTTCAATTAACTGGTCTATATAGTTGATTGAAGACTTCTGAGTCTTTCTACTTTTACTTTCTCATGACGATGAAACCTTAATGCATCCTAAACACAGTTCAGATTTTCTGTTTATGCAAGTAGAATGATTATGATCAAAGCTGTGGTGTAAGCTAGTGGTTGTCTACTTACATAATTATTTCTACATCACAGATAATACACTTCTCAGGAAGATGAATTCAAAATGCCAATTTCTCTAAGATAAATACGCACGATTTTATTTTGAGAGCTTTGAATTGAAGGAATACAGTGACTCACTTTTGGATTTTACTGAGTGCCATTTTCCCTTGGATGTTCTGTCCTCACCTCAAGTTCCACAGATGTAGGTCTAACAGGATATTTTCTTATTTCTGTGAACAATAGCAGTCCTCTATGATTTTCCCCAAAGTAAAATGTATAACCTCTGAGAGTCCTCTGTCTTCTTTGTCTCCTAGTCTTTTTGTCACCATCCATGCCAGAAGCTCCTCTCTAGTAGCTGTAGGCGCAGAGGCCATCCTACTCTTTTGACCTCATCCTGTCCATCTATTATGATCTAGGTGCTCACTGGAAACTAAGTTTCCAATGGTGAGCAGTGAAAGATGATGCTTTCTGCCATACGACCTCCTGTAAAACTGCAGCTGTGATAAATGCTCTAAAGAAGAGGGAAGCAATATTACAGTAGTCCTCTGTAGACTAGGTTGAGTTCATCATGGACATTTGGGGAAGGAGGCTTCTCTGAAGAAGTCCCATGTGAGTTGATATGTGAAAGCTGAGTAGATGTTACTGGCATGGAGAAGTATGAGAAGTATGGGGAAACTGTGAATAGTGGCAACAGCACATGTGAAGCTCTTATGGTGGAATTAAATGTTAAACCCTGGGGGCGTTGGGGGCAGAAGCTCAGAAGAAAGGGTAGGGTATAGCATACATTTACACTAGCCAGGTAGGTAGGAAATCAAATGTGCACAGTTAGGCTTTTTTAAAGAATATATTGTTTTTACTCTGTGAGTAATGGAAAACATTAAAGGGACCTCACTCTGTGTGTGTGTGTGTGTGTGTGTGTGTGTGCGCGCGCGCGCGCGCGTGAATGTGTGCAATTGTGTATGTGAGACATAATCAGATTTACATTCCCAAATATTCTTTCTTTTTGCACCTGACACATAATGGAAGGTACTTAAGAGTAGTGGCAGAGACTTCACAGGTAACTAAAGAATGCTGAGAGTGGGAGAAATTGTCTTCTCCAGGGACGAACAGACCAATTGGTTATCTAATACCAAATGGTTAGCCCTAAAAACATATGCAAAGTAACATTATATAGACTGAGAAGGTTATATTTAACTATATATATACATACATATATGCACATAACAACAATTAATGAAAAAAGAAGCCATGAATTTGAAAGAGAGTAAGGAGGGGTATGTGGGAGGGTTGGGAAAGAATAAAGGGGAAGGTAGAAACAATATAATTATATTATAATCTCAAAAATAATAGAAGAACAAACAAACAAAAGAGGGTATGATGCTGTGGGAAGGTAAGTGATGGATATCGAAAGAAGTTAATGGGGTCAAATGATATTTAATAAGTATAATACCTAGGACAAGATGTTAGATTAATTACGGCAAGGGAGGGAGAGAATGCAAGAGTCACCTGAAGAAAGTTTGAGCTGACATAACTAACTGAATGGACTATTCAGTGAAGAACCACTAGAAGACCCAATATGGAGAGAAAATAATGTTTTCAAGTTAAGGTGTGTTCAGTCTGAGGTATTAATGAGCTAGCCAAAAGATAATGCCAAGTAAATGATTGGTTGTTAAAAGTGTGACACTCAGATTAGAGATCCCACCTAGAGAGAGATGAGATTCATTGATGTAAATTGATAGTGTAGGTGGGTAAAACCCATAGAACAAAAGGAGAAGAGGGGTTAGGACAATGCTTGGTTCAGGCAAGGAGCCAGAGAAGGGACACCTGGCATAAATGACTTTAAAGAGTTTTTGATGTGATGGGGAGGGGAGAGATGGGGCAGAAGGATGTGGCATTTTCATTTTTATTGCAAGAGAGGACAATAAGTTTTAAACCAGGAGGGAAAGGCTCATTAGAGAAAAGAAAGGCAAAGTTTGAGAAATAGCGGATGACAGGATCTAAATTACAGTTGAACTTCTGTCTGATGATCTCAATTACTTTTTCCTTTGAAGCAGGAGGCATGATTATCTGATAAACATGTGGAGGTGGTGTCTGACAATGGGGCATGTTTGAAAGGGCTATTGTAGAATAGGAGCATAAACTGAACAGAGAGAAATAGTAGGAGGCAGTCTGGAAGGCTCACTTGAGGTTGGCAATCATGAGTATTTTAGAAGGAGAAATGTTGCTGGGTCCTTATTGCACAAGTGAAGGTATGGGGGAGATGAACAGATGGGGAAACTTGAATTTCCAAGATGAACTTGTGAAACCGAACTTTTAAATTATTATTTAACACTTATTTATTACTAAATTCACTTATAACAAACACCAGCAATTTCTTAACTATTAATCCTATAAATTCCTACAACCCCTTTAACCTATCCGCTAAACCTATTGATAATCATAACAACTACTTTCATACCCTTTTAGAATGATACAGTCTCTGGGGCAGGTCCTCAGTCGTCAGGAAACCAGTCTCGGGGGTAGACTCTTTAACGCACTTAGCAGTCCTTTTTCTGGAATAGCTCAGACGCTGGTTCGTCAGGGTAAATTGGCTATCGAAGTCTCACTTTAAATAAGGCTTGAGGCTTTCTTCTCTCTGGGAGACCTCAGCCGTCTGTAGGCCAACTTATTTCCTTCGTATCAGCAACTCTGCCGCTCTGCCTCAGTCTTTAAAGCTGGCCACAGTTCCGTTCAGGCCACTGT